>PVIW01001370.1:0-51233 GCA_004026585.1 Noctilio leporinus | reverse complement strand
CTTAGGTGCAATTCAGCCTAAGATTTTGTATATAATGATATGTAATTGATCCCTATAGTTTTAAGCTAATGACATAAATTGCATGAGATTATAGAAACAGATCTTAATTTTTTGGGAAATGATATTTTTGGACTTTGGGGAAATACTAAAAATCAATATGAAAATGTATGTAGCAAGAATATAGATATGGATGCATAGGTGGTAACAGAAAGGCAAGTTAACTTTAAGAGGGTGGCTTATAAAATTAGTGCCTGATTTCATATCTGCATATGCATTTAGTTAACTAAATGAACCAGTTGGAATTCTGAGTTTGCAATACTTTCCTCTGTAGAGACTGCTGTTACATTTCATTCTGATCACACTTGTAGGAATGGAATAGTGTTTGATGGTTTTATTCACTTCCTAATACTTGTGCGCTGTAGATTCCAGAATGCCCTGTAGAATACAGAGAGAAAATATTCAAGTTCAAGTTGTTGCCTCATTGCACTGTTGCCATCTCTGCGAGCTTCTGCATAACCTGCAACTGACAGTCTGGAGCTTCTTCCTCTCCTCCCTTTCCTACTACTTCTTATCTTTCTGCTGAACACTGGTAGCCTCCTCCCAGTCTGGTCTTAAATCTCCTGTGCTGAAGGGCCTGTCACATGTGTTTTTTCTCACAGGGTAGCTCTGAGTTGGATTTAAATGAGTTAATACCTAAACAGTATGTACATTTTGTGCAGTTGTTTGGTGGATGCTGAATGTACCCCCATTCCTCCTGTAAAGCCAGGGAAGGGGGACAAGGTGGTCCAGAGGACCACAGAAGGGGAGACTAGAGTACAAATCAAGGGTGAATCAGAAAATTGAAAACATGGATTGTACTCAAGGAGAACTGGGGCAGTGTAGAAGAGAAGGAATAAAACTAAAATCTCAGTTGTGTTTACATATGTGTGTGTAGAGGATGGGTTATTTTCATCAAGAATTAGCCTTATAATAAGCCAGTTTATCTCAAAGGTCAAGTCCTTGCTTGATAAATGCTTTAAAAAGATTTGAGAATCCCAAGAAAGTAAATAGCTCTCATTAGCAGCTGTTGACTTTCAAATAAACTCTTAATTCTTAGGGTCTTAAACAGGTTTTCTCAAAATTTAGTGCCTAAGAATGCATAACAATTGAGATTTATGACCCCTAACAGAGGAGAAATTGGTTCAAGGGGATCCAGTTAACTGCATATTTAACATCACTGGTAATTTAAATTCTTCTAAATTCAACAATTATTCTGTCCAAAAAAAAAAAAAAAAAAAAAAAATCCCCTTCTTAGTGTTAATGAACTTGCTTTTGTTATGGAGGGCATCATGCAAGTATGTTAGTATGAAAACATATTTTTTCCTAATATTTGTTATTTTCTTGAACTTCCCTTGTTTTTGCTTATCAGTATCATTATCGTTGTCAGGTCTGTACTGTTAGGAGATGCCTATTCTCAAGTACTAAACTTCTATCACTGGTATATATATATATATGTGAGTACCGAATGGTGGCTGGGAGTAAAACCAGGAGACACTAATGCTGAGGTGTTGGAAATGCTTATCTAAATCTTAAGTTAAAAAAAAATTAATGTGCTGATGGATTTGAGTAGAGGATGGTTTTAAGTAAATCTTATGATTAATTGTCTCTTCCTCACTGGAGGGAAGACAATTTTTAAAGTGCTAATATTTTTAATTCATGAATTTACATATTTATAGCTTTCCTAATAATGCAAAGTAATTCAAGTAGCTTACATGAAATCACAGAAAGACAAAGTAAACTTAAAAATTTCTACAGTGTTTTCTACTACCTTTCTTTATTTTTCATTAATAAAACTTCACAAAGTGACATCAAAGTGACCCTGATGGTAAATTTGTTGTTATTGTTTTGCAAGTGGCATTTTCATAAAGTTTTTAATTTCCCCCATTCTTTCCACCCAAAAGGAGTTTGCTATTCATTGTCGTGGTCTTCAGTATGTTTGGTGTTCATCAACATTCTGGTGGTATCAGAGTTCTAATGTCTTTGTTTTTTAGCATTTTTTAAATACAATACTACTTGCATAAAACGTTTTCTTTGTTCACTATTTTTGTCATAATAAGCACTTAGAACTTTTTACAACTTAAAAAGTTGACACAATAAAAGCATAGACACATATGGATAGAGAAAGAGGATATTATATTTACTACATATACACATATATACATATATATATATATATGTTGGTTGACTACTATTTTAAACTATGTGCATGTTGAAATTATTTGCTGCTTTTATGCTTTAATAAAATATGACCTCTTAAATCATACATGTCATAGATGAATGTAAATTATATGCTAATTTTTGAGTTGGGAATTTGTTTTTTGTTGAAACTCCAACAACCTCTTTGGATATTTGGTTTATGGCAGCCTAAGAATTGGGAAACCTGGGAAGGAAATCACAAAACTAGTTTAATCCTAGTAAAGTAACCTTAAGCAAAGAAAGGCATGTTTTTGCTTATTAACCGCAAATCACAGATGTTATGAATGACATATTGATATTGAAACATAGTGCCACATGGTCCAGGGTTTCTGCCACATTTTAAAGACTTTCATTTAGAAGTTGTACTTCTAAATCCCCTTAGGGTGAGAGGGAGAGAATTTCCTACATGGCGCTGCTATTGTAATGAATAATATTTTGCATAACTCTACCCTTGAACCATCTTTAATTATACATATACCAATGGAAATATTAAACTTTTCCCTAGTAATAAATTTTCTGACAGACTTTTCAAGTTAGCATACTACCTATTAGAAAGTCTGAGTGCCCATTATTGCCAAAGATGACCTTTAAAAAAAAAAAAAAAAAAATCCCTACTTCTGTCCAAGTAAACCTAGAAGCCATGATTCTTTTCTCCACTCTCCTCCTTTTTGTGCTCTGATATAAATCATACCATATGTATAGAAGACATTATCTTTTAAGGTGATTTTACATATACCAGATAATTTATCAACTACAAGGTTATATATAATCTCATCTCTGTTCTGTTAGAATCAGAATGGCTTCTCTTCCACATTCCATTTGGTTTACATTAGATTCATGGATGCTACCTGAAAAAATGTATTCACACTAAGCCAGTGATTTAATGGATTCCCTTAACAGGTTGTTTTGCGTTTTAATTGAGGACTACTAGAATAAGAAGATTCCTAACAAATGTTTCCAGAGAGGGTCATTAGACAAAGACCCCTACAAGTTAAAATCTTAAAACCAGTTACATGTACAAGGCCTGTCCAGAAGGTATCCAACCATGTAATATGAAAAGTAGAGATATTTATTGAATAATATATAAAATATAAGAAAAATTGTACATAGAACAATGATGCTTCAGTCCTCTTCAAAGTTGGCACCTTGGGACCTAACACTGTTCTTCCAATTATCAGCTGATGCTGCCCTGTTGTATTTTCCTAAAGCTCACTGATGGTCTGAAATATCTTCTTTTTCAAAGCTGATTTTAGTTTTTGGGAAAGCCAGGAGTCACAGGGCACCAAATCTGGGCTATAGAGGGGCTGAGTTCCATAGATTATTTGATATTAAGCCAAAAACACTCTGCAGGGGACTGTGATGCATGAGCGGGTGTGTTGTGATGAAGCTGTCAATCACCAATTGCCCATAGCTGTGGCTTTCTGAATCATCTGAATAGTGTCTGTAGAGGAATGTCAAGCTTAATATAAAATTCGATGCAGATATGTTGGTTGTTTCGTCCATTTTGAATGTGATGGCCACACAAGTATATATGCTCACTCAACAGCATCTTTGGTGCCCACTGATGAGTACAGTGAAATCATCATTATTCACTTATGTACATTCCAGTCCACTATCCTTGGCTGCCAGGTTACACAGATGTTGTACAAACTGTTCTTATTATATTAACAATGGCTGGACTTTTCCCAGACAGGCTTCATATATAAAACCAGTTCTATAACCTGGTTGAGGTTTGCCAGCATCTATTCTTTGATATCTTATATCTGCCATTTGATACCTCATGTCTAGCATTTCAGAGCCCAGGCAAAGACTTTGGGTATAAATAAGAAACAAGAGCTTGAGTACATAACTGAGAATTGGACAAGGACATTATCTTAATAACTTTAGGGATCAGAAAATGGAATTCAGGGACCAGAGACACATCAGAAAGTTGGACCACATGTTAGATCCTCTGTCTTTCTTGGTTAGCCATTAACAAAGATTATGACTGAGATCAGACTAAAAGACAAAACTGTGGTACAGAGAACAAATCCAAGAGGCAGAAGAAATCATGGTGCCTGGGTCAAGTCTATATTGATTTTGGAAGTGGAGGAAGGACATTTACTTGCCTGTTTTTACATTTTGTCTTTTGCTGGACTATTTGATAAATTATTTATGGCATGCCAACAGTTTTGATTCCTAGTGAGAAAAATTATTTTTTCCTTCTTAAAACTGTAAAATTATTATATTTTAAGAATCGCGTCTTCTTGATTCTGTATAGAACAAAATGGCAACCACATCATTTAAATAAAATTAACAATTTTAGTACAAGTATTCTTACACTGAGATGTTTCTGACTATATCCTACAGCTACACAGAATAGTGTGAAAGAAATACCAATGTCTGTTTTATTTATTTATTTTTAATTTATTTATTAGAGAGAGGGGAAGGGAGAGAGGTAAAGAGGGAGAGAGACATCAATGTATGTTTGCCTTTCACCTGCCTCCAGCTATAGACCTGGCTAGAGACCTGGCTTGCAACCTGGTTATGTGCCCTGACTGGGAATCAAACCAGTGACCTTTGGCTTTCCAGGCCAGCACCTATCCACTGCACCACCAGCAGGGCTTTAAAATGAACAATTTTAGTAAAAGTATTCTTACACTGAGATGTTTCTGACTGCATTCTACAGCTACACAGAATCAGGTGAAAGAAATACCAGTGCTTGTTTTAAAGATAAATCAAAACATTATAAATGATTTATGCCACTTAAGGATTTCTCTAATTTTCCTGTAGTTTTATTTGTGATTCTCTTAAATCTCCATGTCTTTTTTTTTTTTAATTTTATTGTTGTTGTATTACATCCATCCCCTTTTTGCTCCCCTCTGTCCCCCTCCCCACCCACCCATTGCCCCCAAAGTCAATCCCACCTGTTGTCCATGTCCATGGTTCCTTTATCCATGTCTTTTTTCATGTTGAATTTTTTCAGAGTGAAGCAAGGAAAAGAAAGAAAGTAAAACTGTCAGCTTTGAATTAAAATATTGATTTAGCTGTGAAAGATATAAAGAAGGATCCTCAAAGTTATTAGCTCAAATGTTTTTTTCTTATATATTTCAGATAATCAGTAAATCATGTGTAGGTACAGTGTATGTATATATGTGAATTTTCTGTTAGATTTATTGAACCTTTTATTTACCATATCTTCCCTTTTCCACTCTGAAGCTTTTTCTCATTGTTACCAAGACAGACTTTTCTGAATAATTAATCAATTAATTATAAATAAATCTAATCATTTGACTCAAAATTCCTTTATAGGAATACGTGAAATATGATAACTAGCAAATAGGCATAAATTAAAATTTACAATATCCTAGGGTTATTTTCCTTGCTAATACAAAAACTAAATGCTAGTCAAATAATTATATAAATCAATAAATTTATAATAGTAAAATTTTTTTATGTTCACTAATATTGTCATTTATGCATTTAAAAACCAATACAACCTAATTACTGTTTTATTTTGTAACTAATACAATATATATTATTCAGGTTAAATTTTAAGTAGTGTATTATATATTACATTTGCATCTTCCTCATATTTTATGGTCTTTTAAATGGGTACATACATGTTAAATGAAATTTAAAATTATTAAAAATGCCTTTAGCAGCAAAGATGTATGTATAAATTTGAGCTGATATCATTATTTGTATTATATTTATATAGTCTTACAGGTGTTGAATCCTGAAAACTTGATAAACTATTGAAAACTATGTATTAGTATATGACTGCTAAATTATATATTAGCTGTGACTTTGCATTGAATCTGAAAATCTAATACTTAATGCTTTTAGTTATATTTTTTGCTAAGAAATATTGTATTGACTTAATGAAAATGTTACAATAAGTTTTTAGAGTGCAAATATCCAAATGTGATACTTGGGATTCCTGAATTCCCCTTCTAATATGCTGAAAATTATAATAAATTAATGTAACAGTTAATATAATAACTAGAATTGACATCAGAATTTATAGGTATTATGACTTTCCCTCTCTACAGTTCTGAAATATATAATAACTAAAAATGAAAATCTATAGATGTATATTCTTTTTGACTTTGCAAGAATGTAAAGGAACATAATTTGTCCTATAGTTATATAATCAGAGTTTTAAAAATTATAACCATATGCAGATGTCCAAAACATATACACACATGAAAAATTAGTATTTTTGAAAGAACTTCACCAGGTTCCAAACTCCCCACAGTTATTATATATCTCTGAAATATATAATGTGTACTTAGCTCTGGAAATTATTTTCTATTGGTATTTAGAAATTCATGTGGACCATGACATACTAGTGACATTTGTCATGTATTAAGAAATTACAAATTCACTTGTAAACATTTTATTTTCATAAAATAACAATCCAGATTTGGTGAATTTAATACAGTAAGTCTGTGTCATTAATTATGGATATATTCCTGTATAGCATATTATTGATTAACAAATACAGTGGGGGGAAAAGCAGTAAGACCCTTATCTTCCCAGTGTGGAAAGAAAGATGAAAGAAAGTCTTAGATAAGGAGACTCATTGCTCTAGGCAAGAACTTAACTCATAAATAAAAATGTGGCCTCTGAAGACTTAGTGCAATGAAGCTTTAAATTGCACAATGGAATACCATGCAGCTGAAAGAAAGAACTACTTTTTGTGAAAGCATGGTTATAATTGGAGAGTATTATGCTTAGTGAAATAAGCCAGGTGGCAAAAGACAAATATAGGTACTATTTCACCTCATACAGGAACCTAATGAACAAAACAAACAGGTGAGCAGAATGGAACCAGAGGCATGGAAGCGGGGAACAGACTAAAGGTGACCTGAGGTGGTGAGGGGAGGGGCAAGAGGGAAGAAGGGAAGAGTGTAGTCAAGGAACTAGTATGAATGACACATGGACAAGGAGGTAGAGATTGACTATGGGGGATGGTGTAGGGTGAGTGGGTCAGGGGAGAGCAGTGGGGGGAAAAGGGGACAACTAATACAGCAACAATCAGTTTTTGTAAAGAAGGTGATCTAATTGTAAATATTCCTAATTTAGAGATGCACATTGTATGCTTTTTCCAATCTTTAACTTGCCTTCCCTTCCACATTGTGAGTTCATTGAGGGCTTAGACAATATATTTTATCTTGTATTTTTGTACCACTGGCATTAAGGATAGCAATCATTACATGTAGCTATATAGCTCCAAATATTTGAATGAATCTTGGTTGGCTCTAGGTTGATGTGGCTCTGATTCAATTTTAAAATAAAATAATACTTGATGCTTATGCGAAGCCAATACATTTCTGGAACAATAATTTATCTTATTAAAACCAGTAAGATAGTTGTCAAATTAAACTAAAATCTACCTTGGTTTAAAGAAATTGTTGAAAATTATGGCATTGTAGTATTTGTAAAATAAATATTACATGACTTCAACATTGTGTACTATCCTTCTAAAAAGCTATGTTTTCTACATTATAAATAATCAGTAACACTTTAGAAATGAAAATATATGTGTATTACTTTGATCTTCATAAAATACTATAAGATTCAACTAGAAAATTTACATAATACAGAATAGCAAATTATTATAAATCATAATGTGGCAATTGCTTTCTGCCAGTTATTATTTTAAGTACTTTACATTTATTAACTCACTTAATCTTTATAACTTTATAAAGTAAATCTCACTGTTTTCCCAGGTTAGAGATAAGAGAATGTATACTGGGGAAGTAAAGACTTCTCCTCAAAGTTACCCAGTAAGTAAGAAATAGAATCTGAATTCTAATCAAGGCTTATAATTCTGTGTATGTTCTTGATTTCTATACTCTAAGGGCTCTTGATGGTATTTTAAATAAATTTTGTGAGCTATAATTGTGGGGCTTTTGATTGACCTTAATACTTTTGCATCTAGCAGTATATGATTACTTGTTGCCAGCACCAGTTTTACTTTGAGGGTTTTCTATTTTGATGTAGTTTTTACATTTATTATGTTAAAAGAAATGGTTACTCTAACCTGCAATTGGTGCTTTACATTCTTAGAAGTTAATTGTATGACTACTTGATGCCTTTTTTCTTTCACTAGAAAAAGAGATGCCTAATTTTAGCATTTAAGTCACAGGGTATATGGGATTTAATACATCAACATACATGATACCTTTTTCGTAAAGTATAACTTTATTTGCACAGTGTTGATAGAATACATTTACAATTATGCTTTTATTTTTTGCACATATTTAATTTTAATCTCATTTCAAATTCTGTTGAATTTGTTTTGTTTTATAAAGTGCATTAACCCTGGCTGGTGTGGCTCAGTGGCTTGGTGCTGGCCTGCAAACCCTAGGGTTGCTGGTTCTCTTCCTAGCCAGGGCACATAACCAGGTTGCAAGCCAGGTCTCCAGTCAGGTCCATAGCTGGAGGCAGGTGACAGGCAAACATAAATTGATGTCTCTCTCCCTTTCTGCCTCTCTCTAAAAATAATAAATAAAATCTTAAAAAGTATTTTATTCATTAAAATACCTTTTCTTCATTATTTTTAGAGAGAAGGGCAGGGAGGGAGGAAGAAAGGGCCATAAACATCAGTGTATGGTTGTCTTTCACCTGCCTCCAGCTATGAATCTGGCTAGAGACCTGGCTTGCAACCTGGTTATGTGCCCTGGTTGGGAATCAAACCAGTGACCTTTGGGTTCACAGGCCAGGGACTATCCACTGTGCCACCAGCCAGGGCTTGAATAAAATCTTTAAAATAAATAAATAAAGTGCATTATAAGTTCTTCTCCCTTATTCATTGTCATCATGCTTAGGCACACTCTTTTTATCTGTTTTTGTCCAGGATAGGATATTGGAATGCAGTGTTATTTATATCATGGCTCTTAAGAGGTTGATCTCCCCTGGGGCCTTTAGGTAGTACAAAATAGTACTTAATGATACAAGGTTCATAGTTAAACTTCCAGGCTCCAATGTTTAGTTGCTCTGAAACTGGACATTTTTCCTTAAAGATTCTTTGCTTCAGTTTTCACACTGGTAGGACCTCATGACTTTTGTAAGACATTAATAAGATAATTTAAGTAATGTGTTTACAGTAGTACTTGACCACAATTCAGGCTCTTTATAGGTAAATATTGTGAATTAGTGTTTGGGGCCAAAGCAATATATAAGTATAAAATGAGATATGCCTGTTTGATAGTGTTAATGTGTATACAAATAGCTTCCAGAACACTGAAAAATATGTATTTTTATATATTAAAAAATACAATTGTAAGCATTTATACACTCTAAGACATACTCAATTTTCAGCATTAAGAAAGTAGATTCATAGACAAAAAACTACAAGTGACACCTTCCTTAAATCCTAAGAAGCAATACCTGAAAAAGTTTTACCCGTGACTTTTTCTAGCGAATGACTAGTTCAATTAAAAATGAAACAACCAAAGAAACATTAGAGGGAGGGGAGGTTTACTGGTGTTCAGCATTTTGGCTTTGAGTAGCTAGAATGAAAAAAAAAAAAAAAAAAAGTAATGCAATTAAAAAAAAAACCCTGGTTTTCTTCTGGAATTTTATTTATTCTACATCACTGTATTTGCTGAAAATGATCTGACATGAAAGCACAGTTATTAGAAATAATTGTGTTTTTTTAGAATAAGGACGGTGTTCTATTCTGATTTCATTAGGATTGCATTCACAGGAGTTACATGTGTTTCTTCATTTGTTTTTCAGAACAAAACAGTGGCCTTCAGGCCCCTTTACTGCTCAGCAGCATTGATTAAAAGAGTAAAATTAACTTAAAACCTTGGATGAGAAATTAAGTCTTAGAATTGTGAGGAGTTCTAAAAGCTGATTACTAGGAGAGGGAGATTTGTTTCTCAGGGTGGTCTCCAGCTTTCCCTGCATAGTCAAAGCCTTATTCACTCACTGTCTCTCTGAACTGAGGAATGTAATGTAATCAGAGCCTTCCCAATTTAAATGACCCTTATCAGACAGATAATTAGGAGGATAAGAGTTAAAAGTAAGAGCACCAGAGAAGTTATTGGATCATTTCACTCTAAAACAGTATGGAATCAATACTATTCCTCTGAATATCTGTACACTAATTGTTACAAAGATAACATAAATTCGGTGGAATACCCTGTCAGGGAACTATCTGATTATGTAGGTAGAATGTTTGATAATATAATTTCTTCAGGCACACACTGATCTACTGAACTTAGTCATTTGCTTCTTTTTGTAGTTGCTCAATAGCAAAAATATAAGCACATTAGTAGACTTTTATGAACACACTGCATATTACTTTAGAATCTTTTATTGTCTGTAGTAATTGTAGTGATTATACCATTTTTAAAAAGATTTTATTTGTTATTTCAAGATAGAGGGGAAGGGAAACAGGCAGAGAAGGAGAAAAACATCAATGTATGGTTGCCTTTCACCTGCCTCCAGCTACAGCCCTGGCTGGAGACCTGGCTTGCAACCTGGTTATGTGCCCTGACTGGGAATCGAACCAGCGACCTTTGGGTTCATAGTCCAGCACCCATCCACTGCACCACCAGCCAGGGTTATTATACCTTTTTATAAGAGAAAAATTACCAAGTGCTCTATAGTGTTCAGTCTTTACACCGTATCTCCTCTTGGTCTAGAACTTATAAATAAAATCTATAGTGGGCTCTCTGTATCCATGAGTTCTGCATGTGCAGATTCAGTAAACAGCAAATTTAAAATATTTGAAAAAATACTGAGTTGTTAACTGATGTATAGTATGTAGTTAGGCCTACAATGGTTGTGTTTATATTGATGTAGTACAGACTTTTTTCTGTTATTATTCCCAAACAATAAGCATAATAAGTATTTTCATAGTATTTACATGATGTTAAGTATTACAAGTAATGAAGAGATGATTTAAAGTATATGGAAGGATGTGCATAGTTTGTATGCAATTACTACACCATTTTATATGAGGGATTTCAGCATTCTCAGATTTGTGCATCTGAGTCCTAGATCCAGTCTCCTAGTAGATACCAAAGGACAATTGTATTGCTCAAGGCATAACATGAAACAGGGACAAGACAAGTATAATAAACTCCCCTACTTGGAAAGAAAAAGAAAAAGTGATACATCAGAGAACAAGATTTTTGTGGAATACATTGCACTCATTCCTGCTTGCAAACTGGTGATTTATTTCCAAGGTCATCTCTTTTTGTAATATTTCCCTAATGCAGGAACCAACTATCCTATAATACTTCTACTCTGTTTTCTCAACTGTTTATGAAGAACTTTGCTCAATACAGCTCTACTTCCTAAGTTGTCTCAGGCAACAGTGTTGTCAGGGTGTCACTGCCCTGCATCATGGGTTAGCTCTCCAGACTGTGATGGTAGCTTTCTTGTTGCTCAAGAGGTAATTGCTAGATAGGATTTTGTTGCAACACACCTTATTATCAGTATAAATTTACAAGTCACCAAATACCTTTCTTTTATAACTTTAGAATGATACATTCCATTAATTAAAACCTGAGAAATACAGGAAAAATATGTCAACAATCTTACCGTTGAAAGACCTGCCTGTGAGTTTCTTTTTGCTTATAATTCATTTTCAATTTCATTTTGATTTTACATAAAAGACTACTTTGGTCATTTATAAATTTACTGTGAACATTTTCATGCCAATGTTTTTCTAAATTCATCATATCTAATGGCACTGCCTGGTGTCAGGCTGAATTAGGTTCAAAAATGTATTTTGTTATTACTGTTCACATTTTTTTAAGGTTAACTTTACTAGTTAATACTTGTAAAGTATTATACCTTTACAATATTCAGGTTTTTAGAATTTTCTGCTTCTTTTGAAAATAGGGGAGATTCAGAAACAGTAGGGCAACTTTGCTGCAGGGTAGTGATGATCTGTAACAGAGAAGCTGCTCTTTGACTTCCATAGATATGCTGACACCAAATTACAGTTGTTACCATCTCACATTAATCTTGGTATCTCTCCTGTAATAAGGGATTGATTTTGCAGTACTATAAATACTGCTTCTGGAAATATATTTATATATCTTTATGCACATCCACAATGATTTTCTTATTATATATTTCTAGGGACAGAAAATTGGGTTAAAGTATACTGAGGAGAGGAAGCAATTCCAATTTTGCTCAGTAATCTAGTTTCCCACCTTATTGCTATTGAACGCTGTCTCTTAAAGAGTGAGCTTGGTTTTAAATATATAATAACTTTTTATTTATGTACTTCAATTTCTGAAATGATTTTATGTTTTAAAAGTTTTTCTAATGAGTAATTCACTTTTATTATTTATTAATACCTTTTAAAACAATTTTGCATCAACTTTTGATGGTATTTTTAACATGTTTACTGTTTAAAATTTTATGTCAAATCTATTAATATTTTCCATTACCTCTGACTTTCATAAAAATCTTTTCTCCTGTACAATCATTTGGATATTCACATTTATGTTTTCTATGTTTAGGTTTTGTTTTATTCTTAGTTACAGGTGAGTTAATTATAAGGTATTGATAGGGATCTTAGTTTTTAATAATTTTTCATGATATTAGAATATAGTTTCATATTAATGTGAAGGGCCTCCTGCAAAAGTAAATTATTTCATATTCCTTTAAATAGCACACTTTTTATTTGTATAGGAGTTCTTGTGTATTTTTATAAGATGTTATTAACAGGTATTATGTAACCCTCCTATCAGGATTACATTGGTTGTCATACTAATAATATAAATAATAAAGTACCTATTAGGTTAAATATGACAAGAACTATAGAATTCTCCTAGGATGAATCTTAGAAATAAATTTGTTTTATTTAAACATTGATGGTTTGAGGTTGATCATAGGGGAACAATGACTAAACCACTTTAAGAGAAATGTATCAGCAAACTTTTCACATTAGCTGAAAATATTATTCCTTCAAAGGTCATTCAAATTTAGATCATAGTAATGTGCAATTGAAAATTTTATGTGCAAATCACCTTCAGAAGAAAAGGTATTTTAAATTATTTTACTATAGGTCATTTCTGTTATAGAAAATACTTTTAGAATGAAACTATCTTACCAAAATATTTCTAAGTCTTGCTTTATCACCCATGCATTTAAAACAGTTAAAACAAATTTCTTCTCATTTAGTATATAGCTACTTGGTGTTATTTCCAATGAGATAGACCTTTTTACGCTTCACTGTGAAACTGAAAGAGCTGCTATAAAATTAATAAGTTTGAAATCATTACAATTTCAAAAAAGAATGGCTCCCTTTTCCAGCTAGTCTTCATTTTAGTGATGGATTTAGAAAAGCAAACATTCCTATTTTAGGTAATATCTGCTCAGAGAGTGAGTTTGCTATATTTTCATACTGTTAAATAATAGACATTTTATATTTAAAAATTAAAATTTAATAAAATGTTTTAAATAATGTTTTGTTTTCTTTTACTATTGGAATAGAAATGTATAGCATGCTTAGATTACATCTCATTTTTATTAATAAAGGGCTAGAATCACATTCAGTTATTGAAACATGTATTAATATTTGTCCTTTGAATAATGCATGTTGTTTCTATTCTGTGTTGAGTTACTTGGATAGGGCTTTCTAGAGGATACAAAAGAATTATGCTAGGAATTTAGAAGAGGAACTTTTACAGATTCATTCACCACACTTAGTTTGCAGTCTCTGAAAGTTCAGAAAAGCAGAAGGAACAAATAAAAATAATTTCATTATCATTACAAATAATTATCCTTCTGTGTCTACTGTGCATTATATTTGGCTTTAACCCAAATCCTTTGGGAAGAAGAAAGAGGAATGTTGTTTAATATACAGCACACCTGCTTGAAAGTTGAATGTCTGAAAGTGAAGAATTGATTTGCATTTTATAAGATGGAGAATATATTTTTAAGTATAAAAGTCATATATATCCCAATTACGCTTTTTGTTTTTTGCTGCTTCGATGGCACCCTGATGTGAATATTTTCAGATACTTAGGAACCCCTTGCTAAGAGAAAGCCAAAGAAAGGCTAGAGCATCACCAACTCCCTCCAGAGGATTTAGATAAGTAAACTATGAATAATCTTTACTTGGAGCTCCAGACAGAAGGGAGGTGGGGAAAAGGTTATGATACAGGAGGCAATACTAGTCGTGCATTACCCTCTGGACCCATCTGTGGATTCCAAGAGAATGTAGTTTGGGGAGTAAATAATGTGTTGCAGAGTCTCAGTTATCCTAGCAGAAAGAAACAAACAAAATGTGAAGCTTGATAGCATCCATTCTGTAGCTTATTTAATAATGAAATATAGATGGTTGTTTCTGTGTATTAATTGAGAATATTTGAATTCAATAACATCATGTGGGGTCCATGAAGATTTATTAAAAGCAACACTCAAAGAATTTACATCAATTACCTTAGGTCACAAAGACATAAATTGGTAAAGCTGGGATAAGACACCAAGATTTCTGGCTGCGTTTAAAATACTTTTGCTATTAGCACAATAGCTGATGCTAATCGCCATTTTGCATACTAGAGTCTAAAACACATGCTTACATTCTGCTAGTTTGACAGATTTTGGTTTCAGAAAACGAAGAGAGAGCTTTGTTTATATTTCATTCCCATTTTAAAGGTTTTAGATTAGTTGTAGAAGTTCAGTATTAAGAGAATAATAAGAACCTTCTTAGAATATCTAGTTTTCTTCATCCAATAATATCATATGCAATTGATTAAACAATATAAGGTTATATGTAGCAGTACCCTAAATTCCTGTTTCTATGATGTAGCCTTTTAGATATATTATGTTTAATTTTAATTTCTGTGAAGCACATTAGCATGACAAAAAGAACATAAAAATCTGAATTAAGAGTTTAAAATTTTTTCTCAGTCTCATCTTTTATAACCTGTTTAATTTTTGATGAGCATCTTAAGATTTCTGAATCCCAGTTCCAAATTTAAAAAAAGGCACAGCCTGATTTAAATGACTTCACATGTTCTTTCTAACACTGTCATTCTTGAATTCTGCAAATATTTATTATTCAAGAATGTGTTTTGGTAATTTTCATGAACAGCTTAGGTATAATTTCACCCCTTTTAGCTAAAATTCCATATCGAAATTGGGTGCATTAGACAAACAACTAAATTCCATTTAGATGCCTCCCTGACAGAAATTCTTGCCAACTGTTTAGCATGTGGGTTGTTGTTACCCCATAAACACTCAGATCATTAGAGATTTTGATGAGTGCAAGTTTGTTTGACTCTGGGGGCATAATTGAGACATCAGTGAGCACTGTCAGAATATATGTCTAATTACACCACTCAGTGGGTTGACTGCTAGATTCTGAACAGTACCTAATAAGCTCTTAAGTAAAGACAACAGAAAAATCTTAGCCCTTCATTAAATAGCTTAAGAATTTGAAATAGCTTGCTTTTGTTAATGAAAGCTTCCACAACTGGAAATGACTTGTATTTTTTCCTTTACCATCTACCAAAATTGTTATTTCCCCCAACTTGAACACCATCTGTAACTGAGACTGGAAGTTAAAGTGAAATAAAATCCAGTGAGTCAGAGCCAAGCTAAGACATTAGAATGGTTTTTTCTCCTTTATATCAGCTGAACAAACGAATAATCACATGGAACTTAAGGGTGTAAAACTTGTATCACAGTGAATAATAATGAATGATTTAGTTTGATGAAGAAGTTTTCTTAAAAGAAGAAAGGTAATGGCCTTGTCATGAATAAATTACAGTCAGTTTAAAAACATGGTTCTTTAAAACAAACTTGATCTGCTTTTCCTCCACTTAGGGAGAGTCCTTGATATTGCCTATTCGCCTACCAGCTTTTATGTTAGAGCTTGCAACTTCCCTTTAGTGTGGAGTCAGCTATAAAATCTCCAAGTGATAAAAGCTCAAACTACAGCTTTGTTTATTTTTGGAGATAACTTTAGAAGTTTTCAGTAGAAAGTACTTAAACTTGAAGAGCATATGCTATTCTGTGTATTACTTAAGAATAGTTTAATTTTTTGCTCCTGATTATAACAAGTTAAATACTGCTTCAGAGCCATTCGTACTTGCTTTTGTATCGCAGTTAACAATGTATGATCAGTGTTCATTTTCCAAGTATTGTACAGAGCAGTGCTTTCTCAGAGCAATTTCACATGTGAAACCTCTCTGTAGAATAGCAAGATATTTACAGTGTAATATGTGAATTTCATGAATTATTTATTATGTCATACATATGCTTCAGCATAAGCATTCTGTTAAATAGACACCATGAATATTTTGGTATTTTTTATAAGTAGTAATCTTGCATATACTATGCTATGGAAAATATACATTTGACTTAAATATGTGATGAAAATATATAATATCTTTATATGTAAAAGAAGAAGATGAAGATGATTTTGATTTAGACACATGACTCCTAAGTCTCTGTATACAGAAAGTCAGAAAGTTGTGAACAGTGGGTGCACTTTTAGTGATGATTAACAGCGCCTTACAGATTACAAAGCACTTTTTCATATATGTCTCACATGTTTATTGTAACAGCTGTGAGGATGTTAGGACCAGTATGATCATACCTGTTCATATAAAGATCCAAGTTTGGAAGCATAACAAACCCATATTTATGCAGATATACAGAATTCTTGAGTTGCCATTGAATTTCACATCCCTTGACATCTGGTGTAGTATCCTTTTTATATAATGGAATAAATTTAGGTTTGTTAAAGTAATCTGAAAAAGTACAAAGTCTCCTTCACAACTTTTGTATATATGAGAATTGGAAATTTTTATTACCATGTAAAATTTCAGTGTTACCTTCTAGAATATCCAATTGTAATACATTTAGGAATAGACATAGTCCAGGAAAGAGTTATTCAAATATTTTGTCTATATGTACATAGTATGTTAATATACATAATATTTGGAAGAAAGATACATAGATATAGATATAAAACATTTGGCTATCCGTAGTTTGAAATACATTCATGTAAAAAGTAATCCAATTTTTAACTAAACGGTAAAGGACAGAAAATGAATTGGAGGAAATAGAACTATTTCTAGACTCTCAGGAGCTAGGATTAAAGAAATATCTGCATGCTCATTGAAGTTTGGAAATGCTTCTACCTCTTCAGGTGCTATGGAAGAGTCTGAGATAGATTGGCACTAATGTTTGTTCAAATATTTGGTTGAGTTCACCAATGAAGTCATCTGGTCCTGGGCTCTTTTTCTTTTGGAGGTCAAGGGGATTAATTGCTGATTCAATTTCTTAATCAGTTATAGGCATATTTATATTTTTTATTTCTTCATGATTCAGTCTCAATATGTTGTATATTTCTAAGAATTTATTCATTTCTTATAGGTTAGTCAATTTGTTGGCATATAATTGTTCATAGTAGTCTTTTAAAATTCTTGATAGTTCTGTAATAGCAGTTCTAATGTTGCTTTATTTATTTTTACTTCTGTCTGTTCTTTTATTTCTTTCTTGTCCTAGATAAAAAAGTTTACCAATTTTATTTATCTTTTTAAAAATATTTTAGTTTTATTGATTTTTTTCTAGTTTCAATTTATTTATTTATCTGAACTTTGTTATTGCCTTCCTTCTGCTAACTTTGGACTTAGTTTGTTATTTTTCTTTTCTTTCCTTTAAAAGATTTATTTATTTATTATTTTTAGAGAGAGAGGAAGGGAGATAGGCAGAGAAGGAGAGAGACATCAATATATGGTTACCTTTCACCTGACTCCAGCTAAGGACCTGGCTGGAGACCTGGCTTGCAACCTGCCATGCAAACTGTTTTAATTCTATTGATATTGGCTTGATACTATTGGGACAGACCTCATATGTATTTGGTCCCTTTAGTCTAAATGTAGTTTAAATTCAATATTTCTTTATTGATTTTTCTGTGTGGATGTTCTATTAGTGAAAGTGGGATATTAAAAATCACTACCATTACTGTATTGCTGTCTCTGCCTACCTTCAAATCTGTTAATATTGATTCTCTTTACCTGCTTTTCTCCCCTAATAGACTGAGAGCTCCCTTTGAGGAGAAACAATATGATAATTTCTCTGTGAAATCCTTGAACATAGGACAATGCAAGGCATTGTAAGTGCTCCTGAATAGTTTACTATAAAAATGAGAGGTAATAGAGAAAGCAACAGAAGCTAACCCTTCACTTTTATTAATCACAGCCATAGGTAAGGTGGGAAACTACCATAAATATGGGTGAAAATATCCTGGCCTCCATTTTATCACAGCTCCCAGGCTAAGTCTATCACCAGTGGCTGAGGGTTACGGAAAAGGGCAGTGTGGCTTCGTGGGAAGCACAGCAGCCTGGAGTTCATGAGACCTAAGCTCTTATCCTGTAAAATCAATTAATGGCAAAGTGACTTGGCCACTTTCTTTATTCTTTATCTACAAATGGAAGAAATAGATGTTAATTAAACATTTCCATGATGGCATTGAAGAATTTTAAAAAGAGTTGAATTCAAGATTTTTCTATGGATTCAGATAAAACATAAAATATGGAAAAAGTAAATTTTTGCTATTTTATATAGAAATTTGCTTCAAATTGATATCTTAGATGTTATAAAAGTGATTTTTCACATTTCTAAATTTAATGGTGTGTTTTTCCTTGTATGAATCTCTGAATGAGCATAAACTGCTATGACTTACAGTAGTATAAAGTATATTAATTGATTAATAACAAATTACTATTAAAACCTAATGCAATCATACCTACAGTTTTGGGGGTTACACTTTAAACCTTATAAAGTGACTTTCCATGTCTCTGTATGTTAGAATAATATTTGGGAAAGGTGAAATACGTATTATTTTCCTTGTCTTTCATGGGCTGAAAATAAGGAGGATACTGTATGATTTTGTTGCTGCACCACATGATATAGAACTGAGACTGATTATTTGCAATGCGTCATACTCATGTATTTGCTAATATATGGTGTGGCTTGGGAAGGCTCAGTTTTCCTGGGACATTTCTTAAGATGTTGATTCATCCCTTCGTTAAACAAATGAACAAACAAACAAAAATGCTATGATCAAGTAAAGCAAACCAAATAATTTGGTAGTTTTAGGATCTCAAAAATATTCCTTAAAAATATTCTTTAAAATTCATTTATCTCCTGGGATTTTAAGACTTAATAGCTTTGGTATCTCTTATTACTTTTAGGTAAGTAATAAAAATCTCAACTAGATAGTTTAATTGCACATGTTCTAATCACTATTATTCAACCTAATTTTAAAGTGGGATTTGACAGGGAGTTCAACATAGCAGTTCTTAAAACTTTTCAATTCTTGTCTCTGTATTTGCAACTTCATATATAGATGGCTGCCACTTATGCATTTAGGATTAATGATAATTTATTTTTCAATCTAGTATTAAGCAGTGCTAACATTATTATTAAAATTTCTTACTGAGCACCAGAATATAATTCTGATTGAGCTTGCTTGTTATAAAATGAAAATCTCTTCATGGGTAAGAGCTAACAAAAACTGCAGCTGTGTTTAAAATAATTTTAGAATTTTTGAAAAGAAATAAAAATGAATTCGTTTTCCAAAAAATCAAAATAAAGATGAATGCTAACATAATCTGATTATTTTCAGGAAAATGTAGATACAAACACCTCAATTTTCAAGTGGTTTATGATCTCAACTCTAGGATGAATTCTCAACTTCTGAATGAATTGTTATAATTTGCTATTAAAATATAAAAATGGCAGTATCAACTCAAAGACTTTTAAAAATGCCACTCGCATAGAAGTTGCATGTTTTATTTTTGGTGGTGGTTCTCAACCTTAACTGTACTTGCAAAAATTTAAAACAAACAAACAAATAAACATGATGCCTGAGTACAGGAGTAAGGATTCAGTGTGGATTAGTCTGGATATGGTCTGTTGATCAGGAGTTTAACCAGTTTATTGTAATGTGAAACAAGTTTGAGGACAACTGTTTTAGTGTTTTATAAAGAGGCCAGGTGTAAATATTAAGTCTTAAACTACAAAGCTTTAAATTTGGGATATGTTTTGGTCACATAAAGCTAATTAGTATAGATACAGCTTTCAAGGGAATGAGCTCTCATTTGTCAGGTAGATAGATGCACACTTTATAGGAAGCAAGGTTATTATAACATATTTAAAGAAAAAATTCACCCATTCAGAATCTATAGGTGAATCTATAAGTTATATTTTTTCATTATTATATGATCCTGATGTTTAGAATAAAATTCTGAAAATGTCTGAAAGATATCATAGGGTACAAAATTATATTTATATCATTTATATGTTCAATAATTCCATTGATAGGCCTATTCTATTAAGCAACAGAACCAGTTTCCAAAGATCTGGAAGTCAGTGTTGCAACATGAAGAAAGCTCCTAAAGCTGATATTAGTATGTGCATATATAATACTTTTATAATCTCCCTACTACTGCAATTGAGCCCTACAGAACACCTTTCTTATTGTATCATCAGGCCAGTGAGGTAGAGTATATCACAAAGGCACTATTAACTGTCTATAGTAAAAATTCTATTGTGATACAGCATAATTTATTTACTTAATTACTATTCATTTAAAATTTGATTGATAGGAAGTGTTTACAGTTGTAACATTTGCTAGATTGAAGACACTATCTCCATTAATCAATCATTTATTGCTGTTACAGCTGTATAATATTTATGTCCAGGAATTACTATTTTTGGTAATTAGCAGCTTTCTCTATTGCAATGATCTGATCCCACCCTCTAACATTGTCTGAGATAGCTTAACATTTTACTCATTTTTACTTAATTTATAGTTTACTATGTAGCCATTTTTTCCTTTCATCCTTTCTGGAATTTAGCCTCAATAAAATTTGAATTAGTTCTTCTTTATTTTCCTATCAAGCAACTCTAAATGAAACATATATTATTAGCACACTATCATCTATATGAAAAATAATGGAGGCAAAGCTAAAATGACTTAATCATCTTAACAATTAGGAGATATTTGTCTTTCACTGACTGGCTTATTTCACTAAGCCTAGTATTTTCCAGTTCCATCCATGTTGTTGCAAAGGGTAGAAATTCCTTCTTTCTTTCTGCTATATAGAATTCCATTGTGTAAATGTACCAAAGTTTTTTGATCCAATCATCCACTGATGGGCACTTAGGTTGTTTCCAGCACTTGGCTATTGTGAATAGTGCTGCTATGAACATAGGGGTACATAGGTTCTTATGAATTGGTGTTTCAGGGTTCTTCGGAGATATACATAAACATGCATATATAATCCTTTTTAAAAAGTGTTTAATACTATTATAAACTGAAAGCATATTTTCACACAATGTTGCTCATTATTATTTGTATTTATAGTGTACAAGGACACAGTAGCTGGAGTAGCATAAGCTTAACAAGAACAGAGAAGAGGCAATTTGAAATTTCAGGCTTCTAACACATGTCTTTCAAAATGGTATAGAAGTACTCTAAAGTTATTTAGGTCATACTATTATCTGGAAAATAATGTGCATGTATTTCTTCCAGTGAATACTATAATAAATGAATGTACGAAATTTCAACAAACTGAATTGCATGAGTTTGATAGTCTCCAAGTGACATGTCAACCATCCAGGTATTTAGATTATCCTAATTTCACATATAAGGTCGATCTGGGCATTAAATAAAGACCCTTAGAAAGTTACTTGCTTAATTTTAGATAATAGTTTTCAATGCTTTAGTGAAATATCTTCAAGGAATTCTTCAATTTTAAGTAACTTTTTTGAAATGTTTTATTTCCATTGGGTGGTACAATATGTGACAACACAATATTTTTAATTGTCAAAAAGAACTAAAACAGTAATGCAGTTTAATATAGTTAGGTATTCAGTGCCTCTTATTTCCAGATCTACATAATAGCTGTCTTTTATAGCTTAGAACTGGAACCAGAGGAAAAATGTTTTCTCCCAATTCACTACATACACTCTCATCAGATAAGGAGGAAAGCCAAAACTCATCATTATCTCCTTTCCTCTATGACATGACCTTTCATTTTGATTTTTTAAGTGAGCCCATTGGTTTTATCTTGATACATAAAGTATACATATGCAGTGCGTATAGATAAACTAAAGGAAAAAAGTTTTTGAAAAAGCACATATCGCAAGAAAGATAAATTCTATTTTAATGTAAATTTTACCTAATAATATTTTAGCTTTCTTAAATATCACAACACTCTTATCAAGATACATATTTAAAAAGAAATCCTATTCTATCTCTTTTAAAACCATACCTATGTTTCTTTTTCATGTATTTTGAACATATATTTGGGTCACTCAGTGTTATTTTGAAAGTATAGGTTTTATTTCCTGGTGTTTTATATATAACTTGTGGTTATAAAGTTGGATATTTTAGATATCTTCATTACTTCTTTATTTTAATTTTTATTAATTTATTGTTGTTTTATTATAGTTGTCCCATTTTCCCCCCTATTGTTCTTCCCTACTCCACCCATCCTATCTCCTCTCTCACAGTCAATCCTCACCCTGTTATCCATACCCGTGGGTCATTAATACTAGTTCCTTGATTAAACTGTTCTCCGTCTTTCCCCTCTTATCCCCTCACCTCTCATCACTGTCAGTCTGCTCCTGACAGGCATGTTTCCATGCCTCTGTTACTTCTAAATAATGGTTTTCTTGAAAATCCCATAATTAAATCTACACACTCAAGATTATTTTTTTAAAGATTTTATTTAATTATTTTTAGAGAAAAGGGAAGGGAGAGTGGCAGAGAGGGAGAGAGACATCAATGTGTGGCTTCCTTTCACCTGCCTCCAGCTATGGACCTGGCTGGAGACCTGGCTTACAACCTGGTTATGGGCCCTGGCTGGGAATGGAACCAGCAACTTTTGGGTTTGCAGGCTGGTGCCCTAGCTACTGTGCCACCAGCCAGGGCTAGACTATTTCTTTACAATACATTTTAGAAGTAGCATTACTTGTTGACATAGTATAAAAATGCTAAGGCATTTGCCTTACATTTTTAAATTTTAAATCTCCTTTAGAAAATTCCTATTCTTTTAATGGACCAATTTTATTGATGTGTTGTACCATAAATTGTACCCAGTTTCTCTTTAAATTCATGTCATACATAAGAAATACAAATTAATTAGATAAACTAACAAATATCTAATTATATAGCAGCTTGACAGAGTTTTAAGGCTATTTAAAAAGAAATACAATGCTATCATCACTACCTAAAGTAGTTCTTTAAAAAGACACAAAGTGTTTAAATTTCTAAATCTTATACATGCATACTCAGGTTTCCAGTAGAAAATTGTTGGTATCATCAGATGTGATCATTGGAGAAGCTTGAAATACGTATATGGCCATCCAATAGCGAAACCACATGGGGAGTAGCCCTGGATCAGTAACAGAGGGGCACTGGTAGCATCCCTTATTCTACAGAGGAGAAACAAGAAAGTTAACACAACTCGTAGAGAAAATGCTGCAAGCAAAGCGCTGCTTGCCGAGATCTATGAATTTTGGCCAAGGGATATGCTGTTAGCAATCCCGAAGGAGACTAGAGTAAGGAGCATAACTATCTCATAACAGTCTTCTCTCTTCATTCAACTTTCCCCTTTGCCTGAACCCAGCCCAAGTCAGACAACAAGGGACCCTAAGAAATAGTCTGATTTGTGTTCAGGCTCCTTAGTGCACAAAGTAGGTTTGAGAAAAATTGTGTATTGGAGGCAGAAATACAAAATATACAGTGTAAGAGGAAATATCAGTAGATATTTTCCTTCTTTTATTTTTCCTCATGACTGCTTGTAGACTAACAAGAGAAATCATTTTCCTACTTGAAACACATTATGTACTTTTTATATGACTTTTCACTCTCATGGCTAATATTTTCAGTGAAACTCCTAATGACTTGAATTAATATTGATAGAACTCATTTAACCTATATAGTATGTATATATGTGTGTGTATGCATATATATTTATATTTTATGTGTAATATATTATATAATTAAATAGTTTAATAATAAGTAATAATATATAACCATAATAATTTTAAACCAAGGATATAAATACATCACTATTGTTATTTATTTTAATTATGCATTATGTCACTATTTGCAATGGGAAAACATACAGCTCAGTTTGATGGCAACTTAAATTTTTACTGTTTAATTTAAAATATTAATTTAAAATTTTTAAATATTTTAGTTTTCCATTGTAGTTGTACAATATTTTATTAGATTCAGGTGTACAATCCAGTGATTAGATACTTAAATAACTTATAAAGTGATTACACTGATAAATCTAGTATCCATTTGATAGCATATATAGTTACTATAATATTATTGAATATATTCCCTATGCTGTACTTTATATTTCCATGATCATCTGTAACTACTAATGGGTACTTTTTAATCCCTTCATTTTTTTTCACCCATTCTCCCAATACCGCTCCAATCTGGCAACCATCTGTTTCTGTTCTACTTGCTTGTTTGTTTTGTTTTTTGATTCCATGTATAAGTGAAATTACATGGTATTTGTCTTTCCCTGACTTAAATTCACTCATCACAGAACCCACAATATCCATCTGTGTTGTTGCAGATAGCAAGATTTCTATTTTGTTTTTCATGGCTGAGTCATATTCCGTTGTATATATGAACACTTCTTCATTCATCTCTGTTGATGGACACTCAGGTTACTTCCATATCTTGGCTGTTGTAAATAATACTGTGATGTAAATAATACGGATGGATATGTCTTTTCAAGTTAGTATTTTGGGTACTAAATTTCTTCAGATGAATACCCAGAAGTGGAATTGGTAGGTCCTTTTTGGCCTGTCGTGATAACCTTTATTTCAAAGTCTTTTTTGTCTGGTACAAATATTGCTACCCCAGGTGTTTGTTTCCATTTTTAGGAAATGCCTTTGTCCATTCCTTTATGTTCAGTCTGTGTGTGTTTTTTAATCTGAAGTGAGTCTCTTGTGAATGGCAAAAAATGGGTCTTGTTTTGTTAACTGTTCAGGTACCCTATGTCTTTTGATTGGAACATTTAATCTATTTGTATTTAAAGTAATTGTTGATAGGTATGTATTTATTGCCATTTTATTTTTCATCTTTTCGTATTTTTTCTTCTTAAGAGAGAGAAACAGAGAGTTGTGAGACACATCGGCATGTTACCCCTGACCTGGCCAGGGATAAAACCTATGACCTTTCCATATATGGGATGACATTCCAACCAACTGAGCCACCCTGGCTGGCCAGGGCTCAGGTATTATAGTCCTTAAGTGAAGTAATAAAATTTAGTGGAATCATGAGGACCCATGTAATTTCTACTGGAGAACATAGTGTTGAAGCAGAGTTTGACAATATTAATATTAAAAAAATTTTACCCAGCTATATTGAGGTATAACTAATATACAAGTATTTTTACATGTTTAATGTGTACATTTTGATTTGTTTAGGCATATACATGTGTCCAGAGAATGGTCATCTTGAAAGCCAGACCAAAGTGTTTCATTTTATTCTCAATGGAATATGTAACAGGCAGTTACTGCTGGAAAATTGGGACTAGAACTGATAGATGATCTACCAATTCATTTCTCAGCTATACTGCAAATTGGTGGATGAATCCTCCTGGCATTTCATACTTTTAACTTTGTTTTAATTTTAAATTTGAATTTTTATCATCTACTATGAACTCAACTCTTTTTCAGTTAAGAAGAAGAAATAATAAAGAAACTCGTTACCTCCATAGCTGAAGACTAACGCTTTCAACATGTATTCATTCCCTTGGTCCTGTTATCATAGTGCTACTTGTCTCTAAACAAGTATTTTCCCCTTGTGCCTCTCTTAAATGATGCAGTCTTCTCCTTATGTTCTAGTATAAAGCAAATGCAATTTAGTAATTACTAAAATGAAAAAAATTAATTTACTCCAAAAAAAAGATGTGTATTCACTCTTAGATACCTCTTTGATGTCATTTTCTATTTATCTCTTCTTTGCATCAGCTATATGTACTAATCTTCTTGCTGCTCTTCAAAGACAGCAAACATACCCTTTTGGAAGTTTAGAATTTTATCACTGCCTTCTGTGCGAACACTCTTTTCCCTAATTGCATGCCTTCTCCCTCACTTATTTCGGCTTTCTGCTAAAATGTTACCTTCACATAGAAACCTGACTGCTCATGGTATCTGAAATATTACTTTTGACACCTCTATCATTATTTCTTCTCTTACTTGCTTTATATTTTATCACAGTAAAAATCCCTACTTGATATAGTCTATATTTGCTTGTTGCTTTGTTTGTTCTTGATCTCTCCTCATCCATTCTACATAGACTATGAACACCAGGGGAACAGAGCTTTATTTTGTTCATTGCTCTTTTCCATCAACTACAACAATGTCTGGCATATTGTCAGCAGTATTTTTAAATTAATTAATGTTTAAAATTTATCACTATTTCAATATACTAGGTTTTATGTTGTTTATATTACAGAAAGAATGTTCTGCTTCTGAATTCTTGTATTCATAGTCTTAGAGCTAGAAACAAGTATAAGGATAATAGAATGTATTAGATATTTTTCAGGATCCACTATGTATTGTGCATTATAATATAAATTATTTTATTTCATATTAAATATTACAAGGCAATCCTTGTATGAATGTAATCTGAAAACATTCCAGAGAATTTGTGTCCCTCAGAAACTAGGAAAATTCCTAGTGGAATGGCTCTTTGAATATAGAAGTATTAGCAGTTTTATTTTGCTGATTGCAAAAAGAGCTTTCTATGTGAAACAATGATATAAGTAAAGCATAAAACAATTATTTATTCAATAATAATTCCTTGGATATATTTTACCTTCATATAGTAGTGAAAAATTAAAATGATATTTTAAATTATTTGGATGGAAGAGGTTTATAGCAACAAAAATGGTCGGTAAAGAATATTCTAGTGAATTTATGTCATTCTTGGTTCCCTACAATCTCTTCTATTGTTTTTGTTTGCATAAAGTGATAGAATATAAATTTTCTGAATCTAGGAAATTTTTGCACAATTAAACTCAACTTAGCAAAAATTGTTTGATTTCTATCATCATCATTACCTACGTATTTATCTATTTGTAACTCATCTTTCCTAAATTTATTTTTAGATTATACCATTGTCTTGTATATACAATAATTACAACTTAAAATAACTATAGCCCTGGCTGTTGTGGCTCAGTGGATTGGCTCTAGTCTGCGAACCCAAGGATCTCTGGTTCGATGCCCAGCCAGGGCACATAACCAGGTTGCAAGCCAGGTCTCCAGCCAGGTCCGTGACTGGAGGCAGGCGAAAGGCAACCTTACATTGATGCTTTTCTCCCTTTCTTCCTCCCTCCCTGCCCTTCTCTCTGAAAATGATGATAGAGCCTTAAAAAATTAATTAATTAAAAATTAAAAAATAAGTGCAATATACTATTCAGAAAACAATTATTTACCTTATAAATAATTTTGAAAGATTAGTCTATAACTTAAAGATATTTGTTCTACTTGATATTTTCTAAGCAGCTTCTGTGGTGCACGTTGATGTGTTATGCAAAAGGACTCCTTTTGCTGTGGAGTTCTTAAAATATTGCCTAATAATTATATAACATTTACTTATTACCTTTTTAATATTTAATATTTCTATTTAGTATTCATGTAAAAATTGATGTATTTATGCATACATTTACATTTCTTCTTATGAGAAACAGAAGATTTGTTTTGGGTGTTGCTTTTGTAAGAATGTTTTTTGCAAAAATTAAAAAAATTAACATTGAAAACAGCTAAAATAGTGATTATCACATTTGCTAATGCCAGGGTACACAATGACAGATCAGATAATAAGAGGTAACAAAAATTAATTGTGGTTTTAGAAAGTCAAGCTTTGTGTTAATTTGAACTGAAATCAATAACATTTGAAGACATTTTTTACTTAGTCCATTTATGTATTAGCATATATACTAGTAAATTACATAGTATAATATAAATCATAATAATATAACATAACTATATTCCCATAACATAACTATATTCCCAACAAAATAAATCTATATTACTTACTTGATACAAAAGAAGCTTTTAAAAGACATGTATAAATCAGACTTTATACTCTCTGAATATACTTTCTGAATATAAGTAATATTTTCCCATTAATTGACAATTTAATTTCAGAGGTTTATTTCCAAAGGGTAGGGGAAACTGGCTCTTGGGCTTTATAAAATGTTGTTAGAATTCAGCAAATGTCTTACAATCTTAATTTTGAAAATAAATTAATAAATATTTATAAAATGAAATCTTTACAGTAAGATGAGTCAATTACCATGCCTACATTCTAGTACAGTTTTGGTAACCTATGAAGACTGGTTCCAAATTACAGAGAAAGCAGAATTGCTTTCATTTTCTTCCCCAAAATTATTAAGAACCTATTTATAGCTTTTGTCTCTGTTTATTTGATAGTGGCTCTGTTCACTTATCATGTCTTTTATTAGACAGTGATTACAAATGATAAAGCCATCTAAGAAATGATGCGTGGTATACTAGTAATTTTAAGAAAAAAATGAAACTTTTTATAAATGCAACAATCTGTGATCATTTAAGATGAGAAATTTTCTTCTTAATATCCTATGTTCAAGTACAAAAAAAAACCCTGTTTATCCCAATTTAAAGCATTAGCTTTTTTGGCTTATTCTGAGCTTGTGTATTCTATAGGGAAAAAAAAAGAAGAGATGTGGACTTTTAAAGTGTGTATTAACTTCTAAGTTATATTTTTTTCTGAATAAATGTTGTCATATTTCTTCCTGCCTCAGAAGGGTGATCTTTGGTTTAAAAAGAATTTATTACTATTGGCATAAGTAAGTTCATTCTTGCCAGATTATTCTAAATGAGTTTACATTAAATATATATATTTTTATTACTGTGTTTTTCTGAGGTTTTGGGTTTTAATTTCCACAAATGCATTATTTTGAAGAAAATAGGACTGATTTTGGAAATTTAGAACATAAAAGTTTGCCCATATTCCCTTAGAAAAATTAAAAAGATCTGAAATAGCTTTATGATAGTGTTTCACTTGAAGTTGTTTCTGTTATTTCTTCTTGACAAAATTAGATTAAAAAAAAAGATAAATTTATTTGAGTTTTTAACACAATTTGAAATACTTATCTGGTCACATTTTATTTTTTATTTAACTTAAGAATTTAAATTTCCACAAACAAATAAATGGACAGTCTTCTGCCTTTGTTTGCTGGGATCGAGAAAGTATGGATAAGCCTATGTGTACTTCTCATAACGTACTCAACATAAATGGTGGTCATACCTGAGCTGGGTTTATTTTGCAATATTTTCATCAGTAACAAAAATTCTCATGCATGTTGGGAAGTTTGAAGGCATTAAAATATCTTATTGCACAGGTAATTTTACTATCTTTAGAAGTCATATACCATATACAGAGTATGCACAATCAATTGGCAATAACTTTGTATCTCCTTATTTGCATCTCCTTATGCTTCTTATTAATTTTGAAAAATTATGTTTCTAAGGTTATGATTTGACATCATTGTTTCAGATATAAAGTATTAAATTCTGAGAGCGACCATCTGTCCAAGGAATATGATGTTAGAGCAACCATCATTTCTGGACAGCATGCTGGGCCCGCTGCTAATGAAATTGTGAACTTCAGTAACATCCCTTTCCATACAGTTTACAATATGAAGAAGGTGTATGATGCTGATCCTAATGTTGCCACACCAACAAGGAGAATGCATAAGGAACACAAGGATCACACAAGTCCAGATACTGAACACAGAATTCAGGAGATCATCAATGAAGATCCAAGATGTTTACCTTGACGTCTTGAGAGTAGTTATACCACGGATGAAGCAAGTCACAAAGGGACATCATTTTATCTTCCAACAAGATGGTGCACAAGCACAAAATGCCAAAAAGGTGCAAGAATGTCTCAGTGTCAATGTTCCTGAATTCTGGTCAAAGGAAATCTGGCTGCCTAGTTCACCAGATGCAAATCCTTCAGACTATTATGTATGCAGCATTTGTGAGAGCGAAGTTAATAAACAACCTCATTCTAATAAAGAGGCTGTTAAAGCTAAGAATGGAAACGTTATGATGGCCATAGATAAAGAAAAGTTAATGAAAGCATGCTGAAGATTCCAAAGTTGAATCGAGTCTATTATTGTAGCCAATGGAGACATTTTTGAAAAATTTAAAAAATAATGATTATGTTTATGTATTTACACATAAGAATAAATTTATTTCAAAATATAACACTTTTGTGATATGCTGTTTATTTTACAAAAATTTTGATAATGGATTGTGCTCACCCTGTACAGTATTTTTCTTTTTAGTAATAGCAAAAATGGAATTTATTGCAAGGATAGCCTGGAGAATGATAAGATCTTCATATTTTCTTTATTTGTTTTTTCTTATTGATTTTTCTCAGCAAATTTTCCATGTCAGTATACTGATATGCATATAATCACTTCATTCACTCAAATTGCTTCATGGTACTTAATTTTATAGAAAGGTATCAGTTATCTATTGCTACGTCAAAAAACCACCTAAAAACTTAGTGGCTTTAAAAAGTTGGCTACACATTTCTGATAAAGTTTGGTCTAATAAAGATTGTTTGATCTCTGATGAGCTTTTTTATGCATCTGTTTTCAACTGGGAGGTCAATTGGCGGCTGGCTGGTCTACTGTGGCCTCATGCATACGCTGGAGATTGGCAGCTATTAGCTAATGAGACTCAGTTTTTCATATGACCTTTCGGCCATATGAATGAGGCTGGCTCAGGCTCATTCATATGGTGGTGTTGGGGTTCCAGGGGTGCCCTGGGCCAGGGCAGTTAGGTTTTTACTAGACTACTTTTAGAGCACTATTAAAAATATGTTAAGCCCTGGCTAGTGGTGCAGTGGGTAAGCTGCAGGCCTGTGAACCCGAAGGTTGCTGGTTTGATTCTCAGCCAGGGCACATAACCAGGTTGCAAGCCAGGTCTCCCGCCAGCTCTGTAGCTAAAGGCAGGTGAAAGGCAACCATGCATTGATGTCTCTCTCCCTCTCTGCCTCCCTCCCTACCTGCCTCTAAAAAATAATAAATACAATTTTTAAAAAGAAAAAAGAAATATTGAGTTGTAGGTAAAGAAATTTTTCATATACTCCTTCCTTCAGATCATTCATAGCCTTCCTGTTTATCAACATCCTCTACCAGACTGTTACATTTGTTAAAATTAATGAACCTACATTGGCACATCTTTATTATTGAATGTTCAGAGTGTGTATCATGGTATACTTCTGGCATTATACCGTCTATGGGCTTGGACAAATTTATATCATGTTATATCTACCATATTAGAGAGAAGAGCTTCATTGCCATTAAAACAAAAACAAAAACAAAAACCACTTTGTGCTCTGTCTATTCATTCCTTCCTCCCCCCACCCCTGGAAATCAGGGATTTCTTTTACTGTCTCCATCTTTTCTGTCTTTTCCAGAACCAGAACACTGTATTAGCTTTTCTCTATATCATATTTCCATAGCTTGTGATAGCTCATTTCAATTTGGTGATGAATAATATTCCATCATCAGGGTGTAACACAGTTTATTTCTTCACTCCTCTCCTGAAGTACATCTTGGACACACCCTAGTTTAGGCAATTATGAATAATGCTGCTATAAACACCACCGTGCAGGTTTTTGTGTGGACATAGTATTTTAACTCCTGTGGATAAAAGCAGTGAGCATGATTGCTGGAGTGAATGATAGGTGTTTGTTTAGTTTTGTAAGAAATTGCCAAACTCTTTTCCAAAGTGGCTATACCATGTTGCACTGCTACTAGCATCAAATGGGAATTTCTGTTATTCTTGTTGCTTAGCATCATAGCCGTCATTTGGTGTTGTCAGTTTCAGGATGGTGACCATTGTCATAGGTATATAGTATTGTTTGTTTTCATTTGCAATTCTTTGAGGACATATGATGTGGAGCACCTTTTTAAAAAAAAAAAAGATTTTATTTTATTATTTTTAGAAAGAGGGGAAGGGAGAGTGGCAGAGATGTAGAAAGACATCAATGTATGGTTGTGTTTCACCTGCCTCCAGCCACAAACCTAACTGGAGACCTGGTTTGCAACCTGGTTATGTGCCCTGGCTGGGGAATCGAACCTGCAACCTTTGGGTTCGCAGACTGGCACCTTATCCACTGTGCTACCAGCCAGGGCCATGGAGCACCTTTTAATCACTCCATGAAGTCTCTGTTAAGGTCTTGGACCTATTTTAAAAAAAAAATTTTTTTTTGCTTGTTTTGTTGTTATTGAGTTTTGGAGTACTTTGTATATTTTGAATGAGTCCTTTATCACATGTATCTTTTGTAAATATTTTCTCCCAGTCTGTGGCTTGTCTTTTCACTCTCTTGACAGTGTTTTTTGCTGAACAGATGTTTCTAATTAATGGAGTCTAGCTTATCAAAGATTTCTTCTTTGTGTTATGACATTTTCTAATTTGAAAGACATTTATATTAATGATTATCTAGGTTTTCTATAATTTTTATAGTTTTGCATTTACATTTAGGTCTGTGACCCAGTTTTTGTGAACTGCGTGAAGTCAGGGTCCTGATTTATTTTCGTGTATGTGGATATTCAATTGTTTCAGCACCATTTGTTAAAAACAAACAAAAAAACAAAACAAAACAAAAAAAAACTAGCCTTGCTTTATTGTATTGTCTTTGCTCTTTTATCAAAGATCTGTATGTTTGGATATATTTCAGGACCTCTCTTGTACTCCATTGATTTTTTTTTGTCTGTTCCTTTGCCTTACCACAGTCTTGATTAATGTAGCTTTATGGACAGCAATGAAGTCATTAATGTCAGTGCTCTGCCCCGCTTTGTCTCTTTTAATATTATGTTGGGTCTTTTGCAGCTTATAAAACTTTAAAATAAACTTTAGAATCAGTTTCTCTATTTACACAAAATAACTTGCTGAATTTTGAGATTTCATTGAATGTATAGATCAAGTTGGGAAGAACTAACATCTTTATGTTATTAAGTCTTCCTATCTTTGAACATAGAATGTCTCTTTCATTCTTTGATCTTTCATCAGAGATTTGTAGTTCTGTCATATAAAGAAGTGCATATTTCATACACATTTTGTTAATTATACTTTTATTTTTAGTTGCTAATGTAAATGGTATTATGTATTTAATTTCAAATTCCACTTGTTTATTGCTACTCTATAGGAGATGGTTAGCTTTTGTATATTGTTCTTGAAAATATTCCGATAATTGCATATTAGTTCTAGGAACATTTTTATATTCCATAGACAGTAAAGTCATCTCTATGCAAAGGCAGTTTTATATCTTCCTTTCAAAGCAGTGTACTTTTTTCATCATATTGTCTTTAAAAGGAAAATTTATAGTGGTGCTTCCCAAAGTGTATCCCATAGACACAGAGTAATAGTGGTTTAGGAGTGACCAGGTTGAACCATGTTATCTAAGAAAATGGTAGGTTTGTTGATGGCTAACAAGGAGGGTGATGTCCCTGCTGATTCACTGCCCTAATCGTTCTTCAGGGGAGGACTGGTTGCCCTCGTGTGAAGGAGATCTCCCTGCAAGCATTCGTTAGATGTCAGCACCCCTTTGCTTCCCCTCGGGAACCTCTCTCCTCATCAGACAGCTGCTCTCGGGATCATTTCCTCTCAGAAAAGCCCCCATCCAATAACTGATAGGGACCATGGTGTAAACATCAGGACATCTTTGTTCAGTGCTCATGACTTGAGCATGTTTTAGTCCACATTTCTCATTATTGAGACTGTGCTAATAACTCACAAATGTACATTTCTGTTCACATTTCTATTCTGAGCTTGGAATCTTTGAATCATCGTCATCGTCATCAATATAATTATCATGTGCCAGAACTAATTCTAAATAATTCTAATACATTAACTCATATTATTCCATTAACTATTTGACATCCTCTTTTGGATATTTCAAAGATATTTTCCAATCGGCTTATTCAAAACCGAACCCATAATTTTTTCCTTCTAAATCAGGCTTTGTAAAATAACATTTCCATGAATGATATCACTGTCTGTCCTGTTCTGTAAACCAAAATTCTGTGCACCCTTCTCTTTGCCCCACACATCATTCCTCACAAATTCCTTTAAATTTTAACATCTAAATGCAACTTAGTTTAATTACTATCATTTAAATCTTTTCAATTTTAGCTTTTGATTATCACTTAAATAATTTTGTTTACTATAATTTGAGTCATTTTGATTTTAAGTTATATTAGTTTTATTTTTTATTATTTGTGTGCCTCCATACTGCTGAACACTGACTTATTGTATATTATCTTAACTAAATATCTCAGCAACCTGATATACCCAGTAGACCCACATAGACCCGTGTAAAGAAATGCTGGGGTCTGTGGAAGCTCAATGTATTGCTCAGCTAGGTAGTAAAACTGAGTTTTGAACATGGGTCTACTTGATTCTGCACCAACTTTATTATACCATGTTGGCTCTCATTTATTTGTTTAGATAATGAACATTAGATTATTTTGAAGAGAAATCTGAGCCTTTTATGAATATGTATTTGAAAAAACACAATGCAAGTTATTTTTCTATCAAATGTATGTATATAGATTTATTTTTAATATTTAAAAACATTTGCCTTAATTTTAGAGTAACTGTACAATATAAATGATAGTATTTTACTTTATGGAGGATCAGTTTATATAAACCAAATAATGCTAGTTAAATGCATTTCCAGTTAAACTGAAGTTCTGTGGTATTATAATAATACCACAATTTTTCCAAGGGGGCATCCCTTGGAAAAATAAACTCTAAAATACTGAAGCAAGGATGTATTATTAAAATAAAATTATAGCCCTGGCTGGTAACACAGTAAATAAGGTGCTAGCCTGCGAACCCAAAGGTCGCTGGTTCAATTCCCCAGCCAGGGCACATAACCAGGTTGCAAGCCAGGGCTCCAGCCAGGTCTGTAGCTGGAGGCAGGTGAAAGGCAACCATACATTGATGTTTCTCTCCCTCTCTGCCTCTCTCCCTTCCCCTCTCTCTGGAAATAATAAATAAAAAATCTTTAAAAAAAATTATAAACATTATTAACCTTGAGACTGTTAGTACGTAGAACCAGAGCACTGATAATATGACATAAAATTAAAGGATGTCTATAGGGAACGTGTTATAGTGTTCAATAAAAAGCACAATGATAGAAGCTTGATCAATTAAAGACTTAATAAAATATTAATTCTAAGTGTTCTGAAATGCCACCTGATGAAAAATCACAAAATGACATTTAGTATCTTAACTGAAAAATTAATTGTAAACTAGGACAATCTCTGTAACTAATAGATATTATGATTGTATTAATACTGGGGTTCATTTCTTATTTCCCTATGTACATCACTGTAACTTGCTTTTATTTTTCTCTTCAAAAAGGACTGCTAAATTCAAGAAACTACTGATATCTGGAGAAAATATATGCCCTTTTGCTTTTTCCTTGAGTTTACTGTAGTGTTCCCATTTATTTATTTATTTATTCTTAATTTTAAAATTTTTACTTATTTACTTTTTACTTTTCAATTACAGTTTACAGTCAATATTGTTCTGTGTTAGTTTCAGGTGTACAGTAAAATAGACAATCATATACTTGACAAATTGATTTAAAATATACCTTGTAAGAGAGCTATCTTCAGACGAAGGAATCATGCTCAATTAATGAAATTTCTTTACATGCTAAGTGGATTAAGGGGGTTACTTGATGGCAGTACTTTCATATCCACAGTTCTCAAATCACATTGTTTTAGGATGTACTCTTTCAAATAATAGCACTTAAGACACCTGGAGAAAAACAATTATCATTCATGAGACTCATTACTGTTATATCCTATTCAAAAGTATAAATATAAATCACTTTGAATAAATATATTCTAGAAATTCCAGATAATTTTCAAACAAGCATGGTGATGACATTTCTTTGGTGTTATAGGGGGAAAATTAGACTGGTTTTCTTAAAATTTGAAGTGAATCATATTAACCAGTTTCTAAAAATACTAGATCTGTCCATTCAGAAAGTATCCAGCCTTGTATATGAAAAATAGACACACTTACTGAAGAAGATATAAGATGCAAGAAACATTCTACATGGTCTAAAGTCTCTTCCTTTTCAAAGGTGATTTTAGTTTTGGGAAAAGCCAGGAGTCACAGGGCACCGAATCCGGGCTGTAAGGAGACTGAGTCACTGGGGTGATTTGACATTTCACCAAAAAATTCTGCACAAAGTGTGATGCATGAGCAGGCATGTTGTTGTAATGAAGCTGACAATCACCAGTTGCCCATAGCTGCAGCCGTCAGAATAATCTGAATAGTTTCCGAAAAGGAATGTTTAAGCTTAATGCAAAATAGGGCGCAACTCGTTGCTCTACTTGCTCATTTTGGATGTGACGTCCACACAGTACCCATGCTCACTCAGTGGCTTCTACCACCCGCACTGAACAGCATTGTGAAGTTGTCATTATTCATGCATGTGCATTCCGGTTCACTCTTCTTGGCTGCCAGCTTATATTGATGTTGCATAAACCGTTCCCATAATATTAACAGACCTCAGTATAGCATGTCACACATTTTAGATAAAATGTTTAATGGTGAGAATTGTTATCTTTGCAGATTTCAAAGGTCATATCAGGTGTGACCTTTACCTTGCCTTCTTTTTAAAGATTAATTCTCAGCTTTTGTCCTATGAAAGTTTGTACTCAACTTTCCAGTTATTCTGTAAATAATATGTGACCTCTTTCATAAACTCATTTTCTCTCTTGTTTCCAGAGTGAATTTTGGACTTTAAAAACCAGAAAGTTGAATTTTATAAAAACTAAAAATTTTACCAAATCAAATATTCTTCTTATTTAAAAACATAGTGAAGTTGAAATTGTGTTTAAAGCTATTGTAGTAAATGGCTAATATTATATTTAATTTTATTGATCATCTTATAAATAGAAAAAAAATTTATTTATAGCTAAAATTTTTGAGGCTTACTGAATATGTATATATATATATTTACTTATTTTATTAATTTCTTATTGTATTACAATTGTTTCATTTTTCTCTCATTGTTCCCCCATGACCCACCCATCCCATTCCCTCTCCTACATACAATCCCCTCTTTATTGTCCATATCCATGGGTCATTCATGCCAGCTCCTTAACTAAACCCTTCCCCTTCTTTTTCCCCTCTTCCCCTCTCCAACCCCTCTGGTTACTGTCATTCTGTTCCTTGTTTTCCTGTCTCTGATTCCATTCCACTCATCTTTTTGTCTTTTTGTTTTGTTTATTAGTTTTCTGTATTGGGTGAGATCATATGGTATTTGTCTTTTGCTGCCTGGCTTATTTCATGAAGGTAGTACTCTCCAGTTCCATCCATGCTATTGCAGAAGGTAGGAGTTCCTCTTTTCTTTCTGCTGTGTAGTATTCCATCATCTAAATGTACCACAGTTTTTGATCCATTCATCCACTGATGGGAAACTTAGGCTGTTTGCAGCACTTGGCTGGTGTAAATAGTGCTGCTATGAACATAGGGGTGCCTATGTTCTTCTGAATTGGTGTTTCAGGATTGGTTGGATATGGTTCTAGTAGTAGAGTCACTGGATCAAAAGGCATTTCTATTTTTCATTTTTTTGATGAAACTCCGTACTTATTTCCACAGTGGCTGCACCAGTCTGCACTCCCACCAGTTAGTGCACTAGGGTTCCCTTTTCTCTACATCCTCACCAGCACCTGTTGTTTGTTGATTTGTTAATAATGGCCAATCTGATGGTGTGAGGTGGTATCTCATTGTGGTTTTAACTTGAATGTCTTGGATGGCTAATGATGTTGAGCATTCTATCATGTGTCTATGGATGGGCCTTTTGTATGTCCTCCTCAGAGATGTATCAATTCAGGTTGTTTGCCCATTTTTTTTTTTTTTTAATTGGGCTGTCTGTCTCCCTGGTGTTGAGCTGTATAAGTTCTTTATATATTTTGGAGATCAAACCCTTGTCTGAGGTATCATTGGCAAATATGTTTCCCCATATGGATATTTACCTTTTTATTTGCTGATGTTTTCTTTAGCTGAGCAGAAAAATTTTAATTTGGTGTAATCCCATTCATTTATTTGTTACTTTATTTCCTTTGCCCTCAGAGAAATTTTGAAGATATTGCTTCATAGGATATCTGAACTTTTACTTCCTATGTTTTCATCCGGGAGTTTTATGGTGGCACATCTTATGTTTAAGTCTTTTTATTCATCTTGAGTTTATGCTGGTATATGGTATAAGTTGGTAGTCTAGTTTCACTTTTTTGCATGTCTCAGCCCAGCGCCACCAGCACCACTTGTTAAAGAGGCTATTTTCACTTCATTATGCTCCTTCCTCCTTTGTCAAAAATTTGTTGACCTTAGAGACCTGGGTTTATTTCTTGGCTTTTATTCTGTTCCATTGACCTATATGTCTATTCTTATGCAAATACCAAATTGTTTTGATTATAATGACTTTATAATATAGTTTTCTATCCAGTATTGTGATTCCTCCTACTTTGGTATTCTTTCTCAAGATTGCTGTAGCTATTCAGGGTCATTTTTGGCTCCCTTTAAATTTTTGAATTAGTTGTTTTAGATCTGTGAAATATATAGTTGATAATTTAATAGGGATTTCATTGAATCTATAAATTGCTTTAGGTAGCATGGCCATTTTAATGATATTAATTCTCCCATCCATGAACATGTTATATGCTTCTATTTATTTATATATTCCTTAATGTCTTTCTTCAGTGTTTTGTCATTTTCCAAGAATAGGTCTTATACCCCATTGATTAAGTTTATTCCTAGGTACTTTATTTTTCTTGTATTTATAATAAATGGGATTGTTTATCAGCCTACAGGTGTATTATCATTAGCCAAGAAAGGTAAATGGATGGCATAGGAGTATATTTAGCAGAGATGTCACAGATACTTGAAGTAGAAATTGTAATAAGTACATTGTAATATGTACATTGACATTGTAATAAGTACAATGTCAAAAAAGAAATACCTTGAGGACCATTGATATTGCATGATAACAATGATTAACAATTGCCAATTCACTGTGTTTTAATAAGTGATGAATGTCTTAGTGCTTCCAAAGTGCTTGCTCAGTATCCCTGGTGCCTTAATCACCTGGGATTTCCCAAGCTCCAGCAGTGAACTAGGAATGAAAAGTTCTGAGTGCATTTCTTAGGGGTGGCTTTTCCAAAGATCCTCAGATATTTGTGCTTCATTACTAGTTGAGGCAATCTCTCTTAAATAACCAATGCAGAAAGAGAAAAGAATCAAAATCATTGATATGCATACTTATAAATGTTGTTGTGTATGATAAATTAATGGATGACGGGACTAACATGAGACACCATAAGCCAGAGAATTACTATATTATAAAATATGTGCATATCATATTTTACAAAATACCTTTGTATTTTGCTCCTTTCTTTTCTTTTTTACATTTACTTTTATTTCCTGCATGAAGGAGAAAAGAACAGTATAAAAATTTACTCACACCCTGCTGGTGTGGCTCAGTGGACTGAGCACCAGCCTGCAAATCAAAGGGTTGCTGGTTCAATTCCCCATCAGAACACATGGCTGGATTGTGGACCAGGTCCCCAGTTAGGGGCATTTGAGAGGCAACCACACATTAATGTTTCTCTCCCTCTCTTTCTCCCTCCCATCTCCTATCTCTAAAAATAAATAAATAAAACCTTTAAAAAAAACTAAAAACTTTTGCTCATACCTAAGAATCTATCAAAATAGGCTAAATTATTAAAGAAACAATATATATTTCAAAAAGTGTCATGCCTTCTTAAAACTGGTTGTGTATGTTACTCTGTAAACATTTGAATAGGGAGAGTAAAAATTTCACCAAATGCCTTTTAATGTTTGACCTTAATGGTCTGCAGTGCCCATGAGCCTAGGAATATAGTCACTGCTTGTTTTTATAGTTTTTTTTTTTTGTGTGTGTGTGTGTGTGTGTGTGTGTTAGCTTTAGGAGATATCCTTAGGGAGAGCTACAGTGTGTTGAATGCTAATAGTATGAATGACCCATGGACGTGGACAATGAAGGAGGATTGACTGTAGGAGAGGAGATGGAGTGAGTGAGGCAGGGGAGAGCAATGGGGGAGACCTGAAATATAATACAACAATAATAAATTAACAATAGTAAAGAAACAAATCAGACTCAACAAATATATAAAGATAAAATGCATTTGTAGTTCAAAACATTATAGAAAGTGAAATGCTGACAGAGGGGAAAATATTATTTTTTATTAGAGAAAATTATACCAACGTGAGAGAACTATGTGTGGGGAGGAGGTGAAGCATTTTACAAGTACATAAATGAGATTGAATTCTGTTGGTGAAAATTTTGGCTTGGTCAATCTTGTCCATAAAAACAAAATTCCAACTCTAGACTTTTTTTTTACTCTAGTGAATACTATTTTTATTACCAACATGTAATATAATTTTTAACTTTTAATGTCAATAGTCTATCTTAACACTAGTAAAACAAACCTGTCAACTTTCTTCTTTTGATAATTAAATAATGCTTTGATATTGTTTCCCAGGACACATACTTTTACTACTTTCTCATATGTGAAGTAATTGTATTCTGCATCTATCCTTATAATGCTTGCCCATCATAATGGCCATATATGATTTTGCTATTTGTAGTTCTAATTGTTCATTTAAATTCTGCTTACTTTGGGCCCTGGCTTAGTGGATAGGTGCTGACCTGCAAACCCAAAGGATGCAGGTTCGATTCCCAGCCAGGGCACATAACCAGGTTGCAAGCCAGGTCTCCAGTCAGGTCTGTGGCTGGAGGCAGGTGAAAGGCAACTATACACTGATGTTTCTCTCCCTCCCTATCTTTTTCTCTAAAAATAATGAATAAAATCTTTAAAAATAAATAAATTCTGCCACTTTGTACTTACTTATATAATTGTAATATGTTATATACTATTTCTCTTTAAAATTTAAAACCCAGTATTCAATGTGATATTCCAATAAACATAGGAAAATATTTACTGTTAACTTGGAATAATTAGAGACCCATTGGTTATATGGTATACTTTCAGTTCTGTTTAGGAATGTGGTATTTGTCTTTTTTGCACATTTGTTGATGTGCCTTGCAATGTGTAGTATAATCTGTGTAGGGAAGTGGAAGGTCATAATCAAGAATGGTTTCAATTCTGATATTTAAACATAGGAAATCAACATTCTTTTTTTTTTTTTTTTTAAGATCTTACTTATTATTTTTAGAGACAGGGGAAGGGAGAGCAGCAGAGAGGGAGAGACATCAATGTATGGTTGCCTTTTACCTTCCTCCAGCTATGGACCTGGCTGGAGACCTGGCTTACAACCTGGTTATGTTGCACTAGCTGGGAATCGAACCAGCAGCCTTTGGGTTCGCAGGCCAGCAGTTTATCCACTGTGCCACCAGCCAGGGAAATATTCTTAAAATTTGTACAGAGAGTAGATACTGGGAAGTAGCATGAGGGCAACTTCTAGAGCACTGTTAATGTTTTACTTTTTTCATTAAGTTTATTGGGGTAGCAATAAAATTATATAACTGGACAATTCTAGAATACATCATCAATATATTGCATTATGTTTTTACTACCCAAAGTCAAATCCTCTTCTGTTATCATGTATTTGACTCTCTTTATACTATATTACCACCACCCTCTTTTTTCACTGGTAACCACTGTGAATACTTTTTTCACTGGCAATACTGTTCTCTGTGTCTGTGAGTTCTTGTTTTTTCATCTGTTGCTTTCAGTTTTATATGGCACACAGGAGTGAAAGTATATGATTCTTGACTTTTTACTTCTAACTTATTTTGCTTAGCATGATACTCCAAGATTTATCCATGTTCTTGCAAATGGCAGTATTTTATCTTTTCTTATGGTGAGCAGTACTGTGTTGTATATACTATATTCCAAATCTTCTTTCTTTACCTGTATATGGGTTAAACAAATGTATTCACTTGTGACAATTTGGTGTGCTCTTACACCTATAATTTTTATGAGGGTACTTGTATTATATTTTAATCAATATGTGGTGCAACAAAAAATGAACAAATCATTTACAGGTCACATTAAAAGACTTTCTATTTAAAGTAGGTAAAAAATGGACAGACAAATATTTCAAGAATCTGTGAAAAAGAGACTCTGGATTAGGAATGCATGACTTTTGTTAGGTTCATATAATCTTTCTAAGCTTTAAATAATTTTATGACTGAATTATAAATAATATTATATACAATGTTCTTGAGTGTTTACATTACAATTGATATAAAACTAATAAAAATACTTTTATGCATATAAACTAATTATGTAAGTAGGAATTTTATATCAACTTTACAAAAAATTCTGTCGTTGTTTTGAAACAATCCCTGAGGATTGTTTTATATAACATAAAGATTAATTGTCAAAAGTATTTCATAGTTCAAGGAAGTATTCAGGGTTTTATTTCAGTAGATCAAATATTGATGAAAGATGGAAAGTCTAGCTGGGCCCCACAGGCAACAAAGAATAACCCATAGTCAGTGATATGAGTCACTTCCAATTGATCTGAGTCATTTCTCCTTCAAAAGTGAAGTGAGCCCAATATTATCAACTTGTTCCCAAGAGTTTTCAAACTTAATGATTCCTGTGGTAAGTCCATTAAAGCGACTTCTCCAGGCCTTCTTATCTCCAATCTTCTAAACTGCTTGGTCCATGCCACTGAATAACCAGCAAAACTTTTCATGGTTATGTATTTTTATCATGGCCCATTCTTATTTCCTGACAAGTAGTGTCCATTTGATGAATTTCTTTAACTTTTGACCAAAACACACACAAATACACACAAAGTGCACACACATAAATACACATTTGTACAGAGAGAGAAAGAGAAGGGCAAGATACAGAATATTTCAAGAAGTTCAAAATTTCATAAAAGCAAAATGTGCAGAACAGACATTTTTAAAATACATAAATATGCAGCAAAATTATTAAGAAAGGTATTTGAATGATAACAAAAAGAGGGAGTGAATTACTTTGGGTGGGTGCAAGGCAAATCACAGAGAGGGAGAATAATACATCTATAAAGACTTATTGAACTGTAGAATAGTTCAAAATTTATTTCTATAGTCATAGCATGGATATTTATAGTTTTTATTTTTATACCTTTCATATACGTCTGCAATATTTTAGACTAGACTCTTTAAAACTATCCAAATAAAACAATGTCAAGCACTTGCATTACTTTCAACCTGCCATTCAAAGATTGCAGAAACTTGGAGGTAAGATATTATCCACCCCAACATGTGTATGTTTCATTAATATTTAATCTCAAATACATTCCATGTCAAATAAATGGTCTGCAATAATTTGGTCCTGTTTCTTTAATAAAAAACTGAGAAGGGGTATTCTCTAAGGAGTCATAATACATCTCTTCAGGGGAAAAATATACCACATAACCTTTGCCCATTACAAAATTCAAATTTAATCATTTTTAAATTTTGAAGAAGCAGAAGAAATTTGAAAGAAACAAAAAGGTCTTCCCATATTAAATGTGCTATGTAATGTAGTGTTTGAGAATAGAAATAAGGATGTTTATATCTCTGTCAATTATGCACTGTGGGAGCAATGGCAAATTACTTCAATAGAAAACCCATTTTTGCATCTTTTTGACAATAAGGTTAAATTGATCTACATTTTTCATTATTATGAAGGTTAAATGTATTAGAAAATCTTTAGCACATAGTTTTTTAAAATTAGTATTTGTTAATATTAATTTCATTACAGTTTAGAAATATCTGGTATGTCTGAAAATATAATATACAATTTCTAAATGTTATATTAAACATAGAAAATACTTTATAATTATGGAACTACTGATTCTCTGGATATAACAGGGAAGGAGTAATTGATTTTGGTATTAAGGAAATAATTAAAAGCCTTTGTAGACCACCCCAAGTCCATAACTCCAGTGGTATCATGGGAAAAAATCAGACATATTTTAATCAAGGGGCATCCTACAATATACTTTACCAGCACTCCTCAAAACTCAAAATCACCAGAAACAAGGAAAGTCTAAGAAAAGATCACAGCCCAGAGGAACTTCAGAAGACAAAATGGAATGTGTTTTAAAAAATGTGAAACTAAATGTAATGTGATATCTGGTATATGATCCTAGAGCAGTAAAAACATTGGGTAAAAACTAAGAAAATTTGAATTAGTTTTGGACTTTAGTTAATAATAATGTATCACTATTTGTTCATTAATTGTTAACTAATGAACAATGCTAAGATAAGATGCTAATAATAGGAGGCCCTGTTCAAAAAATAAATTATATTGATAATAGAAAAAATTCTAGAGCATAATTATGTATTCTATTATGTTATTTGTTCAAAATTGTAAAAACATAAGAAAATATGAGGTCTGTCCAGAAAATGTCCAAACATTGTTAATATAAAGAGAGCGGTTTGTGCAACATTAATGTAACCTGGCAGCCAAGGAGAGTGGACTGGAATGTTCATGCATGAACAATGACGACTTCACTGTATTAGTCAGCAAGGCAGTAGATGCTGTTGAGTGATCACCATATATTTTATCTCTTTTACAATCTTTATCCACCACCCAGGTCCCTTCTCCTCTGGTAACCACTGTTGCCTGTGTCAATAAATAATTTTTTGTTTTATATCTCACATATGAGTGAAGTCACAGGGTTCATGTTAATTTTTGCCTGCCATTTCACTTAGTATGGTATACAAGATTCACCAGTGTTTCAAATGGCAGTATTTCAACACTATATATATATATATATATATATATATATATATATATATATATATGTAATAGAATCTATCCTGCCATGTAATATGATATGAGACACTTATTGAGGAAGATATGAGGTAAAAGAAATATTGTACATAGGATGATGACACCTCAGTCCCCTTCACTTTGGGACCTCACACACTTCTCCCAATCAGCATTAGCTGCCCCCTTGTATTTTCCTGAATCTCATCAAAAGTCTGAATTGTCTTCCTTTTTAAAGGTGATTTTAGTTTTGGGAAAAGCCAGAAGTCACAGGGCAACAAATAAGGGCTGTAGGGGGCCTGAGTCACCTAGGAGATTTTATGTTTTACCAAAAACTCTGCATGAGATGTGATGTATGAGGAGACACATTTTCAGGATCAAACTGCCAATCACCAGTTGCCAATAGCTATGGCCTTCTGAATCATCTGAATAGTTTTTGCAGAGGAATGTTCAAGCTTAATGCAAAATTTGATGCAGATTTGTTGCTCTACTGGCTCAGTCATTTTGAACATGACGGCCACACAGTACACATGCTTACTCATTGGCATCTACAGCCCCCACTGACTAGCACAGTGAAACTGTCATTGTTCACACATGCACATTCCAGTCCACTCTCATCGGCTGCCAAGTTACATGGATATTGCACAGACCATTCTTGTTATATGAACAATGGCTGCATTTTTTCTATACAGACCTTGCATTCACTTCTTCTTTATCCAATCATTTGTTAGGGGACACTTAAGTTGTTTCTAAGTCTTGCCTATTGTGAATAATTCTTCAGTGAACATGGCAGTATGTATATCTTTCCAAGCAGTAGTTTTCAATTTTTTTTGTGGGGGTAGATACCCAGTAGAGAGTTGTGTCATATGGTAGTTCTAGTCTTAACTTTTTGAGGAACCTTCACACTGTTTTCCACAGTGGCTGGACCAATATGCTTTCCCACCAGCAGTTTACATTTCTCCAACACTTGTTGTTTCCTGTCTAATTGATACCAGACATTTCAAGAGTGTGAGGTGGTATCTCATTGTGGTTTTGATTTGCATTTCCATTACAGCTAGTCAAGTTGAGCATACTTTTATATATCTGTTGACCATTCTGCATGTCTTCTTAGGAAAACTGTCTGTTGTGGTCCTCTGTTCATTTTTTTTGTCTTTTTAATCAATGTATGGTTGCCTTTCACCTGCCTCCAGCTATGGACATAGCTGGAGACCTGGCTTGCAACCTGATTATGTGCCCTGGCTGGGGAATCAAACCAGCAACCTTTGGGTTCGCAGGCTGGCACCTATCCACTGAGCCACCAGCCAGGGTTTGTTCATTTTTTAATTGGGTTGTTTAAGTTCTTGTTTCTTAGTTGTATGTGTTATTTTTTATATTTTGGATATTAGACCCTTATTTGTGAATGATATCTTCAATAAAGAGCTAATATTGGTTGGTTGCCTTTTTGTTTTGTTGAAGGTTTCTTTGGCTATTTATTTATTTTTAAAAAGATTTTATTTTTATTATTTTTATAAAGAGGAGTAGGGAGGGTGGCAGAGAGGGAGAGAGACATCAGTGTGTGGTTGCCTTTCACCTGCTTCCAGCTACAGACCTGGCTGGAGACCTGGCTTGCAACCTGGTTAAGTTGCCCTGACTGGGGATTGAACCAACGACCCTTGGGTATGTAGGCCAGTGCCTTATCCACTGAGCCACCAGCCAGGGCTATATTTATATTTTATTTCATTTGTTTATTTCTCTCCTTAGTTTACATTTATTTAAAATAACTAATTCTATTGGTATAACTCCTCACACAATTACACTGATTAACAAATTTATGTTTAAGTGATTCTTAAAGACATGAACATTGTTCAATATTCCTTAGATTTAAAGGAAATAAATCTCATTTGGGGTAAAAAATGATTTAGTTCATTTTTTCTTTTAGCTCCTGCATTTCTAATGGTTTAAAATTACCTTTCTTATATTAAATAGCTTATGTATGTCATGCATTCATAAATATTTTTAAAGCATACTTCACATTGGAATTCATTAATTCTCAAAGAATACATTAGAAAACAACCTTTTTTCATAAGAAGGTTGTTGATTGCAACAATTATATTAAATATCTTTTTTAAATTATGAAATACCAATGACTACTTATATTTGAAAAGTTTCCCAGCTTTATATTAAAACTATAATGATAGAAATTAAGTTCACAATGAATGTAAATATTCATATTAACAATACAGCTTTTCTTTTACCTTTACATAGTACAGCTTGTACTAATAACAGGGCTTTATTTTTCACTCTACAATAGCATAAAACATTTTATAATTGCAGAAAACTTGGCAGTACACTTTAGATCTTTAAATTGGTAAGTTTTCATTTTTAAAAAGTCTGAAAAGGTTTTCAACAATACAGAATATGTAAACATTTTTCCTATTCACAGACACCTTAGGATTGATATCTAGAAAATCTTCTCTATTAAATTAAGAAAGCCTTCTTCCAAACAGTCTGACTGTAAACAGAATGAAGCTATAAGAAAAGAATTACATTTTCTGTGAAATCTAGGTTTTTACATATATGGGTAACTGCTTTTTATTTTTTACTTGACTTTTAAATGAAGGATTTATATGTAGAGTTATTTAAATGTGGAAAACCACTCAGATACTAGAAGAACTATTGACAAAGGGATGCTATGCATTTTATATAAGTAAGGAAAAAGTGGAGGTTTTTCCTCCACTGTGACCTTTGGGTTCGCAGGTCGGCACCACCAGCCAGGGCTACTTTAAGGAATTTTAAATGTAAAGAACAGGTTTAATTAAACATTCATGAATGTTTTTAAAAAATAACATTATTCCTCTTTGATTCACAATGAATACTTAGAGAAAATTAAAAACCATTAAAAATTAAAAACAATAAAATCAACCTTAATAATGGTTCAGAGTTTATTAAGCTTACATTCATATTTAGTTTTATAGTCTTTTGTGTACTCACATATCTTTTCATTATCTCCACAGATTAAGATTACACTGTTTTGGAGTCTGCCTTTCTCACCTTCAACATTGTCAGCTTGTTCTGGGACATATCACTAAGTCCTACTTTAGACAGTGATTTTGAAAGCTACGTAGTTTTTCCTAAAATGGTTAAGTTAGTACGTACAGAGCAAATTAATCCCTCATTATTTGTTTTTTAAAAAAAGATTTTATTAGTTTTAGAGAGAGAGGGGAAGAGAGAGAGAGACATCAATGTATGGTTGCCTTTCACCTGCCTCCAGCCATGGATCTGGCAGGAGACCTGGCTTGCAACCTGGTTATATGCCCTGGCTGGGGAATTGAACCAGCAACCTGCAGGTTTGCAAGCCGGCACCTTATCCACTGCACCCCCAGCCAGGGCTCTAATTCCTCATTATTAGACTTAAAAATTATTTATACAGATTCTAGTTATTGTAAAATATTACAATGGATTCTATAAAGGTTTTGCTAAAAGCATGTCTTCACATAGATTGCATTTAATTGTAAGCTGCATTAGATAACCCAAAAATTTCTGTTGTCAACAATAATTGAAAGAATAAGGAATGGCCAGCTGTATTGAATTTAGTAATGTGATTCACTATTATTAATTAAAGATCCTGTGGTTAAATCAACTACCAAAAACACTTGCTGCAAATAGCTTTTCATAATGGCTATAAGACAAAAATAGGAATTTTTATATTTTGAAGCTACAATGGTTCTAAAATTAGTGCAATGCTATTTATTGCATATTAACTATCAATGATATGAGTTGAAGTATGTGGTTCAAATATAAATCAGATGTTTTTTGATCAAAATGTGTCCAGGCAATACAATGTAAACCAGTCCTCTAGAGAACACAGGATTTCATTTAAAATCTTTTATCTCAAATACTGGAAGAAAGACCATCTTTTTTTATAATTATATTTACAAATTTAAATATCAAGGTATACTCTATCTAAGTGGGCACAATCATTCTTGAAATGTGAAACAAAAGAAGAAAATTATGGTAGATATTTTAAGATGGTAAATATTTCTGTGAAATTATGGAAAACTTTCTTTTAGCATTTTCATTTTTATATTTTTAAAGATTTTATTCATTAATTTTAGAGAGAAGGGCAGGGAGGGAGGAAGAAAAAAGAGAGGCATCGATGAGTAGTTGCCTTTCATCTGCCTCCAGCTAAGGACCGGGCTGGAGACATGGCTTGCAACCTGGTTATGGGCCCTGGCCTGGAATCGAACCAGTGACCTTTGGGTTCGCAGGTGGCTGCCTATCCACTGAGCCACCATCCAGGGGAGTTATTTTATTTTTTTTTAAGTTGACTTTTTCATGATGTGAGTATATGTAGAGTAGATGTATAGGGTGAGATAAGAAGAAGTTTATAGTTCTTCATATGGAAAATAATATAGTAATAAATAATTCAAGAATAAACTATGTTTTGCATTCTCACAACTGTAAACCTACTTTTGTGTCACCCTGTGTATTTTTTCAAATTGAGAACAAATTTACTGAAACAAATTAATTGCGTATTTTATGCTGTTTATTTATTTATATATTTTAAAAATATTTTGTTTATTATTTTTAGAGAGAGTTGTAAGGAGAGAGACATCATTGTATGGTTGCCTTTCACCTGCCGCCAGCTATGGACCTGGCAGGAGACCTGGCTTGCAACCTGGTTATGTGCCTTGGCTGGGAATCAAACCAGAGACCTTTGGGTTCGCAGACTGGTGCCAATCCACTGAGCCACAACAGCCAGGGCTATGCTGTTTAATTTAAATTATACTGGGGCCAAAACGTTTGTCTTTATAAACGTTAACCAATAGTAGGTCTGTATAAATTAACATGTTTAAATTAGGCACATGGCAACATAATCATTACCTGCATCTATTTTGTATTTTGAGCTACCATGCACAGACCTTTGACTCAAATACATGCTGAAAGTACCAAGTACATATTGTGTCACATTTCCAGATAATAAAGCCTGTTCAACAGAACCATGAATTTCTTGTTCCCCAGGAGACGAGTCATCATGGTGATTTTATGAATAGAAAATAATTCTTGTAGCTTTTTCTTAATGTGTCACTATCATATCCTTGAATTAGAAATGACAGTCAGTTTCACCTCACATCATTTTCACAACTAAAATTAGATGGCTAAAAGATAGAAATATGACACCATGTTTGGCAGAATATGTTAGATTGAGAGGCACACACTTATTCAATCAATAATTCATTCCCTCTCAATCTCTCCCAAAAATTGTGCTACGTTTTGAGGTTGAGAAACTATTGTCATATATCTATGTATAAAATAAAACAGAAAAAATAATCAATAGGCAGAAATTTCTGTGTAACAACATAATAGGCCAGAACTCAAAGAGAAGGTTGGAGCAAATACAAATTTATTGAGAATTTGAAGCAGGGAAAAGAATAAAGAGCCCCTTAAAATAAAATACTTTCTAGTCCTGGCTGGTGGCTTAGGCAAAGTGGATAAGGCACCAGCCTGCAAACCCAAAGGTTGCTGGTTGGATTCCCAGCCAGGGCAATATAACTAGGTTGTAAGCCAGGTCGCCAGCCAGATCTGTAGCTGGAGGCAGGTGAAAGTCAACCATACATTGATGTTTCTCTCCCTCTCTTCCTCTCTCCCTTCCCCTCTCTCTGAAAAATAATAAACAAAATATTTTTTTAAAAAAGAAAAAATAATAATAATACTTTCTCTTCTCTCTTCCCCCCACCTCCCCCCTTCCCATCCTCTCCCCTCCTTTCTACCTACTCTACTAATTGACAGTGAGGAGTAATCCAACAGCTGATTTTTCTAAAGAAACCGTTCACTTTCTTTCTCCTCAATGATGACATTAATAAGCAAACAGGTGACTATTTTGATCCTAAATCCCCTAATCAACTATTCAGAGATTTGGGGAGGCAAGAAACATAATTTCAAGTAATTAGGGAACATCATCAAGGTAGTGCATTCAGGCCAAGACAAATATCTTAGCTAAATTAAAAGGCAAAGAAAAAAACTTCTGCTCCTTCTCCTTCTCCTTCTCCTTCTCCTTCTCCTTCCCCTTCTCCTCCTTCTCCTTCTTCCCCTTCCCCTTCCCCTTCCCCTCCTCCCCTCCCTCTCCCTCCTCCT
>PVIW01001369.1:0-307900 GCA_004026585.1 Noctilio leporinus | reverse complement strand
GGGGAGGGGGACAGAGGGGAGCAAAAAGGGGATGGATGTAATACAACAACAATAAAGTTTAAAAAAGAAAAAAGAAAAAAAATAAATAAAATTGTTCCACCCCTGGCCATCACCTACAGAATATAGTTGTCAGCATGCTGTCCATGCCCATTCACCACCTGGCCCTTGTCTGCCTCTCCATGGTTATCTCCTGCAGCAAACCTCCTTCCCTTACACCTTAGTTGCAGTGCCTGGAATGTGCCCTGCTCTGCCATTGCCTGTGCTATTCACCCACTCCTAGGCTGACAGGCTTCTAACACATCCTTTAAGACTCGATTTGTAAATCATCTCCTTTGTGAAGTCTTTTTTGGGACTCTCAACCCACCAGACTGTCCCTGTACCTTGTACGTACCTCCCTTATGACATACATCATCCCATTGTAATTTGTGAGATTCTTCCCTACCCAAAAATAGTGTTCACCTCTAGTTAATTGAAAATAAAGGTAATCATCTCACCATTCATCTCTCCAGTCTTCCTGGGCAGAGAGAGTAGGTATAAGTAATATGGCCTCAAAAAAATTCTTGTTTGAAAGGGTACCAGAGGCGAAGTTCCTGCAAACCAGCAGCTGCAGTTGCTGCAGTTCTGTCTTCAGCTTCACGATGTTTCCATTGGCCAAAAACGCCCTAACTCGTCTCCCAGTTCGTAGCATTCAGCAAATAACAGCAAGGCAGATCAACCAGAAACGGGCACCTGATTTCCATGACAAATATGGTAATGTTGTATTAGCAGTGGAGTCACTTTCTGTGTTGCTACATGGGGATGTACAGCAACACAAATTGGAATAGAATGGAATCTGTCCCCTGTTGGCAGAGTCACCCCGAAGGAATGGAGAGATTAGTAGTCATCCCAGCCGCTGTAATAACTGTCTCAAAATCAAGTCACAGTGGATACCAACTGAAAGCACCATGTACCCATTAAAATATGGCATGATTGAAGAAATAAAGTGCATTTGAAACCTTCAAAAAAAAAATTCTTGTTTTAAATGCAAGGAGGACTTGAATGCAATAAAAAGACTCCAGAGCAGTCTTTTTTATATTTGACAATCTAAGGGAAAAAGAGATCAGTGCCCCTGACTAAGTAATCAGGTATTGCATGTTTGTTTTATTTTAATTTTTTGTGTGACTATTTAATTTATTATTGTTTTATTATAGTTGTCCCATTTTTTCCCCCATTGCTCTTACTTGCCCCACCTACCCTATTCCCTCTCCCATAGTCAATCCCTTCCTTGTTGTCCATGTTAATGGGTCATTCATACTAGTTCCTTTTTTTAATATTTTATTTATTATTTTCAGAGAGGGGAAGGGAGAGAGGCAGCAAGGGAGAGAAACATCAATGTATGGTTGCCTTTCACCTGCTTCCAGCTACAGACCTGGCTGGAGACCTGGCTTGCAACCTGGTTATGTGCCCTGGCTGGGAATTGAACCAGCGACCTTTGGGTTCACAGGCCGGCTCCTATCCGCTGAGCCACCAGCCAGGGTGCCGTACTAGTTCCTTAACTAAACTTTTCCCCTTCTTCCCCACAACCCTTTCCCTCTCCCCACCCCTTCAATCACTGTCAATCTGTTCCTTGTTCCCTGTCTCTGGGTCTATTCTGCTCATCCGTTTGTTTTGTTTGTTAGTTTCCTCACATGCATTTCTAAGTAAACATTTTTGACAAATTGAAAACAGCAGCCCAGATAACAACATACAAATATAAGACCCTCTACCTGAGGAGGAAAACCCACAAAGACAAATAGATTTGCCAATGATGTATCATTTTGCTGAGGCAGCAGCTTTGCTTGAATTGAGCCAGTGACATTCTCTGGCCTGCACATGCCTGTTGAAGATCAGCGCTATGTGGAATACAGAAAGGGAGGGCAAGACTGGTAATAGTTTTTGGGGGTAGAGAAAGGGTGCATGTGTTACACCCAGCTCCTGCCTCAACGCAGGAGGTTTGGAATCGGTTACCAGCTGATCTCTAATCTCTGAGATATAGAAATTTGGAAATGTTCTGATCCCAAAAAAGCTAAAAGAAAACGGTAAGGAGAAACCTGGTTTTAAGTGCTGCTTAGTTCTTATTCATCATTGTCAAATATTGTTGACCAAGTCACTGACTGGTTTCCTGTCAGGGTTTAAAGATTTCCCTTGGGGGTGCCCTCCGGGGAAGCCCCGCTCCTGGACTTTTCCCCAGCAGGAGTGGTTTTCTGTTTGAGGCCAGTCCAGCTCTGAGAGATCCAAAAAATTCAGAAAAGAGTTCAAGCAGTGGTCTCAGGCTTTTGCTAATCTTCAACTATACAATTAGACTTATATTTGGAGAATTGATTATAAATCCAACCCAAAACTGTGTAGAAGACTGGAGCTCTAGGTTGTTTGTGCAGGAGCCATCCAAGAATATCAAAGGACAGGGATTTAGCATAATAAAAACAGTATGAATTTTGGGGAAACATGGCCTGGGTTAAGTTCCTTATACTAGTTGTGTGGTCTTAGGCATGTCATTTAACTCCACTAAGCCTTATTTCCTCTTTTGTAAAATGGGATAAATAGAACCTGTTTCTGTGGAATTGTTAGCATTAAAGATCATGTTTATAGAACATTTTGCACATGGTAGGCTTTTAAAAATAGTAGTTATGATTTGGGGTTTGGGTCAAGAGTGATGTGGTAGACTCCTATGTCCCACCTGATCCCCCTGGGGTGCCATTGGCAGGTCCTTATCCAGTGACTGCTTCAAGGCAGAGGTATACAAGGCCTGGCTATTTTGACTCAACTTAATACTACTCAAAGAATCGTTCTAGCTCTAGAGCTTCCCATGGTTCAGCCAACTTGACACTAGTCCTGCATTATAGCTCAGCTTTTCCTCTGCCTGTTCCAGCAGGCTAAAGCCCAAAGAATATCCTGTGGCACCTTGACCAGGTGTCAGGAAATATTTTAGAAAGACAGGCAAACCAGCAGGAGGAGGAGAAAAAGAAAAAAAAAAAAAAAAAAACTGTAAAGGAAAGAGAAAACCCCTAGAGACATGTAGAATTTGTCCATAGGAAGGCATATAATAATTTCCAGAAGTTAAAAACATCCTAAATCCTATTCCACATAAGCCCAGAAACATGGAAGTATTTTCCAACATCATTTTCCTGAGAAGAACTTGGCTATGAGATTTACATTGATATAATTAAGCAGATGTAATGGTTAGTCTTTTCCAGTATTGAACTTTTAATTTCCCATCTAATGCCAAGGACCCAGCTAGAGAACTTCCTAAAAGCAGAGCCTGTTTTTGTTGCCCATGACTGTGTGGGCGGCCTAACTGGTTATTCTAAAGCTGGGTTACATGATAGGCATCTTTCTGGTACACAGTGACATTGAGGCTGGGAGCCCCTGTCCCACTCAAGTAGAGCAAACTAGAAAAAGAGTAATACCTAGGAGACCAATCCTCAATCCTGAAATGAATTTCTAGGATTAAGTTAGCTTTGGACAGGAACTCCACCCCTAGGAACAGTCTTACCCCAGCATGATTCTTCTCTGTTCTTTCCTACATTGATCTCACTGGGTATCAGGAATTAAAGGCCCAGGAGGGAGGATTCATAAGATTAGCTAGTGCTAATCTTCAGCTGTTAGCCTGGTCAAGTCATTTAGTAGTTAATGAACAGTTGCTCCTCAGGGAAGTACAAGGCTCACATGCCCCATGAGGGCAAACACTAGATACCACACTCCCATCTCTCCCGGTGATAGAGAGGGAAGTGTCCATGAACGTGGGAGGGGCAGCAGGAAGGCAGTAAAGTGCCATGAGATGAGAGGCAAAAAACAGAATTTTTAAAAATCACTTTTCAGACGTTGCTAAATCCTACATCCCTGCATCCCTAAGAACACTACATAGTGCCTTGCCTGGGGGAGGCCCTTGATAGCTATACGACTAACCCTTGAACAACAACAGGATTGAACTGCGTAGGCCCACTTAGCTGGATTCTTTTTTTTTTTTTTTTTCCAGTAAATACAGTTGGCCCTTCATATTTGAATATTTCTCATTTGCAGATTATGCCAACCAAGGATCAAAAACAATATTTTCGAAATCCCAGCTACGGATCAAAAATACTGTTCCCACAGTTGGTTGAATCTACAGATGCGAAGGGCAAACCGCAGCCTTCAGGGGACCTTGGTCTCCGTGTTGGTGGCTTTGCCCTGCAAAGGCACAGTAGTGACAGGAATGTGCCAGAGGCCTCAGGGGTAACTGCTGAGCAAGGCTCTTGCCTCTCCTGCGCTCCCCTACTCTCAGGCTCTCAGGCCAAGTCTTGCCCTCTGCTCTCCATCTCACCACAAGGCCTCCACCATGGTTTGTCTGGTGCTCTGGGGATCTAGTCACCACTGCCCCACCCCCAGTGCACAGTAGGTAAGACATTTCCAAACCTAAGAATTATTTAGAGACCAACAGGTACATGTTGCTCCTCAGCTACTGAAGTATAACATCTAGGAAACCCCCAGCAAACTAAGTAGTTCAGGGACCAGAGGGTACTCACCCTTAATGTTCACTAGATTCAGAAACTCTGCCTTGAGATAAGTTTAGGATACTGCAGAATGAGGTGAAGGGACACTTTATCAACCCTTCTCATCTGCATCGTTCCCTATCCCTTTATTGGGCAGCTAAAGATTTCTCAATCTTATATACAGGGCCACACAAATAAAACTCCATTCTACCCCCACCCCTAAGGACCTTCCAGATAGAAACTCAAAAGCCTTACTGCCACCTGAGCTGTTAATCTAGGAAACCATGGGCCTGGGCGGCAGGGCGGGAAGAGCCTCAGAATGCTTTTTGGAAAGACCCTGAACAGTCCTCACCTACAGGCTGGAGGCAGGCACTATGATCAAACAGGAGTTTTCTACTGCTCACCGTGGAAGGTAAAAATGACCAGACAGCTAACAGAATAACAGTTTCACATAATGGTCTTCACTGTCTCAGGTCTGCTGGAGGCAGTTTCTAGAACTGAATGAATTGTTTAGTTGCTCTATTTACTTTGAGCAGTGGCCCTGAGTTTTTTAATTAATTAAACCCTCAGTAAATGTCTTAATGAATATCTATCTACCTTGTAAAGCTATCTACTCTTTTTTAAAAATTATTTAGTCATCATTTTCTTTCCTTCTCTTTTTTTTAAAAGATTTTATTTATTATTTCCAGAGAGAAAGGAAGGGAGAGAGGCAGAGAGGGAGAGAAACATCACTGTATGGTTGCCTTTCACCTGCCTCAAGCCACAGACCTGGCTGGAGATCTGGCTTGCAACCGGGTTATATGCCCTGACTGGGGAATCAAACCAACAGCCTTTGGGTTCACGGGCCAGCACCTTACCCACTGTGCCACCAGCCAGGGCTTACTTTGTCATCATTTAAGTGAAGATGGACCTGGAGTGTAATTACTCTGGTCAGCTAATAACAGAATCAGGGAGTTTGGGCACGTAACAGGATGTGAGATCATTTACACAGATGGAGACCGAGGCTTAGTGAGAGAAATGACTTACCCAAGAGATCAGAATCAAAATTTGCCTTTCCTTACTCCCATCACCTCCCTCCTGCCTCGGACCCCCTGCTCAAAGCTGAACACAGACTTTTCCCTTGGAAGGACATTCTTGGGGCACATATCCTATATCTATCCACTTCCCACCCAGGCCCAGGAGAGAGAAAAAAAGAGAAGGCTGGTCCTGACAGCCAAGGTGGAAGTCTGAGAAGCTGAAAGAACACAGGTACAGGGAAAAGACAGGAGCAGGCAGGGGCCTGGGGCAGCTCCCAACCCACCTCCTAGACAAGAGTTCCCTAGAGGCCAGGAAAGGAAATGTTCTGGAACAGACTCCCACCACTGAGAGCAGAACTGAGGTGAGAAGGAAGCTCTTTCTCTGGATTAGGTTTGATGATAACTTAGCTTTACTTTCTGAAGATCTCATTCATGGCAAAATCATAGTGAGTTTTGAGCTTCTTCACCACCGAAAGTGAATGGTAACTGGGGACTTGAACTTTCCAGCCAGAATTGGGCACCTACCCACTGTCATGAAAAGCAGAACTAGAAAACCTGGAAGGAAGGAGCAGAGTTGGTCTGTGGCATTTAACTGACAACCTTAATGCTCTGAAGTTGGTACTCTTGGTATGTGAAAGTGTGAGAGCTGAATAACAGTGAGAATTGTGCTGACAAAACTGTCCATTTTCCTCCCCCTATCTCAGCAGTCTTTGTTCCGAGGGGTGCGGAGAAGGGTTGCTTTCCCCACACCATCAGCATCAGTGTCACCTTGGATCTTGTTGGAAATGCAAACTACCAGGCCCACCCCAGATCCACTGAACCAGAAACTCTAGGAGAGGGACCCAGCAGTCTGTGTTTGAACTGTCCCCCAGGTGATTCTGATGCAGGTTCAAGTTTGAGAACCACTGGTCCCGGGCACAGTGTGATTCTGAATTTGTTGTTTATTAAGGAAACTGTACTTTCAAGGGAGCAAGCCATCTGCCTGCTACCTTGCCTCCCTGCTCCATTCTCCTCCCCTACTGGGACAGAGTGACACTATTGGGAGATCTGGGATTTGTCCTGTTGCTTTCGCAGGCCTCAGCATTGATACGATAAACCATTTCTCCACCATCTGTTTGGCTTCTGGCCCCAACTCTCTCATGCCTCTCCAGGGACTCTGTTTTGTTGTTCTAGTGAGGTGGTTTCCACTTGTGCTGGGAAGAGAAGCATTAGTACCCTTGAGTGGGACCACAGACCAAGAGTCCGGCTTGGAACCTGACCTCAGGGTGCTATCTGCTTTGATGAGGGACCTTTCAAAGGAGGCCCTAGCTGTGCTTCTCAGGAGAAGCAATGAGAATGACCTGTTTGGTCCTAGGTAGGGATGCCAATGGCTCTGAGTGATTGGGTGATCTCTGGGGAACCTGGGACTCCCATCAGTGAGCCATGGAACCTTAGGCTACTGCCCACACTACTTGCCCATCTCTCCCCCTTCATCTGCCAGTAGTGTGGGCAGTAGCCTAAGGATTCCAGGGATGGGAAATTGAGACCACAGTTGGCTCCCGTGAAATTTAATGCCAGAGAGAACCAGTTATGCTTTTTGGGAGAGGTCAAAGCTCTGGGTTAATTTCATGAAAAACATTTTGCCAAATGCTTTTTCATTTTCTAAATGCCAAGGCATTAAAAGGTATAGTGTCTGTTGGAACTGGGTTGTATCTCATCCTCCACCTCACTCAGCTCTTCCTTCTGGAGTGTTAGAAGCATGTCAAGAGAATATTGTGAGACTCTGCCTTTGTCTCTGTGGTGCTGAGTAGAAGCTGCCAGGTCTCTGAGATGATTGGTTTGATAACATTTATTTAATATTTTTTACTCTTATTCCAACCTAGTATGGGAAAAATAAGCTTGGGATATGTAGAAGATGCTAATCTGTTCTCTGAGAGCCCTGGAGGGCAGATTTCTAAATGGTGATCTTCTCTATAAGCCTGGGGACACAGAGCAGATGGACATATACCAGGACCCACCCAAGGGTTCTTGTCTAGAGAGGACTAGATTCTGTTCCATGAGTACATAGCCTCATTGCTAAGGCTTTTTCATGTTCAAGCCCATTAAGCCTAAAGAGGCAGAGGAAGTTGGTAGAAAAAATACACAGGTTTTTATGTATATTATGTGTCTTGTTTTGAGCATCGCAGTAATCCTTTGAAATGTAGTATTAGTCTTGTTTTATATATAAGAAAACAGAAGGTCAGACAGATTAAGGTCTGTCACCTTAAACTGTGTCTGCTCAGGTCTGTGGTGACAAGCTAAGTTGTGGCAGAGCAAGGCCTTGACTCCAACCCTAGTGCTCATCCCTAATGCCTTCACCTTCCCAGAGCCTGTCTCCTCTCTGCTCTCTTTGCTTCTCCCTCAACTTCTAGGGGACTCAAGTGGCCTAACAAGGTAGTTGAAAAGGAGGTTGCACCAGGACTCAAAAATCCTGGTCTCTTTCATATATGAGATGTGGCCAGCCCAGAATCCATCCCATTTGTTGGTAGTGACCAGTAAACAGCTTGATGCTGGGGAGGGGGGAACTGGGGGAATAGCTACAGGGTTATGAGAAACAGTGAGGATGCTGAGCTTGCCAAATTCTCCCGACCAAGGCCACTCTGTACAACTTCAGAAATTCCCAGATTTGCCAAATAACATGTGCATTTGCCCTTGGAGGGAGAAAAAAAGGCAGTAAAATGAATTGGGAGCAAGAAGTCTATTTACCACAAAATTCTGGACTCTCTTCTCAAGTTGTCTGAAGCAACCTTATGTGAGAGAGTTGTTTGTGTACGAGAGAGGGAACTATGCACTTCTCACAAATACAAATAATGAGGTTTTTCCCTAACAAGCCTGGCTTAGTTTTCAGTAATTATGCAGCTGTGGCATGACTAGTCCACTGAGATATTTCGTACTGACTGGAAAAATACAACCAAAATATATTCTATCAATAGCAAGAAACAGTGATGCTTCTAAGAGCCACCTTACTGTAAAAGTGGCCTTACTGTGGAGAATAGAGACCAGTTTGTTTTTCTTCAGGCCCAGCTCAGGTTTTTTTCTTTCCAGACACTTTACCGGATACAAGGAGTCCACGTAGGAATGAAGATGCCTTGGCTCTTGAAGCATCATCATTGATATCTCAAGAAGTGTAGCCCCCTCATTAGCCCCGCTCTTACAAGCTACAACGGCGGTTTGAAGGCTCTGCTCAGAGGGTCTTAATTGCCCTTGTTGAATCTAGTTGGGGCCATCTGTGCTAACAGAACACTTAGTCCTCCCTCCCGTGTCATTTACTCCTGCACATCCATACTGGATGTGTTTTCCCACCCCCTGTGCATATCCCCTGCATGCACTGTGGCGATGAGCTAAATAAACCAGTTCCCTGACCCTAGCAAGGACTTGCCAACGGGCTCTGTGAGGTCCCACACCTGGCACCTGAACCTACAGATGTTTTATTCGCATCATGAATATCACCCTCAATTTGCATGTAGAGCAAGGAAACATTTAGTGCAAGAGGCTGCTGTCTTTATTAAGGATTGGGTGAGGCCAGTGGCTGCAGGATCTGGGTAAGCACTGTTCCCTCTCCCTCTGAACTCTGACTTCCCTCCACTGGGTCAGGGCCCCACCCCCAGGAGCCACGTGACCCCCAGCAGCCTCCTAGTTCTATAGCCTAGATGCCAAGTGCCTGCATGGGACCCGTCCTTCCAGCCTGAGTTCTGAAGTCCATCTCCTCTGAGAGTAAGGAGCAGAGGGGACTTGAAACAGACTACTGGGGAAGACAGTATTTCGCCTTGGAATGAATTTCCATCTCCCAGAGTGAGCTTTCTAGCTTCAGCAGTTCCACGACAGATTTTCTTGGTTTAGGACCAAGCAAGAAAAGTGGGCTCCTGGGCCAGGGGCTCAGCAGGGGTTCCCTCCCATCAAAGAAAATGTAGATAAGCATGGAAGGTGCTGAGGTTAAGAAGCCGGGGGGCCTGCTGTTCCCGTTGGTGCCCCTTATCCTCCCTCTGCCTCAGAAGGCTGGGCTGGATGTGGTGTGCCAACACAGAGGTGGAGCTGCACCCCAGTAATTGATTCACACCTTTCAGTTCAGCTTACTCATGCCATGGCCCTGAGAAGATGAGCTAATGTGGCTGTTCCTCTGTGACATTAAAGTGCTTTCATACAGCATCTGCTCCTGAACCTGGCAAACACTGGCATATACATGCCCTTGGAGGACACTGAGAAGGAAAGCAAACAAGTCTTGGCCTACAAGAAATTCAAAGTTAAGCTAGAATAAAGATCAAGATGCCATCCTACTCCTGGTGCCTGGTGCTTCCCTGTCAGGTCTCCGAAGACAAACTGTTCAGGTATCCTGCCCTCCATCTCAACCTTTGCCTTCTTCTCTACAGGCCCATGAAACAGTGGCCAGCTCCCCTTTTAGCAGCAGGTGGCCTGGGAACTGAGAAACCTGAACTCACTCTTGCCTTCTTCAAGAGTCACGTAGTTTCCTCTTAAAATTAGCCTGCCTCACAGGAAGGCTGGATTGAATAAGGCGAGGCCCAGTGAGTGGGGTGCTTTCTACATGTTAGCCCCTCTGATCAGGATGCATGTTGCCATTATCCCTGGGATTGACTCCATGAGGGGTTCAAATAAAACCGTTCTGCTGCCCAAGGGTACTGAGTGTGAGGCAGAAAATGCAATTAACCTTAAGTAACTAGTTTAGGCCACTAGCCCAAGCTTGTTTACTGCTTGCTGCCTCAGTCCCTTCCCTGAAGAATAGGCAAAGCATCAAGAACCAGAAGGCTTCAAGGAGGAGCAAGAATATGAATTCTCCCAATCTCAGAGTTACAGAATGATTCTCAGGGGCTCACGGATCCTCTGTTCACCATAGAGAGATATGAAATGGGTTGCCTTATATGCACTATCTTCATATGTGAGTTCTATTATAGTCCATAAAATACAAATTTATTTTTTTAATGGATGCTTAATAAGTTATTTTGACCCAACAATGACTTTGGGAAGAGAATAACCTCACAGGTTTGGCTGGATTTGGGCACCCTGCCTCAGATCACTTGTCCTGAAGATAAACATCCTCAGGCCTGGAGCCCTGAGGGTGTGACTAAAACAATTATCACCTGTCATTGCAAGTGCCTGTTTCTCCAGAATAATCAATGGCACAACATTCAGCACAGAACACATGGGTTAGCCATAGTGCCAGGGCACTGCAGGCAAAGGGAAAAGAAGATAGAACTCACTGGACTTTGCCATCCAACAAAAAGGGTAGGTTGGCTGCCACAGAATATTCCGGAAAGAACCAAACTTAGGACAGAAAGACCACAGAGAGGAAATTCTAGGATACTGCCGGCATCTAGAAGTACAAGGGAACCCCCAAGGCCAGGAGGTTTAAAATTCCTAAACCCTTGTCCCTGTCAGGTAGCTTGTCATAGGGAGCCCACCGTCATGGTGCAGCTCAATGTAATGTCTCCCTGAAGGCTGCTTCAGGCCACTCCGCCAGCACAGGCACAAGTACCCCCATCTCTGGAGTGGCAGGTTGAGCTCTGCAAGCTGCCGCGGCAGTGCTCTGAATCGATTCTGCCCTTGTGTCTCTGCTTGGGATTGAAACTTCATGAAATTCTGCCATGAGGAGCAGCTCTGTTCCCACCTCTCTCACCACTCCCTCACCCCCCACCCTCCAGCCTTGGAAAAACAACAGAGGAAGATGCTTCTCCTCATTAGTCAACACAAGGTTCTTTTAGCGCACAATGATGCATCTCCTGCTGGTAAATGGGGACCTGAGGGAATGTGTCATAGTGAAGAACAGTGGTTTCACCAGCTGCTGAGAAATAACAAGGAAAAGGTCCTTTTTTTTTATTGATATAGGAAATGTGTAATGGAATATACCTCTTTTTTTTTTTTTTTTTTTTTAAATAACTACCTGAAGAGGAAAGCCATGCTTCCTTTTCTTCCATGAGGTGGGAGAACTTAGGTTGGACCTGCTGAATTGAAGGTTCTTCCCAGTCAGGAGCCCTACAAGTGTGTTTGAGCTGCCAGCCCATGAGAATGAGTTGTTTTTATGGAAAACGTGATTCTAATGAAAAGCCCATGTGATTTCTATCACAGAAGCACATTTTTCCCCATGCCTGCCCCACACTCCTGCTGATATGTTTGTTGTATGTATGAAACCAAACTTAATAAGCATTAAGTCACTACACAGTGTAGTGAAGTGACCAGCTTGGTGCAAAGTAAAGCCGATAGAGAAGAAAATTCACACTATGCAGCTATCCCTTAATATTGCATTTTGGTTGCTATGAAAAGGATAATCACACAGGACATACTTCTTGGAGTAAACATAGTTCTCCTGCTCCAGAAGAACCTTAAAAATGAGTTAAAGCCCTTGCCACACCCAGGGGGCATCAATAAGGAAATAGTTGGCAGCCCCCACCCAAAACAACAGCTGTTGATGGAATCCTTTGAAAGACCTGGTTTGTGGCCCACCACCCAGGAGTACCATTGAGGCTCCTAGCAAGTCTCTGTCCTAAAAGTAGCTCTTTCTAGTGGGGAACCAAAGGGATGGGGTTGGGGGAGAAGGGGACCCACAGCCTCAGGATTAGGCTGTAAGAGGGATTGGGGGCTACCGGAAAGGGGAGGGGGCCTATATGGTCCCACCATCCATAGTTGAGCTGTCCACCCACTCATCCTCCCACTCTTCCAAGGATAAGCTTCTTAAGATACTTGCTGAGAGATTCAATACCCAGCCTTAGTTCTCCTTGGAGAGAGTAGGGTTAGCCAGCAGAAGGAGCAGAGGTGAGGTGTAAACCTTTCATGAAACAGGACCAGGCCCTTCTGTAATTAACCATGGCCTTGGTCTCGGCACAGGTCAGATACTTTGGATCTTAGAAGACAACCTTGATCTGTATGCAGAATTAGACACACCGCCACCAGAGATGAGTATCTCAGCTGCGGAGACCACTGGGGACAGGCCCACAGATCAAAGCCTTGCAGAGCTCCAGATGTTCTGACAGTTTCCTGCAAGTCATTCTCTTCCCAGCTCATCTCAGGTCCCAGGCAGGTCCCTGAAGGAGAAGGTTGTGGATTTAGAAATGGTGTAATTTCCATACATTTTGTGAGACATTTTAACTAACCCTCTACCTTCTATTCTTTTCATTCGTTTTTTGAGTAATTATTGAGGACCTACCTGCTAGGTCCTGTGCTAAGTTCTGGGAAAGGGTGCCTGCCCTCTGGCAAATTAAAGCCTAGAAATGGAGGAGACAACGCACAGATAAGTAAACAAGATAGTTGACGATTACAGTCAATGCTATGAAGGAAATAATAAGACAAATGAGATAGAAAGTAACTGGGTAGGGCTGTTCTGTAGGGGAGAACCCCTCTGCAAAGAGGACATTTGAGTTGAGTCCTCAAGGACAGGAGTGGCCTTGAAAGGAGCTAGAGGAAGAGGGTGCCAAGCAAGAGGGGACACAAAGACACAGAGACCCATTCCGAAACAGAGACCGTGGCTGGAGAACAGTGAGAAGGGTTCGGGATAAGTTTGGAGAAGAGGCAGGAGCCGGGTCACGTAGGGCCTTGGAGGCTATGATCAGTGTTTGGATTTTATTCTGAGAGCATGGAAAGCCACTGACAGCATTAAGCAGGAGTGGTGATGTAATTAAAGATTATCCTGTGCTCACTGCTGCATTGTTTGTAATGGGAGATTAAAAACAGATTCTGTCAATATAGAGCTGGGTAAATAAATTTAGGTACATTGCAGTGGTTCACAGCTGTTAAAAACTAAGACTGCCCTGGCTGGTGGCTCAGTGGATTGGCGCTGGCCTGCGAACCCAAAGGTCGCTGGTTCAATTCCCCAGTCAGGGCATGTAACCAGGTCGCAAGCCAGGTCTCCAGCCAGGTCCTTAGCTGGAGGCAGGTGAAAGGCAACCATACATTGATGCTTCTCTCCTTTTTTTCCTCCATCCCTGCCCTTCTCTCTGAAAATAATGAATAAAATCTTTAAAAACAAACAAAAAACTGAGGCTTATACATATATACTGCTGCAGAAGGATGTGCAAGAAAGCCTAAATGGGGAGAAAGCCCAGGAAACAGAGTATAGTACAAAAGATGCTGCCAGTGTTGTTGTTGTTGTTGTTTTTTAAGATTTTATTTATCGTTAAAGAGAGGGGAAGGGACAGGCAGAGAGGGAGAGAGACATCAATGTACATTGCCTTTCACCTGCCTCCAGCTAAGGACCTGGCTGGAGACCTGGTTTGCAACATGGTCATGTAACCTGGCTGGGAGTCAAACCAGCAGCCTTTGGGTTCACAGGCTGGCACCTTATCCATTGTGTCACCAGCCGGGGCTGTCCAGAGTATTTTCAAGAGGTGATGCACATGTGCATAGGCTTGCCTATAAGACCACGTTAAGGATACGTAAAAACCTGGTAAGGGGGTGCTTCTGGGGAAAGGAACTGAGGCACAAGGTGACTGGGGTAGAAGGGAGGCTTTTTGTTGTATATCCTTTTGTATGTTTGAATATCTTACTAGGTACTTATTCAGCAAAAAAGAAGAAATTGTGGTCGCAGTGGTCGCTGTGTGGCAAGAGAGTGAAGGCAGAAGCAGAGAACCGGTTGAAAGGCTCTGTCCATGGTCCAGTTGAGAGATGGTTGGGGCTGACCTATAGGGTGGTGATGGGGATGGAGAGAAATGAATGCATTTAAGATGGACTTTAGAGGCAGACCCGGCTACACTTGGTGTATTCCACACTTACATTCCATAGGAAAGCTTTGTGCACCAGAAATCAGAACTGGGCTCCCCTAACTCTACTCTGACTTGCCTACCATTTTTGTGGAAGGATTCATTCTTGGGCTTCTTCCAGGTGCTAAAGCCTCAGAATTCCAGAGAATATCTCATGTGTCACACAGTACAGAGGACATAGTTGTGGATGAGTACCCTGTTCCTGTCCTCATGCAGCTGTTATAAGTGATTTTTAATGTACAATCAACAAAGTTCCACTGAAAAAGCACTCTCATTTCTCAATGAAGCTTTCTTTTTTTTCCGCAGAGAGATGCCAAAGGCCAGTACCTGTTTGACCTTCTTTGCCACCACCTGAACCTGCTTGAGAAAGACTATTTTGGGATCCGCTTTGTGGACCCAGATAAGCAGCGGGTAAGTCAATATTCAAAGCACAAATGGAGGAGAAGTTTGATCAGTAAGCCTGAACTTTTGAAATGCCACTCATGTTCAGAGTTTAGCCAGGGACCAACCAGACCCTGCAGTGGGGTGTCCCCTCTTCAAATCATATTATGAGACCTGGAAGACACCTTAGCAGAGCTCCCTGAGTATGCTCGTCATTTTATAGGTGCTGAAGTGGCAGCCTGGAAAGCTGAAATTATATGACCAAAGGTGTCCAGTTGGAGGCAGAGCAGCTGGGCTGGTGTTGTGGTCTCAGAGCTCAGGTCACAGGTGAACCTCTCTTGCCCCCTTTCTAGGAAATGGGCTGAACCACATTGTTCTGGTTAGGAAGAGCCTCGCCTGAGCTGCCACACCAGCCAAACCTGGAAGGAGGAAGGAAGCCAAATTGACACAGACCTTTCAGGTCCTTGCAAATCCTGCAATTCTTGTTCTTCTCTAAGCAGTTTGGGCTGCTCCACAGACATGGGGCATTGACAGGACTGTGAGGTTCCTGACAGAGAGGACAAGCCCATTACCCCGAGGCCCCCGCTCACTCCTCCAGCTTCACCTCCCCTGACGTGGCCCAGCCAGATGACTCTGTGGCTTCCAGACGTGTCTTCCCCTCTCTCTTTCCAGAACCTTCACCTGTGTAGTGGCCCCTGCCTGGAATATTTCTCCTCTCTTTCCTCACTTCACTCTCAACACTTTTCTTCTGGCTAACTCCTTCTTGCACAATAACGTATTAACTTAGACTTCCATTTCTTCCAGAAGTCTTCCCTAACCCCTGCTCTGAATAGGGGCCCTCCTACGTACCCCATGTGCCCTGCATCACCCTTGTTGTTGCTGTGGTTGTTTGTGTGCTCTACAAAAACAGAAGTCCCATGAGGGCGTAAATGTCATCTTATTCATTACCATTTCCCATGGAACTAGCATGGGGCCTAGAACATAGTGGATACTTTTGCTGCCCGAGTGATGAGGGGGTGAGTTTATGGTCGGCAGTGCCATATCCCTCCGCTAGCAGGCACCTGCAGTTTCTACCGCTCTGCCTGTCAGCCCTTTGCTGCCTGTGAGGATGTACTCTCTGGTCTCCCCGCTGAAGCAGGACAGTATACAGACACATTCAGGCTTCAGTGTTCCTCTGTCCTGGACCCCTGCCTGCCACCCAGTCTTGTCAACCCCTCTCCAAAACCATGATCACCATGAATCCCAGAGGGCCCCATTCATAGGCCCACTAATTTTCTTCCCAGTTTCAAACATGGGCTTCATCTCTGTTGCCACTAGGGGACCTTGGAGTGAGCCCAGGAGTGTGCAGCCTCCCAGCAGAGGCCAGGGCCACAGATGGTGAATGAATGGGTTACCCCCTCACCATGTTCTCCGATGCTCTGAGCCAGCAATTTTCAGTGGTTCTCTCATGGCACACATAAACTAATGATTAAAATTCTGCTGCACACCAAAAAATACATTATGTTTTTTGCTGATCTGACCAAAAAACAAAATAGGTATGATTTTGATTCATTCATACCAGAAGGCCATTGTTGTATTGGCTGTTGTCATTTCTTTATTTGACAATCTAAGAGAAATGAGGTCAGTGCCCCTGACTAAATAGGGATTTAGTCAGTGTTTAAAAAATTCTTTTTTTTTTAATTCTTAAGGCATATTGGGTGAAAATCACTGATCTGAGCCATTAGGTCTCTAAGTCCCATTTAGGGTTTTATTCTAAACACATGAGTTTTAGGAAGGACTCAAAAAAACTTTCCCTTTACTCTGACAAGCCCTTTGCTGACATTTCGTTACTCCTGACTCAGCAGAATTTTGAGCAACATCAGTATTTAGAAAGTAATGTTGAGGTCAGCCTTTCATCCTAGGAAGGCTCCGCTGTCTTGACATAATTATGGTCCTTAATTCTGGGCCATAAGACCCCAATAAGTGCTCTCACACCATTCAGCTACATGTCCTCACATGCTGTAGGTATCCATTCACTATATGTTAAACTGTTTTTATAAAGGGGCTTCTTGGTGTTTATTTGTTTATTTTTTTTTCTTTTTTTTCTTTTTTTTTTTTCTTTTATTGTTGTTGTATTACATCCATCCCTTTTTTGCTCCCCTCTTGTTTGTTTATTAATTTGGTCTAAGCTATCTCTCCTTCAGAAAGAAGGCCAGTTACGCTAAGACCTCTTCATCTACCAAAGAGAGTGGCATCTGAAGAAAAAAGGGCAAATGTGTCCTGTTGATTTTTTTTTTTTTTTTTAAGTTAGGCCAGAGTGTTCTTGAGGAGAACCAAGAGAGTATGTAGAGGTGATAAGGATTAAAAGCAGAAGGAAGGCCCTGGCTGGTAGCACAGTGGATAAGGCGCCGGCCTGCGAACCCAAAGGTCGCAGGTTTGATTCCCCAGCCAGGGCACATGACCAGGTTGCAAACCAGGTCTCCAGTCAGGTCTGTGGCTGGAGGCAGGTGAAAAGCAACCATACATTGATGTCTCTCTCCCTCTCTGCCTCCCTCCCTTCCCCTCTTTCTAAAAATAATTAAATAAAATCTTTAAAAAAAAAAAAAAAAAAGCAGAAGGAGAGAGAGAAATAAGGAAATGGGAACAAGGAGAAATAAGCTTCGATGGAGTGGCTGCTGCAGGCCCGGCTCTGCACTGAACGCAGACCCAAATCTTTCAGCTGATGGAGTGAGCACTGAGCTATACCAGGCACTAAGCTATGAGTTTCGCATATGTTATTTAATCTTTACCAACAAGTGAGATGAGTACCCGTGACTACATTATCCATTCTCTGGATTTGTAAGTCAAGTCTTAGGTTAAGTAACTTGCCCAAGGCAGATAGCAAAGCCTGTCTCCATCTCAGACCTGTCTGACCCAGAGCCTATGTGATTTCTTTACAATTTTTTTACTGTTTTTTTTTTTTTTTAGATTTTATTTATTATTTTTAGAGAGAAAGAGAGGGAGAGAATCAATATATGATTGCCTTTCACCTGCCTCCAGCTACGGACCTGGCTGGAGACCTGTCTTGCAACCTGGTTATGTGCCCTGGCTGAGAATTGATCTTTATGATTTTTAAAAATTTTTATTTATTTACTTTAAGAACGAGGGGAAGGGAAGGAGAGAAGCATTAATGCATGAGAGGAACATTGATTGGTGGCCCTTAGCATGTTCCCAATTGGGGACCCAGCCCGCAGCCTAGGCATGTGGCTGACCCGGAATCAAACTGGTGACCTTTCGGCTTGCAGGACAACACCCCACCCACCAAGCAACACCAGTCAAGGCCTATGTGGTTTCTAAGACTCCATGTTGAATTCATACCTGAGAGCCCCTAAATTTTTGTGATTCTCTGTTTTTATTGAGAGGTTAAGGAGAGCAGGGCAGCTTGAGAGAATTCTTGAAAATTGTGGGAAAGGAGCCTGTAAAAAATTGTCATCCTAGATCTACTGATTCATGGTAGAGATGGAGGAGGTTAAGATCCCAGCTCTTATTTTAAAGCCTAGAGTACGAGGCTTTAAAATAAAGCCCGTCCCTGGGGCACTAGACATTCTGAACCCAGCGCTCACATCCATCTCATCGCAGCTTACTCTGCAGCGGTCTCTGTAGGATCTGGGCATCCTCCTGATCCCACCTCGAGAAGCTGCCCCCACGTCATCCTCTCCCTCCAAGGTGGAAGTACCTTTCCAGCCTCTGGAGTCTGAATATTCTGCCACACTGGCCCATCCACTCAAAGACAGGAACAAACTCCCATCTCTGAGGCTTTTCTTCTACTCCTGATCCCATCTCTCCAAATGCATGCTATCAGTTTACTAAGTGACTATGGGACTCAGGTTGAGACAGACACTCGACGTGTTCTTCTCCCAGTGCATAATTCCGGTGTACTCGGAATAGATGGGCCTCCTCCACCTTCACTGGCAGCAGCCTGGAAACCCAGTTGTTTCCATGCAATTTCCTCTTTTGCCTTAGTGTCCCTGCGAAACTGAGCCGCGGTGGGCTGTGTAAAGTGAGAAGGACCTCTTAACCACGTTGAGTGGCTATAATGAGTTGCCAGCCTCGTGGGAACTCAGATCGGAGGAAGCCAGGGAGCAGAATGTCAGCCCAGATTATCCATGTGGAGCTGATGGGAGGACTGGCTCTTAGTGGGTCCATTAACTACATAACCCAGAGCCCTGCCAGAAAGTGAGAGCTGGGAATCGAGGAAGGCCAGGATGGCATCCACGTGGCCCTGCCTGCTTTCCCGTGAAGGAAGAACTCTGCCAAGTTGCTACACTAACTAGACGTAGCCAGAAAAGAGAGAGGTGTGGGTCAGGATCCTTGGTCCCTTCAACAGCTGCATATTGAATTCTATGCTGGGCCCCAGCAATACAGTGTAAACAAGACAGTTTTCTGCCCTCACAGAGCTTATGACTATTAGTTTTAAGGTCCAGATAACCAAACCCAAACAACAGCAGTTCTAGTTCTTTGCAAATTGCCAAGGTTCCTTATTAGCATTAAGCAACAAACATCAATACTGTGTTTTGTAAAGCACCCGTGCAGAAGAGAGAGAGAATGGCCCCATTGCTTCCTCCCCTCAGCGTAAGTACCAGGGGAGAAAATGCATTGCTGCTGTATCCTGTCTCCATGAAATTCCAAGGGACATAGGATACTGTCTATCCTACACACTGGTTGTGGTTAGTTATCTTATGAGACAGACTTTAAACATCCCTGGGTGCCAAGGAATCCTGAGCATGTGTCTTTCACACTGAGCTTGGCAGTCTGTTACTCGAACAAAAATGGAATCTACACCAGCCTTCTCACCATTTTTGAAATTCTGTCAGTATTTTCTAGAGCTGCTACCAATAGCCTCTGTCCCCTTGCCAAAAAAAAAAAAAGTTGGCATATAGCACAGACACAACCCATTAAAGTCATTACTTCCCTGCTCACGCCAGGTAGGGTCTTGTCCCCATCACCCACACAAGGGTTCACCTGTGCCTGCTGGTATGCCCGAAACATGGCTCAGAGCTTTGGCACCCTACTGTGGAAGGTGGCATTGCCAGGGAAGCCCAGAAATGGCCTTGAGAGGTGGAACTCTTCTCCACTTTACAGCTGGTTCCCTGGGAAACTTTTCCAAAAACCATATCACTCTTTACACTCCAAGCCTACGTACCATAGGCTTTTGGGCTGCATTCACCATGGTCTACACAATCTGTCTGGTTATTTGTATTGGATTTAAACAAGCTATATTTGACACGGCTTCTCATTACAGCTTTCTTGTTCTGTGTTCTGTTTCAGCATTGGTTGGAGTTTACAAAGTCTGTGGTGAAACAATTGAGATGTGAGTATTCTCCAAGAAAAGACTCAAGCCTTTCCCCTGGGGAGGGTGGGATGGATTGTTCCACTTGTAATAAGTATGGTGATTTTCCACCGTTCTGAGTGTAAGTTGCCCTAAACACCTGAGGATTTTTTTTTTTTTTTTTTTTGAGGGTTCAGAGGCCAATGCATCCTGGTGGGGAAGGGAACCTAGTCCTCTGTGGGAAAGAGGATTTTTCCTGACAGGCACCTCTCTTTCTCTGCAGCCCAGCCTCCATTCACCATGTGTTTCCGTGTGAAGTTTTACCCTGCAGACCCTGCTGCCCTGAAAGAAGAAATAACCAGGTGAGGCCAGACCTACCTTCACTCAGCCACTAAGACCTGTTGTAGAGGACGGGAAAGAGGGACTAGAACCTCTCAGATCCTCCATGTTGGAAGCTCCTAACTCTTATAGGCAAGGAATTCTTCCCAACTATAACCTTCCTCCTTTGATATTTCATTTCAACATGCTTTCTTTGCTCACCCCCTCAGTAGAATTAGAGCAGAGTGTCTTTCTTCAAGAAGTATGAATACTTCGTCTTGAACTGGTCATCCTCAAAGGGATCTGGAGTAATTAATCAAATGCCTTTTTTTTTTTTCTTTTTCTTTCTTTCTTTTTTTTTTTTTTTTTGGTGCCTGTGATGTGGTCACTGTGGACGTTCTTAGAGAGGGCTGAGGCTGTGTTGCTGGTTTTGGGGTGGGGAGGGGGCATTGAAATAAACCCCAGTGACCTAGTGTACTAGGGAAATGCCAGAGCACATCACTGAATAAGCAGCTGGGAAATACTGAGGATTTTAAATCTACATGGGTACACTGCAGCATGCTGGCGGCTCAGTTTCGTGATAAACCCTTCATTGTGGGCATTATGTTCTGTGGAGAACAGATGGCAGCAGGAAATGGGTCCCATCTCATCCAGCACCACTTGAGGAGAAAGAACCTCTGTGTCCACAACCATCTATGTGAGGATCAATAAATAGGAGCTTCAGAGATTCCCTATATGAGAGTTTTGTATCTCTGAGCCAAATCCACTCTAAAAGTATTGCCTCATTAGGAACTCCGTGTAACAGGGATCCTTAATTTTTATATTAGAAAGATCTAATGTTGATATAAGCAAAATCTTGATTTTACTTTGGAGGGAGTGGGGCCACAAGTGAAGAGGTCATGACCAGAACTCCCAGAGCTGGGGAAGGAACAACTCTGCCAGCTCCTTCCACCCCCTAACACCTTAGAGACCGCACAGATTGGAATGAGGCCACTACCAGTCATATAGACGTCCTGTAAGGCTTTGAGATTTACTTCTAGATTCTGAACTGCTTGGGGAAATCCAAAAAAAGGGGGAAAGAGGGAGGAAGGAAGGAAGGAAGACTATGGAATTATTTTCTCTTCTAGTTCTGAAGAGCATGCCTCTACCTTTATGTCTGTTAAAAGGAGCAAACATTTCTGTGAGAAGAAAAATGAGAACATGGGGAGAGATGAGGGCAAGAAATGGAACAAGCCATGCAAAGAAAGCAAAGAAGTAGGACAGGGAGGGAAAATGGCTTCTTCCCATGGGCCCCAGTGGCGGGTGAGGTGACCTTAGGATTGGAGGATCAGGAAGGCTGATCCCCCAGATGCAAGGAGCAGTGTGCCCTGAGGGCGGTGAGGTGTGTCACCCGGATCAGACTTCCTGTTCCTTACTGGACATAGAAATGACAGGCTTGGCTCATCCACATGGAAGCTGATGAGGCTCCCACTTGGCTTCTTAAAACCAAGTTCATCCATATTAATAAGCAGTCCTGTAGTTTTAAGCAGAACAGTGAGGGTAAACTAATATGTCTCACCACAGAGAGGAGTTTTGGCAAAAGCACTAGCCTGCCTTGCTCATGACCTCCTGTGTTTGCCTTAGCTCTAGCGCATCCATCCTCTCCCTTCCCCTCTCCTCCTCCCTCCCTGTCTCTTTCTGTTGGAAGAGGTGATGGTGCCCGGGCAGATCCAGAAGTCCACGTTCCTGTCCATGTCAGACCAAATTTAACATGTCTTTGCTGAGAGCCTAACATTTCACCTCCTAACACCACACACCAGGGCTGCCAGGGCTGCACCTCACTGACCAGCAGTGGAATGAGAAGGATGAGTCTTGTACCACCCAGTGAGAGCACTACAGACACATGGCTTTCTGATTTTATTAAAGGACAAAATTATATGGTTCTCTGGGCCCTTAGGAGGAGCTCTTAACAACACACTTTGCTAAATCAAACATCACTGCATCATACTAACGTACAGACCCGCCTACCTAAAAAGCAGCATAGACGTCAGACCTGAGATCCTATTTGTCACTTCTTGATTATGTAGCCTTGGACATAAGATATTTAACCTCTTTGGCCTCTTTTAGAAAATGAGTATGGTAATAGCTATCTCATAGAATTGTTGGGAGGATTAACCTATTCAAGGTCTTGTACTTCTTAATCACCGCCCCCATAAGACTTGCACTGAGCAAAGGCTGATGATATCTGTTTACTGCCAGGTTGAGTATGTGGTCTGTGGACCCCATGGGCTTTGCTTTTGGGGCACAAGTACAGTTAGCTATGGCTTTTCTCCTTTGTTTACATGAAAATCACTTCTATTCAGATAATCCCCACACCTCTTCTGTTCCTATCCCCTACCAGCAAGGGCCCCTAACACTTCACCCAGAGAGAAAGCCGCCTGAGGTAATCGCCAAGTCCTGTTGGCACACAGGTTGGCAGGCAGGAGGAAGAAGGCCGGCCTCAGCAAGTCAGCAAACCTCAAGGACACCGACAAGTTGGGAGCTCCGCCCAACCTGCGTGCATTTGTGCTGACCATCCTTGACTATTTCCCCCCTGCTGTGCGCCTCACCAGCCTTTCTTCCCTAGAATGCAGTTTCCAAACGTAGTCAGGACTGTGAGCCGCAGGGTGCCTGAGCCTGATTTGGAGTCTTCCCTCCTTCCTGAGGCGTTCAGCGGAATTAGCTGCATCCAGCTCCTCATTCACATCCCTGCTGATCTTGAGGGAGCGGGCACCTGCCCTGGCCCTACTCAATACCCATAATTCATTCCTGGCATAGAGCCCTCCACACCACTTTACTGCCAAACTAATTTAGCTGTCAGTGTGCTTTTTCCTAGCAGTATTGGACCTAAATTTCACCACTGTCTCATCCTTCCCCATAAAGCCATGCTGAGAGGAGGGCATGAAGTAGGGAGTGAAGAACTGTGCTTCAATTTATTATCTCTTGGACTCTTCCCAGGTGATAAATTTAGTTGCCAAATCCTGATTAATCTCTTTTGTCATTTTTTAAAGTAATAAATAGATTTTCTTGTTTGAGCTGGAGACAAGGCAGAGAAAATGGGGATTAGGCACCAGATTTAGCTTTTAGCAGGGACTACAGGTGTATGAGCTCTTTGGAAAGATCAAGTAATAATAGCAAGAACCTGAGTACAAATGGGGCCGCACCTTCCAAAGAAGCACACAGCCTGCCACACGTTTGAACAGGTACTCAAAACGATGTTAATAGCATGAAACTAATGTATGCACGAGTGAATGGAGTTTTTAGGTTACTTATCACTTCGGCCTAGCCTAGGCGAAGATGAGTTGGCAAACTTTCTCTGTGAAAAGACAGAGAGTAAGCATTTGAGGCTTTGTGAGCCATGTGGTCTCTGTCCAACTACTCATTTCTGCCATGGCAGAGCAAAATCAGCAATAGACGATATATATATAAAGGAGTAAGCACATCTGCATTCTGACTGAATTGTATTTTATTTCATTGGAAACTATGGTGGCAAGCTGTCTTCCTGGGCTAAGGAATCAAAGATGGTTCAAAAACCCTGGGTTCAAATTCCAAGTTCTTTTTTAACTCGCTATGTGATCAGGCAAAAGCAACAATATCTCTGATCATTCAGTTTCCTCATCTGTGAGCCGAGTGTAAAAACAGGAGTCACCTCTGGTCACCCCAGTGTTGTGAGGATTAAATAAGAGCATATGTGTTAGACAGCATAGCATGTCGCACACAGCCTGCACTCAGTAAATCTTTACCATTGTTTTGTTTTGTCGTTATTGTCACTTGTTTCTCCCGCCGGAATGTGAGCTCCCTAAGAGCAGGGACTCTGTTTTGTTCCCTGCTGTCCTCCCAGCACCTGTCTAGCACAGATACATGCTCCGAACAGGATAGTCGGACGGCTGGTGGGAGGCAGGGTGAGCCGGTGAGCTAGCCACAGGGCGTATGTGCTCTCTAGAAGAATATTAAAAGTAAATGAAATAGATTCTCTGACTCCATGAAACTTGCAGTCTAGTATGAGAGCATGATTATCCATAGGAAAAAGGATTGTAGAAAATAGCGGAGGCCAGAGGCAAAGATCTAATGAAAGGACGGTAGAACCAAAGGATCTTCTAGAAGAAACTCTAAAAGAGCCGCCAGTGCTTTCCAAGGGTCAGAACCTTTAATTCTGGAAATATTTGTGAATTCATCCCCACCCTCTGATATCAAAAGCATAATGCTTGGAAAGATTTATGTGTTACAGAAAAACTCAGGTTGTCCTTGGTCATTTTTTAGGTTCTTGCTTGTTCACATTTCCATCAATATAGGACAGCACAGGTATTAAAAATGGAGGTGAGCCATGGCTGGTGTGGCTCAGTGGATTGAGCACCAGCCTGTGAACCAAAGGGTCACTGGTTCGATTCCCAGTCAGGTCACATGCCTGGGTTGCAGGCCAGGTCCCCAGTTGGGGGCATGTGAGAGGCAACCACACATTGATGTTTCTCTCCCTCTCTTTCTCCCTTCTCCTCTCTCTAAAAATAAATACATACATTTTTTTTTTTTTAATGGGGGTGAGGTAAAGCCTCCTGCAGCCAGAAGGAGATAGGCCAGAAAAGTGTCCTAAAGGAGGAGCAAGCTTGTTGTCATCTTAAATCTTGTCTAAAGCATTTTTGTTTGGTTCCACTGAGGGTTTCCTTCTGATGACAGAGTTCTTCTGACTTCATATAGGATCCCCCATGTACACACCAACCTGATAATTAACTGAATTATCCAAGGGGTGGAAGAAGCACTAGGCCCTGAATCAGGAGGCCTTCCTGATTCTGATCACTGCGTCACCTCAGACAAGTCACTCTGCATCTCCGGACTTCTACTTCCTCAGCTACAAAATGAGAGAACTAGGCTCTGTAATTCTGGTCCTGCAGTTCTGGGATTGGATAGCCCTGCCAGCCTGCTCATCAGGAGCTGGAAGGGCTGAGTGGCCCCAGTAAGTGATCCCTCTCCTGGTGACACAGTGGCCCTGGTGGCAATGCCTCAGGCAACAAGGTAGTCTCCTGTAGGCCATGTGCCGCAGGGGAGAATGTGCCAGGGTCTCTTGAGAATAGGTCTAAGGACACAATGAACCATGTGGGGTATGTTTTCATGACTAACAACACCCAGTCGTTGGTTACCTCCTACATGAACAAAACATGCAGCTTGATGGAAGGCACTGCGGAAGAAAAGGAAGCAGGGCCGCCTAGTGCAGCTCTCTACCTTGAAGCTGCCACTTGATGCTTTCATGAGCTCACCTCTTCTTGTCCTTTAGATGCTGGTTTGTTTCTTTAGGATGTTGACTTGCCCTTCCTTCCCCTCCCCCTCCACTTGCTGCACCATTGCCTAGCAATGTGCCATGGTCTTACCCTTGACCTCCTTGGAGCTGTCCTACCTCCATAAGTTGGAAGAAACCCCACCCCACAATGGAAGGCCTTCTGTCCTTTCCAGCTCACCTGAGGCACCTGACATGCACCCATCAATATGGGTGCCTCATAAACACAAGTGGTTCTCAGTGTGACAAGGAGTATGTCCCCCTTGGACAATGAGGGCTCCAGAAGGTTTTTTTCAAACCAAGGAGCACCCATTCACACCTAGGTTCTGCCATGCTCCCCCAGGGAATGTCCTCCTAACCACCACATTGAGAATCACTGCCCACAGCCTTGTCGTCCCTTTGAAATGGCTCCTTCAGGCCAGTGTGTGCAGTCCCTGAGTTGTGGGCACAGATAAGTGGAGGTGTGGGAAGAGTGGTCAGTGAGGAAGGGGCAAAAAGGTTCTCTGCATCCTGCCTAAGCCTGTGGAAGGTGGGAGTTGTGTCACCAAGGCAGAGAAGACCTCTCCCCACCTCCCCCTCCTTTTTGATCCTTTCCTCTCCCTCTCCCCCACATACAACGTGGCATTTCACTGTGGGAACTAGAGTGAAGACAGCTTGATTTGGTAGATCCATCTTAACCCACTCGGCATTGTCTCTTTCCCTTCAGCTTTTCTTGGCAGACATTGGGGCAGAGTGTTGCTGGTGGTGGTGGCTGAAGTGATGAAGGGAGCTGTAAGTCCATCCTGATGTTGTTAGAAAGATGCTGAAGCCTTATTCTATATACAAATCACTTGGGGACCTTGTTAAAATGATTCAGTAGGTCTAGGACAGGCCTAATAGTTTCCGTTTCTGACTAGCTCCCAGATGATACTGATCTGTGTGCCCCACTTTGCACAGCAAGGCCTTGGGAGAGAAGAGATTTGCTTGCTCCTTAATTTCTGTTTGTTAATCTCTTGAGTCACCGAGCTCAAGGCTTTCAGAGGCACCTACTGGTACCCCTCCTCACCCCAGAAGTTGCACTGTTAGTCGTCCTCTTTCTTTTGAGCATCTGTGAGTCCAACTCACACTCAAAGGGAAGGAATTAAACCCTACCTCTGGAAATGAGGAGTAGCAAAGAATTGATAGACGTACAGATGTGCCCGTGGCCAGGGAGCCACTGTGGTAGGTGACTTGCTGAAGGCTGTGCTACCCCTGCCTTTTGCTCTAGCTCGGTTACTAGCGAGGTTATGAACAGGCCTCTCTCCTTTAAAGAAGTAGAAAGTCAACAATTCCATTCTATTGAGACAGGGTCCACTACTATAACTGAAGCAGTTATAGTGCAAGGAGGGCATGTGTAACATAATGATTAAGAGCCAGCCTTAGGAGTCTAATAGTCCTAAATTTGAATCCTGGCTCTTCCCCTTACCAGTTGTGTGCCCATGTGAAAATCACTTGAGCCTCAGTTTCTTTATCGTAATGTTGGGGCAGGGGTTGGGGGGATAATAATAGTACCTACCTCAAAATGTTATGTGAGACTTACAGGAGATATTGCATGTGAGGTGCATAACTCCTGAGCCCTGGCTGGTGTGGATCAGTGGATTAAGTGCTGGCCTGCGAACCAAAAGGCCACCAGATCAACTCCCAGTCACGGCATATGCCGGGGTTACAAGCCAAGTCCCCAGTTAGGGGCATGTGAGAGGCAACCAATCAATGTATCTCTCACACATCAATATTTCTCTCCCTCTCTTCCTCCCTCCCTTACTCTCTCTCTCTCTCTAAAAATAAATAAATCTTAAGTAAATAAATAAAGTGTATAGCCCCTGAACTGGCAGATAGTAAATATTCACTACCTGTCAGTTGCTATTACCTGTTGCTCTGGATATCCTACTTCCACCTGAGGTGAGAGCTTCCTGCACTTAAAGAACCGCAAGCCACAATTTCTGTGCTTCCTTCATCTGTGCCTCTTCACACACCTTATCCAATTCTGAGTGCTCTGCCTGACCTCTGTCAATAACTGAAGGCTGTTCCACAGATGGACGGATTCTCTTGGTAGGCCAAGGCAGAGCTCTTCCTTGGGCTAGTTCCTTCATCCATCATTCCACTTCTGAAGAAGGAACATCAGCCAGAGTCCAAGGCGGAGAGAGGCCTAGTTGGCCCCTCTCTTCCAACATAGATTTATTTTGTTTTGTTTTTCTCAAAAAAAGTTTTACTATTGACATTATTACAGAAGACCCCATTTTCCCTGACCCCTTGCCCCCATCCCCCAGGTTTTCACCACGTTGTTGTCTGTGTACAGGCCATGTTTATATGCATCTATGTTCTTTAGCTAATCTCTTCCAGTTCTCCATCCCCCCTTTCTGAGATCTGTCAGTCTGTTCCATGTATCCATGCCTCTCATCCTATTTTGTTCACCAGTTGACTGTGTTTATTAGATTACACATATGAGTGATACATGGTATTTGTCTTTCTCTGACTGGCTTACTTCGTTTAGCATATTCTTCATGTCCTTTCATACTGTCACAAAGGGTAGGAGCTCCTTCTTTTTCACAGCCACACAGTATTCCATTGTGTAAATGTACCAAATCTTTTTTATCCACTCATCTACTGATGGGCACTTGGGTTGGTTATAGATTTTAGCTATTGTAAATAATGCTGCTAGGAACATAGGGGTATATATATTCTTTCTGAATGGTATTTCGGGGTTCTTAGGCTATATTCCCAGAAGTAAGATTGCTAAGTCAAAAGGCAACTCCATTTTTAGTTTTTTGAGGAAACTCCATACTGTTTTCCATAATGGCTGCACCAGTCTCCATGCCCACCAACAGTGCACAAGGGTCCCCATTTCTCCACACCCTCGCCAACACTTGTTTCCTTTTCTTTTCTTTTTCTTTGTCACTGAATTCATCTGGGCTGGCCCCAGCACTGGAGGGACAGTGTTTTTACCAGGACATGCCATTTCTGTTTTGAGCTACAAAAACAAATTGACAGGTTGTTTTGAACTGAACCTCAAATCAGATCAGAACAAAGTACTTGAAAGAATCTTCAGGGAAATGGAAAATGTGTTTGTTCTGTGGTATGTTTTGAGATTTTTTAAATGTAGTAAAAATGTGTCCTGACAGAGGTTTTGTCATTAAAGCAAAGAAATTCTTTACAATTCACTCTGTTTTCTCTCCAGGTATTTAGTCTTCCTACAGATCAAAAGGGATCTCTACCACGGTCGCCTCCTCTGCAAAACATCAGATGCTGCCTTGCTGGCGGCTTATATCCTTCAAGGTAATGACTTTTGACAGGATAAATTTGCTTTTCATACTAACTACTGATTACATTATTTCAGTTACCACAGAGGACTACATCTGGGCATATACACTGATACATCAAACTAAAGCAGAGTCTGAATTATGGGTCTTTGCCTTGACCCCTTAGACCCAAAAATCTCTGACCCCTTAACCCAACACTACCAGAGGCCTTTGTGCCAGCCCTTCAAGTCATTGTCACTGTGTTTGGGTTGTTTTATCATCTTTGGTGGATAAAGTTACTGAGACTCTGGAGAGTAATTTGAATCAATTTTTTTCCTTTCATGCAAATCTTAAAGGGCTCTATGTCAGAGCCCTTTCTGTTCAGAGTGCTCAAAGTTGGAAATGTTCCTAATTAACTAACACATTTCCTAACATGCTAATAAGGTCAAGTTGAGTCTGTACCCAATTGGTACCCAGACTGGCTTTTTCTGCAAAAACAGTGGGAAAGGGAAGCACTCATCATATATAATCCCTTATCCTTTCATGAAATGCAGGAGACTTCTAAGTGCCACTTTCTAGACTTATTTTAGTCCTTAGGCCTGAAATTATCACCAGACTGTTTTGGACCGTAGCACCAAAATCATGACATTTCCATCAAGTAATGTGAAGTCTTAATTGGGAATCTGTGAACTCCAGGAAGCTACTTTATGAAGAGGACTTGGAAAATCCTTGCCAACAGAAACTAAAATTCTTCTGGCAAGAGCAATATCACAGCTGCATTATGAATGTAAAAGTCAGACCATTAAAACTTTGACTTCTGAGGTTCCTATTTTTCAAAGTCACCTGAAAAGGAAGATGTTTGCCAATCCTTAAGTACCCAGAGAGGCTCCTTTCATTTTCAAGGAGAGGCTGGTTTAATCTAAATGAAATTTTAAATTCTAGCCTTTCCTTCAGCTTACCCTGACAAACCATATTGAAATTTTCATTTTTTTCTCTTTAAGGAAAGTGAAGTCCATCATCAATATTTCCCATTTGGAGCTTTATAAATAAAATCATAATAAATGACTCCATGGCTCAAGGTCACTCTGAATTTTAGGGCCCAGGGAAACCTTTAATCTCTTACTTAATAGTAGAGATTCCCAGTGTTTGGAAGCATGATATGGAACTGTGAGAGGAGGGCACAGACTTCTCTCTTTACTGGCTGTGGTTCTCACTAGGGAAGGAGAAAGGACAACCACAATGCAGCTACAACTTCTTAACATCCTTCCTCTTCACATACCCACAATGTGCTCTGTAGAGCACTTCACATGGACAAAGCTAGGTTCTCACCTAGGAGCACAGTGGAGACCACCAGGGCCCACAGCCACCCCTGCCTGCAAAGAGCCCTAAGATCTGAGGGCTTAGCAGTTAGGAATAGATACCTGGGAAATGCCCCACCCCTTCAGGGAGCTGAGAAGTCAGCCTCAGGACCTGGGGCTGCTGACCTCAATGCACTTTCTGGTGACAGCCAGTCTGGCCCATTCCACAGTCCTCTCCAGGGTGCCGGTAGCTGCTCAGCCCTCACTGGACATGTATTCACATTTATTCACTTGATTTCATTTGGTGTGGACTGAGAGTTGAGTTCCAAGTTTGCATCATGGCTTGTTCATCAATTTGCCGTGTTCCTGCTAAAATCCTCAAAGTGAGATTTTTTTTTCTGATTTGACTCAGGCCAAAGAGGTTCTGTCTTCCTGATCGAGCTCAGTGTCCTATGTTGCCACAAAGAGTGTAGCTCCCAGGCCCTCTTCTCGTAATGGAATGGATAAGAAAGACAGTGTAGACCTCTCTCTTTTATTGCACATTTACTTGTGGTACCCTCAGACCGCAGGGTCAGCTCTCTGTCTCTCTGCTTAGCCTTGACATCAGCCCAGTGGCTCACCTGGAAAAACAAGTGTGGGCATGTTCCTGAGGGGTACGCCCTCTGCCACACCCACAGTGCTCAGATCCGCTGTCCTTTGTGAATCTGGTGCCTGCTTTGGCTTTTGCTCTGTGTGTTCATCTTGTGCTGCTTTGCCAATACCTACAGTTGTTTTCCTCTGCTTTCCTTTCACAAGCGGAGATCGGCGATTATGACCCAGGGAAGCACCCTGAAGGCTACAGCTCCAAGTTCCAATTTTTCCCTAAACATTCAGAGAAGCTGGAAAGGAAAATTGCTGAGATTCACAAGACAGAACTCAGGTGAGTGATACTTATTTCAAGCCCAGAACATAATCTCTCCCTCAGCTGGACCTTCCTGACTCTGGATATGCCATTTTCAGTAACCCCAATCAAGCCTTGCGGGCTCACTCTTAAAGGCAAGAGAGATGTAGAATAAGGAAAACAGACAGGCTTGGCCTCAAAGGTATTTGCTTCACCAAGAAAAATGAAGAAGCATCCTGACAGGTGTAGCTCAGTGGATTGGTGCTGGCCTGCAAACCCATGTCACCAGTTCGATACCCAGTCAGGGCACATAACCAGGTTGCAAGCCAGGTCCTCAGCTGGAGGCAGGTGAAAGGCAACCATACACTGATGCTTCCCTCTCTTCCTTCCACCCTCCTTGCCCTTCTCTCTAAAAATAAAAAAAAATTAAAAAAAAAAAGTGAAGAGACAGAGGCCAAAAACATGAACTGGCAAAAAGGGAAAAAAACATAGAGTAGGAAAGAAAAAAGGATAGAATGGAGGGACTGAATGGGGATTGAAAATGAGCACGCAAGGAACCATGGACATGGACAACAGGTGGAACTGACTTTGTGGGGAATGGGAGGGTGGGAAGGGGGACAGAGGGGAGCCAAAAGGGGATGATGTAATACAACAACAATAAAATTTAAAAAAAAAGAAAGAAAGAAAGAAAATGAGCACGCTTCTGCCCTCAGCCTGAGACAGTGTTGGAGGCTTCCCAGTCAGTGCGTGGACAGCACCAGGCTGGCCTGGTTCAGAAATACTGTGGGCGCCCTGAGGGCACTTGGTTCAGGGGCTGTATCTGCAGCACTGACTGAACCCCACACCCTTGCCTGGAGAGGAGGAGGAGGAACAGCTGGAAGCAGTAGGCTTGTCCTCAGATTCTTAGTTCACCCAGAATATTTCTGATTTCATCAAATGACATCAATGCATCCATCCTTTCCCCATATGAAATAGGATTTTCTACAAAGATTGATTTAAAAAACAAAACAGAATGTTGGGACCCCACCTTGTGTGGCATGCTGGAGCACCGATTCCCCCAACTATGAAAATGTTACATACGATGCATTGTTGTAAAATAAAACATGCCCTTATAGCAATATATTCCAATTTTTAACCACGTTTTTTAAATGTTTATGTAGCTTCCTTTGTGGGGAGGAAAAATTACCAAGACAGGGTAAATGATATTTCTAGTAATAGTAAGCCTAAACCAGTCCCTACCCTGATGTGCTTGCTGGTCCCTCCAAAATCAAAAAATCTTCACCTTAACGCAAAGATTTTACCAGCAAATATGCCCCACGGCCTCTGTTGCCTTTGTAAACAGAGCTCCTGCCCACTGTGTGTGGCAGGACTGGTTCTGGACCCTCCCAGAGGAATGGAGACACCTACCTAAGGTGGAATCCTAGTGCTTCCCACCCTCTCCCTGGGCTGCCCGCCTCTGCTGGTAACCCGGCTCCTCCCATCACCCTAGGAAACTAGCGGCCCCTTGTGGTTAAAGGTCAGAATACACAGATGTGTGAGGGCTCAGGGTTCATTCCAAGGAGAGAAGAGGGATGTGCTGAGCCTACCCTGAGGCGCTGCCAGGAGGATTTTAGATGAGGGACAGTCCTTCAGAAACCTGGTAGAAGGTTGGAGATCCCCCGGGAAAGTGATGTCCAGTTTGAGGCCCCCAGAAGTTTGGGCTGACTCCAGACGTGAACAGAGCCAGGGGCCCAGCCCTTGGCCAACTGCACGAGCATTTTCCCTGTGCTCCCTGGCATCTCAGCCCATCGGTAGATGTGCAAGTCCGCTGTCAACATAATGCCTACATACAGGGACTGCTTACACAGGCTCCGCTCATCTTCATAATGTAAAAATGTGTCTATGTTTCCTTTCTCCAACTCGAACTGAGTTCCTCAAGGGCCCAGACTGGGCGCTAAGGCTTGGTATATTTTTACTACAGGCAGCAGAGGCCAGCCCAGGTGGAACTGACTGGCAGATGTCTCTCCGGAGGGACACTAGAGGGAACCTGGCCTGATCCTTCTGTGGGTGGCATATCTTCCTGCTCTTCACGACAGATTGCCCACCCCTCCTCACCCTGAAGCCAACCCCGCATCTGCTTGGCCAGGTCTCTAGGTCCTGAGAGCCCCACAGTGGTGATACTGCCCGGGGCCTGTGTGTAGGCTCCTCTGCACATCTGCTCAAGGGGAAGCCAGGAGGGGATGATGCTGCTAAAGGCCCCTTCTTCGTGTGGCTTGGTGCCAGGGCTGGCCTCTTCCTTTGCCGCTTGTTTCCTTTTCATAATCATCACCCTGTGGACAGACAAAGCTATAGTGGAATCCAGGGAGCTCAGCACTGTCTCCTGCTGCATCTCGTCACCCCCCATTCCCATGTCCCCTCTTGGTAAAGGAAGAGAGTTAGGCAGAAGCAATAAGATATACACGCCCCTTCTTTGTATTTCAGTCTAGATCAGATGACAAGTGAGAAACCCATGGCCTGCAGGCAGGCTATAGGTGTGGTTTGTTTGCCCCTATAGTATTTTAAATCATGAAATGCCACATACAAAACAGTACCTCTAACTTCTCTTTATTTATTTGTATGCTGATTTATGAGTATGTATATATGTATGTATGTATTTACCCCCACAAGAAAAAGAGACACGGGCACCCTTGGTCTGCGGGGTGTGTCTTTGTGTGTGTGTGCACCTGGCAAGGGCGAGGATAAAAGCCTACAGCACCTGGTGTTCCTGGGTGGTCTGACTTCTCATTAAAAACTATATCTGCTGATGTGGTTCAGTGAATTGAGTACCTGTCTGCGAACCAAAGGGTCGTCTGGGTTGTGGGCCAGGTCTCCAGCCAGGTTCCCAGCTGGAGGCAGGTGAAAGGCAACCTCCCTCTCTTCCCTCACTGATGTTTCTCTCCCTCTCTTCCTCCCTCTAAAAGTAAAAAATAAAAATAATGTTTTAAAAAAACACACAAAAAAAACTACATCTAGCAACTCCAAGCCCTATTCCCACATGACTATAATCTTGGAGCAGAGGAACAGCTGCCCAAATTAGATGGGGTGGTACTCCCCAGTTTTCCACAGTCCCTTTCGGTCTCTACTGTGTTACCCTCAGCTCATGTCATTCTCTATGTACCCTGCCTCACTCAGAAGACCTCTGAAGGCACCGGCCTGCAAACCCAAAGATCACAGGTTCGATTCCCCAGCCAGGGCACATAACCAGGTTGCAAGCCAGGTCTCCAGTCAAGTCTGTGGCTGGAGGCAGGTGAAACGCAACCATACATTGGAAAAAAAAAAAAAAGAAGACGACCTCTGAGTGTTTGATCCCGGACAGGAATCTCTGAAGTTGTTCCTAGAACAGAGCAGGGAGTGCACTCTGGAAAAATAGTGGTATGAGCCCCATCCTTCATAATTCGCCTCACCTGAAATCATCTTTGTCTTTATTCCAGTGGTCAAACACCAGCAACTTCAGAGCTGAACTTTTTAAGAAAAGCTCAGACATTGGAAACCTACGGAGTGGACCCTCACCCGTGTAAGGTAAGAGGCCCATGGAGGGAGGCTGCACTGACCCTGCCTCCCCTAGAGGGCAACAGGCGGGGAGGGACTGCTTTCCCACGCACCCCGTCCAACAGCTGGCTGGTTAGCTTTTAGCGACCGATGCCAGCGAAAACGTCTTGTTTTAAAAACGGCTTTGGATTCCAAGCTGCATAATTTTGTGCTGCCACATCAGTGTCGGGGGGTCTGAGGCAAAATCAGTCTAAATAACAAACCTGAAACCAGGGCTCCAGTTTGGCAGCAGTGGGTAGCGTGGGGGAAATGGGGAGAGGAGCAGTGTGGAAGCGCCCCCCATGCCCCAGGAATGATCAAAGGTGGCTCAGCGGACCGCCCACCCTTCCCTGACCCTGTAATCTTTCCAAGAATGGGTTTTATTAACTGCAGCAGCATATGCCACTGCGAGGAACTGCAGTGGAGTCACATTTAATTCCATTAGGCTGCACGTGAGGGTGAGATGGGAACCAGCCAGAGAGGCTGTGCCCACAGAAAACCTCTGTAATTACTTCCATGTATCTGGCTTTGTGGAGATGAGCTCAGATGGCCAGTCTTTGGAGAGCAGTGGAGATGCAAGTGGTCTTTTCCTACACTCTGTGGCCATATCCCGCCATTTCTACATGCTACTTGCTTTGACACGCCTGTCTCTGACTCAGTTTCCCTCAGTGTTTGTCTCTCTTTTCACCACTGGAAAGTCCCCAGTACCACCAGTAAAACTGTTTTTCACACTGATCTGAGGGAGGCAGCATCCAAGAGGAACAGGAGAACGTTGAGGTTACATTGTAAGTTTCCAACAAAAATTACAAGAATAGAAACCAAGGAACCCAGCGATGTGGGGGCCTCTTGGTGAGGTAGTTTGTTCTTGGCTAGAATATAACGCTGAAACTTCACCTCTGAACCCAGAAAACATTCTGCATTCTGGCCCTCAGAAACCCTGGTCACCTCCCCACCCCCCGTGTTCCCTGTCCCCAACACAGCCTCCTGCCAGATAACCTAGCACTGTCAGAAAACACGCTGATGCCTATGTGTATCAAAAATTTCACAAATGGAAATTTACAAGTGAATTAGCAACACTTCATAAATAATGCCCTCTGCATAACTGCTGTAGTCCAACCTGCATTAACTGCTCAGAGGCTGTTAGCCGGGGAACCTGCATAGGACAGAAGAGAGCTTTGCAGTTGGCTGCCTTGGCTCCAGTACTTGGCTCCACTTCCTGGGGCCTCACCTGTACACAGTGGGTACTCAGTAACTGTGCTCTTCCCTGAACTGCTGAATCACTTCATGACCTTAAAATAGATGAGTGCCTAAAAATAGGACGGTCATCAGAAGGTGCCAGTGCCTGCTCCTTTCCCATGAGGACACACAGAGGGCCAGCCTCTTCAGAGAGGGGTTCCCTGGGCAGGGCTGTCACCTGCCCACACACGGTGGATGTGAATCTGGGCACAGCCGAGTGACTATGAGGCGCCTGGCTTAGCCTTGCCCTTGATGAATTTGTCCTTCTCAGCCATAGGCTACAGAGACTGCAGGAAAGAGGGAAGAGATACTGTCATACCTCCCATGGCAGGCCCACTGGAATCCTTGCCCATTATTTTCTCATTTAATCTTCACACCAACCCTGGGAGATGGATGTTATTCTTCCTTGTTTCTCGATGAGAAGATAAAAGTTCCAGGAAGCCACAATTTACAGGGCTCTGAGTGGTAGAGCAAGAATTGGAACTCAAGTCACTTCCCCTTATTGTATCTATAAGGAGCAGGAGCCCTTGTGAGATTTCCTCTGGGGAAGAGGGGGGGGCGGTCGGAGCACTAGCTTCCAGTCCCTTGTTCCTGGGCCTCATCCTCTTGCTCAGCCAGGGCCACATCAGGGTCCTGCTGCAGACCCCACACAGGGGTCTCATCTCACTAGGCTCTGGCTCAGGATTTCCTCTGCCCTCTTGAGCAAGAACAGTTTGGGAGCCTTTACTCTTATCATTAAGTGGAGCCACTTTGGTGATACACTACCAAGCACTCGCCTTCGTGTTGCAACAAGGAGAGCTGAAATAAGCTGGGGCACTTGGTGTAATAAATACTGATGATTTCTATTAACAGAGAGGCAATTACTGAGCCCAGGGAATCTGGGGCATGCGGCCCTAGGGAGAACAGAAGAGGAATCGTTTTGATAATTAAATGAGAGCAGAATAACACTGTGGCGGGGCTCTATTCTCCTGGACAGATTAAGAAGCTACTGTTCTTCCTGTCCATACAGGTGTCCTTGTCTCTGGCCTTGGGACCAGGAAGAGGAGATCTTACCAAGTCCGGGTGGGACAGACTGGGGGCTCCAGTAGCTGGCTGACGATAAGGCCCAAACTCGGAACTTGCGCCGGCTGTCATGAGCTCTGCATCTCCCCTCAACCCTCAACTCCAGGCAGGAGCTCCAGCAGAGCTCCTGGGTGAGGAGAGCAGATAATCTACTGGCAGCCCAGAGCTGACCCTGTTCCCTAGCCCTGACACCCCTGCAACCCCAGGAGCCACCATTCTGTTTCTTCCAGGGGGCTGGTGGTTTCCCCTGGGTCTCCTACAGGCCTGGACTGTGCCTCCCGCCCTGTGTGGGTGGAGTGATCAGACCCATCAGGTACTCAGCCTGTACCCAACCTTATTATGAGTCATAAAGGTGCCATTTACTGAATGAAGGTGCCAAGCACTCGTGTGCACTATCTCATTTAATCTTTCCAATAACACTATCAAGATACTCTTGTCCTCTTTTTAAGAGAAGAACACTGAGCCTCTGGGGCTAACTGACAAGTCCAGAGTTCCTGGCACAGACAGTACTGGGACTCGAACCCCAAGTTGTCCGTCTCAGTGCTGTGCTCTTTCAGTTATCACGCACAGTCTTCCTTCTGGAGAGATGGCATCTGTTTAGGAACAAAGCAGAACTACTGCCAATTGTGATCGAGAGAAAGCAAAGGCCTAGGAAACTATTGAAATCATACAAAAATCTCATGTAAGTTCACCAGGTAGCTTTACGTCGGTTCTGAATGGACCAGGAAAAAACTGACTTGAGCAGGATCTAGGTTGGCGCAACCACATAAATCCCAGTGTCATTCCTTTGCCCTGTAAGTAGGATCGTTACTCTCAGAACCTAGCCACTGCGGCTTCTCTCTGCATAAAGAGAGAAGCTTGACAAGTTGCCCCAACCTCAGAGAAAGGGACTAAGAAGGATCAGAGATGATATGCCCTCACCCTCACGAGGGCCCCTCTGACTCCCTTCATTAGGTTTGCCGCTGAAATGAAAGCCTTGACTTCCTTAGCTGCCATGGGGTGATGCCAAGCCTCTCACAAGGCACCACCTCCTCCTGGCTTCCACCCTAGCTCCTTATGGCCGGGTTCAAATATATTGAAACTGGGTGATTTTCATGATTGACTTAAAGGCTCCCAGCTATAAGCTCTTTCAGGGATGGGCATCGGCATCTGGAAGAGCATGTGGATTCCTCTTCCCTACAGTTTTTAAAGAATAATAGAGGCTTCATCCACCCAGATTGTGTTGGTTTCATTGTTGCTCTGGAGAGAAGACTAGATGACCCAAGACGGGTAGCAACCAAGAATGCTGGGTCCATACTCTGTCATACCTAGGATGTCCTCTGGGGAGGCAGCAGACAGAAGCCTACTTTACTGTGTCTGGAGGTGAAACCTGTGGGGACAGGGCAAAGGGGGCCAGATGTCTCCACTCTAAAGAACCAGTTGGTGCTATCATTTCCCAAAATCCTTTCCTGGGCAGAATGATCACCTCAGGGTAAACCTTTGATAATACTGAAGTCAAGTTTGATGGTGGGTTCCTACTGAAAGTGTGAATGGCTCAGTCCATCCTTTCTAAGAAAAACACCTTTGACTATGTGCTGGCAGTAAGTCATTTAGGCCATCAGATGGAAGCAGTATTTTTGAAATATATATTACTTATTGTCCTTATTTTATAACTGAGGGAACTAAAGTTGAGTGGAGTTAAGTAAGGCACAGAGTAAATGAGACACAGAGCTGGGCCCTGGCCGGATGGCTCAGTTAGTTGGAGCACTGTTCCATAAACCAAAAGGTTTTAGGTTCAATCCCCTGTCAAGGCACATACCTAGGTAATGAGTTCGATCCCCAGTCGGAACACGTACAGGAGCAACAGATCAATGTTTCTCATATCTGTTTCTCTGCCCGCCATCCCTATCTATCTTTCTAAAATTTAACCATATTCTTGGGTGAAGATTAAAAAAAGAAAAAAGAAAAAAGCTGGGTTCCTAAACCAAGACAAAAACTCTTTCCACAAGGATGAAAAATTGAAAACCAACTTTTACCTTAAACTGTAAAAGCAAACTAAATTCTTTTGACCGTTAGCTGGTCTAGAGTGGAGAAGGCGCTCCATCAAGACCAGAGTTTTCATTCCACCTCCCAGGCCCAGTAATAGCTCAACCCTATGGGTACTGATTTCATCAGGATGGGAAGGGGGCGGTTACTATTGGCTATGTCACTTCTTTCTTCGTCCTCATTTCCTTCTCTTTTTGTCATATAACTTGTCTTCTCTCACAGAATCCCAAAGGCAGGCTCACAATGAGAATGACATGTTAGATAGAAGGCACTGGGAAAGTTTCAGAGGTGTCAGCATGGCTGCCTCTTTGCCTTTTTATGCTGGTACAGATACGAGGTTTCTCCCTGTAATTCCAAGCCCTACTCCCCGTGTGCCAGACACAAGCCAACGTGCTGGCTGCCCTTCCCATGGGTGCCCAGGTGCCAAGGTCCTGCAGTGGCCTTCATCTGGAACTGTTGCGATGGAAGCCATTGGGAGAATTGCTCCATATGAGAGACCGGATTGGAATTGGTTGAGGTGCTGTTATTACTTACTGGGATGATGTGGCATCTAATTGGGGTCTAGTCTCAGTTGTTCCCTGTTCCAAATCAACCAGTCTGGTCAGGAGGGGCTGTTCCCCTCTAACTCAACAGCTGCCCTCACTGGGAGGCCAGCCCCGAGGTGCTGGACCGTGCCAACCCATAATCTGGCAGCAGCACCCGGCTCCCGGGAGGACCTCCTCTTCTCTCAGCTCAGTCCGGACTCCCGCAGACCCATGTAACAGCCTTTGCCCACTTTACTTTCACCCCAGTTCCCACAGGTAGCCTTCAAATCCCCCTTTCTCATGGTCCCCTAACAAGAGTGAAGTGACTTCTCCCTTTCTACCCAACTTCCCACACCCTCATTTCCTAATCACATTTAAATCATCAACGTTAAAAAAAAAAAAAAAGTAACATGCTAGATTTTTTTCAAAGTAAGATATTGAATTAAGTTCAATGAATGGACAGAACTATCAACACAATCACTAGCATGTATTGGGTGTCTCCTAAGCACACCATGAGGGGCAGATAATGTTATTCACCCTCATTTTATGACAAGGAGTATGAAGCACAGAAAGGAAGGGACCTGGCCGAGGTCACACAGGCCGTGCGTGGCAGAGCCAGACCTGGACCTGAGTGGCTGACATGGAGCGCAGGGCACCGGGCACTGTCGGCACTGTGGGTGCCGTGCAGGCTCGTCCCCCTGCCATTGCCGGCAGGGCTTAGTGGCGCAAGAAACAGAGAGAGGCCCTTCCCTGCCCACCCTGCTGCTGCCCTTTCTACTCTATACCCCTTATTTCAAGCCATCCTCAGTCCTCTGTAGGTCCAACCCTTTGTTTCCATCCTTCCATCTGTTCTTCCTGTCAGGCCTTTCCCCTGCCTCGGGAAGCACCGGAAAACTCCTCACCCCTGCCCGCTGTGCCTTCCACCTAGCTTAGCTCTCTGTGTGCTTCCCCCACTGCTGCCACACAGGCCCCTCTGGCCACCTGGTGTCTTACACGTTGGCCAGATCCACATTCCCTGTGGGTCTGTTCTGTGAGTACAGATAAGATAAGGTCTCCACCCTCAAGTGTTGATCTTTGGAAACCTACTTGTTAGGACTTCAGTTGGCTTCTGCCTGCTGAGAATGGACAACCTCCAGGTGCCCACCCTGCAAGCAGAGCCTCCCCACCCACCCACCCTCCCAGGCATCCTCCCCCTGTAGGGCCAAACTGCTGGTTAGCAAAGTTAGCCCTGGTTCTCCTGCAGGGACGCTGCTGGCGACCAGGTGTTAACAGCCACCACCAAGCACTGATGACAGGAAGGAGGAGATCTAGCCCTGTGGCTTCACCATATCTCCATTCAGGTTATTTTTAAACATCTTTTTGTTGTGCCCACGGGTTGCAGACATTGTGATTACAGCCATGTGCCAGGGTCACTATGGACCCTGAGGACAATAATAAAAATACATTAATTGGAAATATTTGCAAAACATGTCGTTTATACTCTGGGCCCAGATGCTCATACCTGTAACCCTGACTTTAGGAGACAGTTTTAGGACAAAACTGCATTTTTCCCCTAAAGCAAGGCTCATGAAGCCCTTGCAGAGGCCCCATTGTCCTTAGGACTGATCAGGCTAAAGATCTGTCCCAAGGAGGTAAATCCTGAGGGCGGGAGAGACTTGCAGAGCCGGACAGCCAGCACCCTGACTTGGATGCCTCACGCCAGCTGCCTGACCGGGACTCCATGGCACTAGGCTATGGCCCACGCAGCTGCCCTGCGTGCACATTTGACCAGGGTCCTGCCATAATTTTCTGGCCACCTGAACACACACCTGAGAGAGCAGATCCTCACCTGAGGCCCCTATCACGGAGGAACCTCTGAGAGCACAATCCCTCAACCAGCTTTCTGTGCCGAGTTCCAAACTGGAAAAGACCTGGTCCTCCTGGAGCCTACTTTCCTATGTAAGGGAATCATGACCCTCTCTCCCCTCTTTGCTCAGCAGAACCTCAGACCTGGTGTTTACAGGCTGACGGTGACAGGTGACCAAGAGATCTCTGTTGGTTCTGGCATCGTAAGGCTGGTGATGGCTGGCGGTGGCTATTTTTTCACTTGGCCAGTTGCTGCTTTTTTTAGCTAAGGTTTCCAGAGGGAGCCCAGTGTGTAGGGCCCATCATGGTAACTGCCATAATCTCATTCTCTCCTCTCTCTGTTTTGGAGATGTAATTCACATCATAAACTGCATCCTTTTAAAGTATGCAGTTCAGTGGTTTTTCACATATTCAGAGTTGGACAGCCATCACCACTATCTAATTTTGGAACATTTTTATCATCCCCCAAAAAGAAACCCTGCACCTATTAGCTGCCACAGCCCATCTCCCCTTCCCCACAGTTCCTGGCAACCAGGAGCTTTTTGTCTCAATGGATTTGCCTATTCTGGACATTTCATATAAATGGAATCATACAGTGTGCTCTCTTTTGTAACTGGCTTCTTTTAGACTGTTTTCAAAGGTTATATAGCATGTCAGTACTTCATTCCTTTTCACTGCTGAATGTTCTTCCATTGTACCTCATTTTTGTTTATTCATTTATCGGTCGATGGACATTTGGGTACATACCTAGGAGGGGAATTGCTGGGTCATAAGATAAACTCTATGTTTAACAATTTGAAGAACTTCCAAACTGCTTTCCAAAGTGACTGCACCTCCTTCCAATCCCACCAGCAATGTGTGAGGGTGTATGTACCATTCTCTTTGGATGTTCACAACAGCCTTGTAAGATTGGCATCATTACAATCTACAACTTAACAGTTAAGGTCGCTGAAGCTCAGGGAAGGTAAGTAACTTGCCTCTTACTCCCAGATGCCATGCTCTTCCTTCCATGGCCCCCTGCCAGGTATCAAGTATTAACCCTGTGTCACCAATGAACAATGCTTCTCCCCTTTCACCTCTGTGCTTGCCTCACCCTGACAAGAAGTCTTTCTGTGTTGCAGGATGTGTCAGGAAATGCTGCATTTCTGGCCTTCACACCTTTTGGGTTTGTTGTTCTTCAAGGAAACAAGAGGGTCCACTTCATTAAATGGTGAATATCTTCCTTTCCAAGGCAGGCTTTTATGCTTCACCCCCGGGGAGGGCCAGTTCCCATGTCCTTTGTCTGGTTGGGCAGTTACGGTTCCAAGCCCTCTCCAAAGCCTCGCATCCATAATGCTAATCAGTGAAGGTAGTGGTCCCTTCCTAGAGATCCTTCCTGAGAGCCAACAGCCTCTCCAGAGGAAGAAAGGGTGTGGAAGGTTGATTTCTGGGTACGGTAAGAGGCTTGGAGCTAGAGTCGGCGTTAGAGAAGCACAGTTCCCATGAGAACTGAGACTTTGGGAATGCTCCCCACTGAGGGACATGGCATCTGCACTGATGCTTACTCCCTCCCCGACTCTTCCTCATGAAGGAGGCGCTCACAGTGACCCCTGAGGCAGATAGGACCTACCCTGGCAAACACCCTCCTGGGGCCACCGCTCCCGAGGGCGCTGCCTGCAAGTGCACAGATACTGCCTCTGTTGCTCCTTCGGGGTTAGGTGTCCGCCTCCCAGAGTCGTGTCCCCACTGTTCCCTCCCTCACTCCCTCCCACTCCCAGTTCTAGCAGGCGGGAGACACTGCCTTAACTGAAGCCACTCTGAACTGCCGCTTCTCTGCCTGTCTCTCGTGGGGCCCGTCCCGCTGCGTAGCTCCGGGAGCCGATGCCGTGTCCACTCGGGTTTGTTGATGGACCTTTGGCTGCCCTGAAAACCCTTTTTCTGGCCTGTGCAAACATTTTTGAGCCTCATCAAAACATGTTGCATATTCTACTAAGCCCCTGTGATTTCCATACCTTCTTGGGCCTTAGACTGCCAAGTCTAAGCTGGCCAGCTCCTCCCATGGACTTGGGCAAGTGGCTTCCCTTGGCCCAGGGAGCCAGTGGGAATGTGAGGACGGAGCTGCTTCTGGGCAAGGGATACTGCCTGGCGTACTGCAGGGCATCTGTCCTCCCACGTCGTCCTCGGCTCTCGTGCTGACCTTAGAGACAGACACCACCTTTGTACCCTTACTGCTCTTGTGAAGACTGGCAGTAGGATGATCAGCTGAGCACCAGTGAAGCTGACCCTTAGACGTACCCAGCTGAAGTTGGTGCACTCACTGTGCTCTCTGGGTGAAGGTGATAAGGGCTTGGGGTCTTCTGTCCAACAAAATATTTTCCAGAAAAAGACATTGAGCAGCATCAGGCCACCACCCTCCCTCCCAGGGAAGGGCACTTGCTGCTGGATACAGCTGGGTTGTCTGGTGTCCCTTAGAGAGCCGGGCTCCTACACCACACTTGGAACAGGGTAGCTGCCTGTGAAGTAGGACATGCCTGTTACAAGGACCTGAGTCTCTAAAGTGTCCCTACCCACCCTCCCCCAAAGCCCTGATGTCCACCTGGCTCTCCTAGACCCTTTTTATCCGCTTACGTCTGCAAGAAGTCTCTTCACAATGTCTCAATTTTAATGGATGTTAAACTGGTCTCACTTCCAATAGAAAACTCATACTTTCCTGTCTTCCTTTGGGAAGCCTAGATGATCTGTGTGCTTGTTTATATATTGACCAATTGATATTTATTGTATTTTGTGTATGAGATTGATTAGAAAGGAATTAAATAGAGCAGGAATACCCTGTGTCTTGTATCAGCTCAGAACTGGTGGTCAGAGTTGTGAACGCACTGTGACATAGCCATGATGTCCAGGGAATGTGACCTTCCTTTGTTCCCTCAGTTTCGTCCTGTAGTAAACTGGATACACATGGTTCTTAAAACCTTTCAGCTACTTCCTAGGATATTGAGGACATCTGCCTAAAAATTACACAGAGGAAGGAGCCAAGTAGAGGCAGATGTGCCGGTCAGACTCTGGGGCGGCTCCCAATGGGTGGAAAAAGGACCTCGCCCCCAGTGAGGCTGGAGGGCTGTCAGATACCAGCGGGCAGCTATGTCAGAAAATGAAAGGGAAGTGAAGGGTGACTAGTGCTGAGGCTCTCAAGGACATCCACCTATGACCCTGGTCATTTTTCCATTTTGTAAATGTAACCAAGGCTGCATGCAGTCTGTGGAGGTAAGGTCTAAGCCATGCCGTGTATAGTAACCATGTCACTTCTGATTTGTGTCTGTCCCATGGGCGCTGTACCCCAGTATCCTGTTTGCCTCTTTTACTGCAGCCATTCACTGGGCTGGTGGCTTCAAGGATTTTTCTACAAAAACCCCCTAAGCCCCTTTCCTGGTCAGTACGCTGCATGACTGTTCCATGTACTCTGTTCTCTCTCTGGTATGTTGTTCCGCCCCCTCCCTGAGATCGTTTGACATGTGTCTGCATTAAACTGCATTTTCCATCCAGTGGCACAGCCACCTGAAAGACTCAACTCCCTGAGAACCTGGTTATATTGTTTTACTTTTTTTGCTGTATCTTGATCTTTGCCCTCATCAGCTACTGTGGCATCTTATGTTTGATAGGCCCATCCAGATAATGCACCTGTGTCATGAACCAAATCCTGAAGTGGCCCAGGACCACTCTAGAATCACTTCCCATGCCAGTGTTTCCCTTTTACAGCCACTATCAGTGAGCCTGAAATCCTCCTCACACCCTATTATTATAGTTTTATTGACCAGAAAACTGTGGATTGAACTGTTTCAACACTGCGCTGCTGTCTTTAGTTCTAATTTTGGCTAAAACTGTGTCTGTGCCTGGAGCCCTTTCCAGTTGGGTGGGCTGTGCACCTACAAGACTTGGCTGTGAACTGATAGCCCCCAATAAGGTGACTGGTGCTGTCTTTGTGCTTCTAGGAATGAGGTGACCAAGCTGAAATTTGAAGGAAAGACTTTCTATTTATACGTAAGTCAGAAAGAGGTGAGTGCTGGTTTCCTTCTTTTTAGGAGGGCTGGGCATTGGGATGGCTCCTGAAGGCCAGGGCTGAAGCAGAGTGCTCCATCCAGGTAGAGCTAAGCCAAGACTAAGGTCAAGAGCCGGAAGTGAGGGAGGGAAGAGTGGCTAGGCCCTGGAGCACAGGACTTCCTCAGGGATGTTGATGACACCCAGAGGTCCCATGCCTCTGGGAAATGCAGTCAAAGTAAGGTTCTTTTGTTTCCATATGAAAATTCCAAGATACTAAACAGAAAAAAAAAAATCACTCTAGATATGAAAATCTCTTTCTCTGGTGAGGACTCGCTTGGTTCAATTTGTACCAGCTAAGACTGACTGACTGGTCCTACCAGGTGTGAACTTACACCCACAACTGAGCTCTGCCCCTGTCCTGAGGGCCTTCTCTTCCAACCAGGCAGCCCCTTTCTCATCTTCAGCCTGTGCTAATAATGGGAGCCCTCAGATAGCTCAGGGGCATCGTCCTGGCCTATTTCACCCTTTACTCCTCCATCCACACTGAGCTGTTTCTATGTGGGATTTTTTTGTAGGAAAAGAAAATTATTCTCACATATTTTGCTCCAACTCCAGAAGCCTGCAAGCACCTCTGGAAATGTGGAATTGAGAACCAAGCCTTCTACAAGTGAGTGGACACATGGCATGGGAGCTGTCATTATCAGAGCCGGTCATAAAATCTTTTAGAGGAATGATGGGTAAAAATTTTGAGAAATGAGACATGACATGGAAAGGCTGGGCTTCCTTGTGAAACTCAGACCCCTTTTTGGGTATCTGTGTGTACCCTCTAAAGAGACAGAACTGGTCTGGAACTGTATTTCAGTAGAATTGCCTAGGGGTTCTTCCTTGTGATATCCGTGGACAGCCCTCAGTGGCAAACCAGTTCTGGGTTTTCAGAGTAAGTCTTGGGCCAGAAGAAGCCCATGGGTACCCAACTGAAGTCAAACTGGCCTTGTGGAGCCAGTCAGAGCCCTAAAACAGCTCAGAATATGAGAGCTCCATGAAGGAGCAGGCGCAGCCCAGAACAGTTCCCGAAGCCTTAGCGAGATTGTGGGGCCCACTCCGCAGCAGGCGACCTGGTGCTAAGCTGGTATTGATTCCAGCCCTTCCTGGAACCTCACAGCCAGCGGTGTTGCTAAGTGACAGGCCAAGTGCCCAGGACCCTGGGATGGGGTAGCTGGAGGGAAGCAAGGACCTGTCTGATCCTGAGAAGCCTACTTCACACCAAAGACAACTTTACTTACCAAAGAACTTTGTAAAGTACTTGAGGGTTTTGTGCCCCGTTTTCTTTGCTTAAGAAAGTGGTCATAAAAGCATTAGGGAGCAAAGAAAGAGCCCATTGAGAAACTGGGGTGATGCCAGATCAAGTATGTTTCACTAAAACCCTTGGTCTTATTTTTAGAATGCAATGGTTTATGACTTAATAAGCTGTATCTTAATCAGGACAACATGAGACAAAGGTGTATGGTATGTTCTGCCTGATAGGCCACTGGATCCTGGAGAGAACAGACTGGCTCCCCGATGGCTGCTTTGGGATGCTGCCCAGCAGAACTGGTCTCCTTTCTTTTATGGGGGCCACAGCCCCAGTTGTTGTTTCTTGGGCAGGCTTTCTGAACTGCCTAATAATTTCTGTGCATTTGCTAGGGAATCACAATGAACCGAATGGGTGGCCCGAATGCTAACTTGAGTGATCTTTAGTCTTCTCATGAAGAAGACACTTGGAAAATACCTTTGCACTGTCAAACTTCCCTTCCTTTCAGTCCCAGGCTGTCCAGGGAAAGCCAAGTAAATATTTCAGTACCACTTTGGAGGCCTTCCTTTGTCTGTGTCATGGGAACAGAACTGTGCTTCTGAACTGGTGGCCAAACTCAGTTTCTGGGTCTTTCCATTCATTAATAGACCTCTACACCCAGCTGGCCCTACCAACACCCACAGTGGGAACCAAGGTCCCTTCGCAGTTTTCCATTAACTACTTAATGTTCTAATTAAGTGTTCAAAGTCTCTAGGGTCAGATCCCAAGTTATGCCAAGTCTGTAGCAGAAGGTACTTGGACCTCTGAGCATCTCATTTGCAGATTCCTGCCTTTGGCCAGTGCTCTGAAGTGGGGAGCCAGGTCGGACTCAAGAATGTGCTTAGGCAGGAAGGCAAGTAGGCTAAGCCTCACGGAGCCCTGAGGCAGGTGAGGATGGTGGCTCTCAGGAATTGCTGTTCATGGATTGTGGAGACAGTTTCCTAAATATATACTGCCTGCTCCCGACAAAGGCTTCAGACCTAGATGGGGTCCTGGCTAGATTAGCAGCAGGGGCACCCAGGGCAGGTTGTGGGCTGAGTTGGCTCTTAGGAGATTTTACTCCAGGTGATTCTGCCTAAACTTCCTTTTCCAAGTGGGATCACAGAAGTCCCCCACAAATACAGTGCACAGTGGGGCCTTCCAGAGTCCCCACATCAGCTATGTCTACAGCCCTGAAAGTGATGTTAATAGACATTCTGAGGATGGGACAATGGTTACAAGTTCAAATAAATGACGGATGGAACTTTTATTAAAGTTAAGCTAGCTTCTTCATTTCAGGATGTCTCAGAGCCTTTAATATGATAATACTATACTTGAGGACTCTACAAGAAGGAGATGGCATAGGGAAGCAGCCCTGCTGTCTTCTCCACTCTAATTATGCAGATGTGGATACAAGTCATCAAATGCTAGGACTACAAAGGACTCCTGAGGTCCCAGCCCCATTATTTTATAGATAAGAAGACTGAGGCTAAGAGAGAAAAATAAATTTGCCCAAGGTCACACCACTGAGATTCAGTGAGTGGCATTATTATTCCCTTTTTTTTCTGGGTGTCCCTGGTGAACCCCATAAAGCACTCTTGGGAAGTCCTCACTCTCCTGACGTGAGAGTGGGTTTCAATATGCATGTGCCCAGCACTGAGGCCATGAGCACAGCCCTCACTCAGGTCCTAAAGGAGAGTCAGAGACAAGCCAGGCTATGGAGAGCCTTTTCCTGCGGGGTTTCTTTGGAAGGACCTGGGAATGCCCTGTCTTAGCCTGTGAGGCAGTCACGGGCCATCTGTCACACTGGACTTTGCCTTGCTGCAGGCTGGAGAAGTCAAGTCAAGTCCGTACTGTGTCCAGCAGCAACTTATTTTTTAAAGGGAGCCGGTTCCGATACAGGTAAATAGTGACAGTAAGTAATCGTTATGGACCTATTTTCAGACCCTTTTCTCTAGAACAGTGGCTCAATGGCCCTTATCCTTGGAAACAAACAAACTGGGATCCGGCAGAAAAGCTTGAGGTTTCCATCAAATTCTGTCTCTGACCCCTTCAGCCATTGCTTTCCTTTGCTGCAGCTGTGTCTGTAGGGCTTCCAATGAGTACCTTCTCCTTCTGCCCTTAACAGTAGCACAATAAGAACTGTAACAGTGATTATTTTCATGTCTGTCTAAAGATTTCTCTTTTTTGCAATATTTTTGGAACAGGCTGGGCCATGTGGAATCATTTCTAAATGAAAGTGGAAATCCCAGATTCCAGAGATAAAGAGCTAAGAGCAGCTGTCAGGACATCTTAGATAGAACTCCACCCCAGCAAGCAAGCCTTTCAGTGGCCTAAACTTTGGGAACGGGTGGGCCAGAAGTCATGTCCCAGTTTAACCAAAGTAATGCGATCTTAGAGAGGAGCCCGTCCTGGAATACTGTCTTATTCCTGGCACATTTATTATACTGTTTACAGCGGCCGAGTTGCAAAGGAAGTAATGGAGTCGAGCGCCAAGATCAAACGGGAGCCGCCAGAAATCCACAGGTAGGCTGCCAGGGCCCCACCAAAAGCAGTTGGAGCACAGGTCCCAGGATCTCAAAGGAGCCAGCAGTTTGGTTAATGTGAAGATTCTGGCCTGGCCTCAATGGCTCTCAAAAGGGGGAAGGAGAACAGGGCAGGAGAGGTGAAGTCCTATCTCAGCTAAAGCCGAGGGAAACCATCCAACCCTGGAATCCCCGAGCATGGAAGGAGGCCCAGGGAAGCGGGGCTGATGCAGGCAGATCCAGGAGCCACCTTCCTGGGTAAATCTCTGCTGTCCTCCTGAGTCCTGAAATTGCTCCTGCGCCATGGAGGACATGTCCAAGCAGCAACACTTAGTCGGTTGTGCAGTCAGTTCATTACAGGAAGCCAGGGATAGCCCCACAGCCCTCTCACACTACATGTAAACTAATTTTGAGGTCCAGGCTTTATGCATAACTATAAACCCTGCATTTCCAGAAACCCATCTCCTAGAACTCAGTGAGACCGAGAAAAAAATGATTGGCCAACAAGAGAGCTCGGTTACCAACCACCCTGACCCCTGGGAATGGGAGCATTGCTACCTGCCCCTTCACACAAAACCCCACCACCACCACCTCTGCTGGAAGCCAGGGGAAGCTGTTGTATCCACCTTTAGGCACAGTTTTGGAAACACTGATTATCCTGGGGCTCTTCTCCCTAACCATCCTGCCCAGCGAACAGTGGCACTGCTGTCACAGTAAAGGAAGGTTTGGGTGGGTCAGGGATATAAGGAAGGAAGTTCACAGCACTGTCTCTGAATGGGATCCAGAGACTAAAGGCAAAAAGCAGGCATTAAAGATTTTTTAAAACACACCCTGGCTGGTAGCACAGTGGATAAGGCGCTGGCCTGCAAACCCAAAGGTTGCTGGTTCGATTCCCAGCCAGGGCACATAACCAGGTTGCAAGCCAGGTCTCCAGCCAGGTCCATGGCTGGAGGCAGGTGGAGGGCAACCATATATCGATATTTCTCTTTCTTTCTTCCTCCCTTCCTGTCCTTCTCTCTAAAAATAATGAATAAAGTCTTTAAAAAAAGAAAAAGATTTTTAAAAACACAAAATAAAAAATGCAGTCTGGCAATTCCAGTAGCCACGCCTCAACTCTTGAGTCTTGACCACAGCTATGTGTGCCCTGAGCTAACAGTGTTCTTTTTCTTTAACCTCAGAGCTGGGATGGTTCCCAGCCGCAGCTGTCCCTCCATTACCCATGGCCCAAGGCTGAGCAGCGTCCCCAGGACCCGAAGAAGAGCCGTTCACATCTCCATCATGGAAGGTAACCTTATGCTCTGGAGATGACCACAGGTTTCTCTGTGTCATGACTTGAACCAGTTCCACTCAGGGACTTTGAAAAGAAGCGAATTTGCGTTGGAGACAGCAACAAGTTTCTCCAACGGTAGGGAGGTTTCAGCCAGGGGATGGGGAATCCCCTCCAGCCAGGCTGAGCTGTAGTCCAGAAGGGCCTGGTGCACCTGAGAGTATGCGGGCTAGACCTTTGGGAAACAGTGTATGTGGGATCTACCAGGATCTACCAGGATCTACCAGGTTCTGTGCACTTCTGAAACTGCTTCCCAGAAAGGGGCTGTTCACTTGTTTTCCAGGTCTGACCAATCTCCACAGCTTAATTGACCAAGTGACTGGGGCAGCTAACTGAAAAATAAAATCTTGGTTCCGAAGCATTCCAATAACTGCTACCAACTTTGCTTCAGTTGTAGGAATCTGCTCTTTGGTGTCGGAATTCTTTAATGTTGTCTTAGGAAACCCAGTATGTCCATCTCTTTCAACCCTTCCCTCCATTTGGAGCAGATAGAGGTGGGAAGACACCAAGTCTTGTGTGGAGTCAGAACTAGATATCCCAGCAGCTTAATCCTGGTAGGAGACTCTGGGGATAGTGCCCGCCTGCTCTTGTCACTGACCCAGCGTCCCTGAAGACTGGATACAGGTGTGAAATGGTTTTTACTCCCGATGATGGTTTGTAGGACCTCAGAAGATATCAAGCAGCAGGTTTTTTTCAAACTGGTATCTGTCTTGGCGGCTGGGGAGGAAAGGCCCTTTGTCCTTTCTGAGCAAATGCTACTTGATAATGAACATGAAGAGCTGCCCAGGTTAGGAAGGCTCTGCTCCATGGGAGCGTCTCTGGTTTGTGTTTAGGGTCCGAGGATGTGCCACTGGCACTACGTCACCCATGTCCGGTTCTCTAGAACTTAAGAGCCCTCACTGGGTAACCACCACCAAGTGCCGTAATTATTTGAGTATCTTCGTTGCTCCATTTATTAAAAAAACGGGGGGGTGGCATCTTCCTTGCCAGGGCGGCAAGGAGGCGGATGTGTGCAGAACTTTAGAGAGATTACACGGGCCCTGGGCAGGCAGCAAGCACAGTGCAGTCCTGATCAGGAAGTGCAAGGTGAGTTTAAATCAGAGCTCTGCCCCTTATCTTCTGGGACATGTTGCTTAACCTCCCTCTCTGAAACGGGGAAGGGTACCTTGTAAATACTGAGTGTAATTATGCGAAGGTATGGGATTATCGAGGTCTGACCATCATCAGACGTCATCCTGGTTTATCCTCTGGTAGACTGAGCAGGAGATCTTGGTCTGGCTTTCACAGTCCCTCTTTTGGGGTGTTCATCTCAGGAAAGGGGAACGATTTTCTCCTCCTTTGTTTTGAGGAAGCATAACTTTGTGTGTGCGTGTCCCCTCTTCCCATCCATCCTGAGGCTAAAGCCACCAGGTTCATCCCAGCAAAGGATGAGACATGGTTCATTTCCAGACCCAGAACCACTTCCTCCCACTTCAGAGCCACTCAGTCCAAAGCCCACTGTCTTCATAGCTTCACACCCAGGGTTTCCTGGGACAACCCTGCCTCCCCCTACCCTCAGGGATCGTTCCCTTCCCTCTCTCCATCCCTCATCCTCTGGAAGGTCTAGGGCCTTATACGGGTCCCAGGGAAATAGCTGGAGGCTGGGGAAGTGTTACTTTTTATGGCTGTAAGTGCTTCTGACCGAAGCCAGTCCCCTGCTGACCGGGGCCTCTCAGAGCTGCTCCTCCCCTGCAGCTCAGCCCGCTGAGGCTCACGGAACGGACGTTCTCTCCAGCACGGGAGGCGCTGCGTAGGCACTGCCATATGCGAGAGATCAGCAGAAACCCTGTCTCTAGCTGGTGTTCCGTCCTTTCCCTCTCTATCTCCCTGCCTGGCTGGTTTCCACTGAAGAAGTATCTGCTTTCCTGAGCTACCATGGGGAAGAGTCTGATTAAGATTCACACGAGAGTCCGAGTTCAGCTCCGGTTGACTAACCACTGCCTTCGACCCCTGAGTGTGCGCATCCTGAGGATGGGGCGCCGGCTCCAGGGTAGGCTCCTGACCACTGTGCCCCCCAGCCCACTGGGCGCCACCTCTAGGCAAGGCAATCAGCTGGAGCACCTTCAAGGTAAAAAAAGACACTCCCCTGTTTTGCTGTGCCACTTGCCCAGATCCCACCCACGGCACCCACCCCATCCTCCCAGAATGACAGGCTTGATGAAGGGGTGAGGCAGATGGTGGTTCACAGTTAAACCTGAAGCTCTACACAAGACTAACTGTTGAGGGAACAGAAGACTAACATTTACAGAGTAATTTTGCTTGTCAGACACTACCAGAAATGCATACGTATCCATTATCTTGTTTACCGAGAGCACCAGCAATTCAGTATAATGTGGCTTCTTCTGTCCCTCTGATTTGTTCTCTCTGATGTCACAGCCTTTGCCTCTCTCCTTCCCCAGCTTAGGGCTAAACTGTAGGCCAAGCTAAGCTTGCACTGAAGTGGCTTCTAGCTGTGAGCTGGTTATACTTTGTACGATCTGGCAGTCATAGCTGTCCTAGTGAGGGGACCGTCCCTTGAAAGGGTGTGAGCTGCCCTGTGTGTGTGTGGGGAGGGGGCCTGAGGTTCCAGAGAAAAAGGGGCCAGGTGAGTGGTTGGGAAAGAAGCTACGCCAACACCATGCGTGGTCAGGGCTGAAGGTTTCAGCTTTACAGGGACCCATCACACACGCTAGGGACACAATCCTCGTGCTGCACACGCACGCAGGGAGATGAGGGAGGAGCACTGGAGGAAACAGATCAAAGGAGCATCAAGAGCTCTGCAATAAGGGACAGGCACGTAACACATTGTTAACCAGCAATTTTGTATAAAAGCTAATGCAGGTGCAAACATGAGTTAATTCATGTAACATCCGTCTATTCATTAATTTCACATTATTGCACAAGACTTTCTTGGGCAATTACGACCTAAGACTGTTCCAATCCCCAGAAAATCCAACTACCTGATCATTAGCACCATGAAATAGAAAGATGCTTGGATTCTCTCCTTGCCTTTGCCATTAACAGCCAATCACCTGACTTCAGGAAAGTTCTCTAACCTCTTGCCCTCCCTACTTCATAGAGTTGTTGAAAGATAGTGTTTTTAAAAGGTTATACAAATTTAAGATTTTTAGCATACGGATGAAATACAGCAAGGACCATGAGGAGCTGCTGAAAGCAGTTGAGAGTGTCAGCAAACATACTAATGGTGAGACACTGGGGAGCATAGGTGGATAACGTGGCTTCCACCCCCCCACCCCACCCCCCCACCTCTTGCTCACACCCCAGAGTCCAGGGTTCATTTCCTCTGGAGAATCCTTAACTGTGCGTATGTGGGGAGGGGCTCCAGCAGGCTGGGCAGACCTGCTGCCCGGTGCTATACCCGGAGCTGAGCAAAGCTGCAACACGCTTCTGAAAGGCTGCTGGTGCCGTTTAAGAGACCTTGGGGCTTCTGAAGCTCTAGCCCTGTACTGGGAAACTCCCTGATCAGCCCTGAGAAGGTCAAGGTTTTCTACCTGCCTGGGAAGCTGCTTCATTCTGGGACAGTCAGGGTCAATTTCAGAGCAACAGATGGGGACTGGCTTCTCTTGTCATGGGCCACAAAGGTGGGGAGAGTCACACTGGCACCACCCAGGTGGCTGAAAGGAAAATGCAGATGTTGAAACAAGAAGCCATCTCCTTGCGAGCCTGGTGATGTGAGCCACTCGGTGACTGAGCCCACATCCTCCGTCCTGGGTGGCAGCTGCCGGGCTGCAGGAGTGACCAGCTCCTGTTTTTCCCTATCAGAGCTTGAGCTCTGGAAAGTGAAATGTTCCATCTGGGGAAATAAAGAGATAATGGCTTTCTCCTAACAAATGTAAGAATTTTCCCCTCACCCAACAAGATCTTCTCAAAGTCCACTGCACTCCAGAGTGTCTAAAATAGGAACCTGTCAGCCTATTCTGGACCCAGATCATTCTAAGGTGAAAAGCGGGGGAGCTGGCCAGGGCTACTCCCCTTCGCTCTCAGGAAGAGTTTTCACATCCCGCAAGGTCAGGATGGCTACAACTGGGAGGCTAAAGAGACCAACAGCGATTGCAGAAGTCCAGAGGACGGCCTCATGAGTGCAAGAGGCTGTTGCTAGATTGTTCCGGAACACTCAGCTCCAGAACCAGTATTAGATGAGGCCCTGTTAGGCAAAACACAGCCTTCTCCTCCTTATTCCTGCCTCTCAAGGCCCTTAACCCAAGAGGCAAACCTGAGCTCCCTAAACCATGATCCCAGCTCTCAATCAGAGATAGTCTGCGGTTCAGATTCTTTCAAATTGGAGCTAAACTCAGGCCCAGCACACCAGAGGCAAGAATGGTACTATCTTAAACATGGCCAAAACCAGTACGAAGAAATAAAACTGTGCACTGGGACAGAAAGCCTACTCACGTTCCTTTTTCTTTTCCAGGCCTCGAGTCCCTTCGGGACAGTGCCCATTCCACCCCCGTGCGTTCCTCCTCTCATGGGGACACCTTCCTGCCCCACGTGAGAAGCAGCCGGGCAGACAGTAACGAGCGAGTCGCCGTGATTGCAGACGAGGCCTACAGCCCTGCAGACAGTGTGCTGCCCACCCCCGTGGCGGAGCACAGCCTGGAGCTGATGCTGCTCTCCCGGCAGATCAATGGGGCCACCTGCAGCATTGAGGAGGAGAAGGAGTCTGAGGCCAGCACCCCAACGGCTGCCGATGTGGAGGCCCTTGGGGGCGAGCTGAGGGCCCTGTGTCAGGGGCACGGCAGGCCGGAGGAGGAACAGGTGAATAAGTTTGTTTTAAGTGTCCTCCGTTTGCTCCTTGTGACCATGGGACTCCTCTTTGTTTTGCTCCTCCTCCTGATCATCCTTACCGAGTCCGACCTTGACATTGCCTTTTTCCGCGATATCCGCCAGACCCCCGAGTTTGAACAATTCCACTATCAATACTTTTGTCCCCTCAGGCGATGGTTTGCCTGCAAAATCCGCTCTGTGGTGAGCCTGCTCATTGACACCTGAGAAGGCATGACTCCTCCCAATAACTAGCCAGGTGGACCAAGGAGCCCGGCTACCCATTCCCAGCAATGGGACCCATCGCGGAACCATCGGCACATGTACCAAGTCCTCCTCTCATGACTCAAAGTCCACAGCCTAGGAGGGTTGTTTCCCAGAAGATGAAAGGGATAGGCTCCTGCCCTGTCTAAGCACACTGGGAAAGCTCATTTCCTTCAGAGGTTCTCTCAAGAAAGGCTCGGCGACTCTGTTTCTCATGCTCCCAGTTTGCAGGATAACTTTTGGTTTTGAATTCTGATTTTTCATAGATGTTTATTATTTTGAAAGTATCGAATAATTTATTTTACTATTACTGATGATCACAGTAGTGTCACCTAGCAGATGGGACACTAGCTGCACACTAGAGAGCTGCTGTCTTCTGGATCCTGCAGGGGCTTTCCTCCTGGGTTCCAGGAGCCTCATCACTGCAGCCTCAGGGGACTGCGTTTCCTTGCCAGACACAGCTTTTTAAAAAGTAAACATCCCTGTAGAATGATTAAATGGAAACTTGCTTCTGATGATGGTCTGAGCTGGATTTTCTTTTCCTTTTGTTTTTTCCCCCCAAATCTGAGCACAGTGGGCATCTGAAGGGACCATCGCTACAGCAGCAGCAGCAGCAGGGGTGGGGTAAGTCTGTCCCCTTAGACTAGATCCTAGTGGGCATCACCATGCATTTTGTATGATGAACTTTAACTTCTGTGATTTTTTTTTTTTTCTGAAGAACCTCAAGACTGTTAGAGTGCTCCAGGGGCGTTAGATGAATTCAGTGGTACCAGAGATAGGACTGTCAGAAATGTTGGACAAAAATGTAGTTAACAGAAACGTGAGCTAAGGTACCTGAAAGACTGCTGAGACTCAGAGAGCAGTGATTTTGTACACCCCAAGCCAAACGTTTTAAAAAATTTAAAAAAGACTATTTCAATTTATATTTTGACAACAAAATGTTATTTTCTTATCAATTCATATTTTGTTTTTACTTTATGGATTAAGAAAATAGAGCCTGATGAACTAAACGATGCAAGAAAGAAACTGATCCTGAGAATGGAAAGCTTCAGAAAATAGAATTCCAAGATCAACACACAGCCTTGGAAGGGACCAGGAAAAGAATCTCTTTAAATAGGAGTTCTAAGAGATGCCTACCAAGAAAGAAGGCGAACGTGGCAGAGACCAACACTTAGATGTAGAAATACTGCCCCTAAGGTCATCCTCTGCATCAGGAAAACCAAAGCTGTAGGAAAAAAGCACTTGCCATCTTTGCTGAGGGAAGCCCCGGGAGCATGTGGAAACTCGGGGTGAATGGGTGAGTGTGGGGTCCAAGCCCCAAGCTTGGAAACTATTATAAACACTCACACACAAGATCCTGTTTTCATCTCAGGGAGAGATTTCTAAGTCATCTTGAGGCATGAAGACTTGCTGAAGGATGGTCAGTGGACAATTCCTGGGACCCCAAACAACAATGGAGCAGCTACTGACAGCTTATGATGCTGGGTGGTCCCAATGCAGAACAGAATGAGTCCCTTGGATTTGCTCGCCCCTAGTTTGTCCCCTGAGACGGCAGAACCAGGTCTGTGTGTACGACATAACAGCCTTGGAATAAAATGGGGTTTTTCTTTTAGGGTGGGTGAGTGAATGGGGTACATAATTTTAAATGCCCTTTCACCTAGACCAGTGGTTGGCAAACTTCTTTTGTAAAGTGCCAGGTAGTAAATATTTTTGGTTTTGTGGGCCAAACTCTTACAGCAACTACTCAACGCTGCCATCGTAGCACAAAAACAGCCAAAGGTAATACATAAATGAAGGAGCAGGCCTGTGTATGTTCCCATAACCCTTTTAATTTGTAAAAAGAGATGGTGAGCTGATTTGGCCCACATGCCGTAATTTGCCAGCCCTGATCTATCAATAAAACTGCTCCTTACCATGATGTTAGCAGAAAGAGGGTCGGCTCTGCTCCAATTCCTGACGTGTGTTCAAGATCCAGGGTGCTCGACCAACCAACCAGCAAAGAGAAGTCTGATGCAAGGATGAGCAAGACTGGAAGAGGGCTTGTCCAAATCATTTCCATACCAGCAACAATTTGGGCAGAATTACACACATCTATTTATCAAGTGATAAGACAAACTAAGGGAGAGCCTAGTCAAGATTAGGGATCCCTTAGAGTCAACTAGCCACTGCCACTTGCCATCTACACTGGAAATTTAGTACAGAATTAAGATGAAGAAAAACAGACTCCGAGATGACAGGGCTGTCAGGAGATAGGGGGCTGGTTTTAACCTGGATATCTACTGTCTTATGCAACATAGCAGATTACCTTTTAGTGTAGTGTTCCTACCTCAGTCTGTAGAATATGGTGTTTCTATGCAGTGAGTGATAGCCTCAACGCCGACCATTCATCTTCACATTAAGAAAGATGCAGTATTCCATCTCTAGGTATATTACTTGTGTCTAGAGTTCTAACAGTACAATAGTCTATACCAATTCCAACAGCTAGATTTTTCTCTGAATAGAAACTTTCAGGTTATTTTTTACCCCAGGGCTTATCCCAGAAAATACAGATAGAAAAGTTTCCTTCAATTTGCTTTTCAAATAGTGCTTGAATAACAAACCTCCTTTGTTAGTGACTAGTCTTTTTGGGTACCTCCCCATCATTAAAAATTGTTCAAGTTCTTAACCTGATTTTACTGTGTTCTAATACGTTCCCATTTTCTCTCCATTAGTTTGATCTCATTGTTGAAAAAGCAATGGTTTCCATAGCTTCATCTATCAGAGGAAATAAAACTCTTACTAAAGAATAGTGTGCTGCATCTTTAAGCAGTCGAGGGTAAACTACCTGCAAATGTGAATTTCTTAGTTTCATTAAAAAATAGTTGTTAACCTTTCGTGTGCCAAAAAAAATCTAAGTTACATTTTCCTTCAAAGCAATGTACTTTTTTCTACATATTCAGTAATGTAGCTAGCATAAAATCATTGGTGCCATGAAAATTATTTTTAAACAAATAAATATTTAAATATCATAAAAGAGTGGATTCTTTTTTAACTTATATCCTGTCTCGCTTTCTCCTGGAAGTTACCAACCCACATAGATAAAAGGATGCCCATGGGATTTAACAGACTGCCACTGGAATCAAAATAATCATTTTTCTTAGAAGCTAAGAATGTGAACTAATTTTAAAGAAGGATTTACCTTCTTTTTCTAACTAAGAAAACCAAGAAGTGATTCTCCCAAGGTTACATAGTCTTAGAGCCCAAAGTAGCACTTAGGTTGTCCAACTTCTAGACCAATCAAATAAAAGGGAGAAAACTCTTTCTACGAAAGGAGCAGAATGATACCACCACTGTAACAAACCTCGTATTTACAACTAACAAAATACATTCCTGTGACATTATCTCATCTGATTACATAACCAGCACTCTGGGGCGACAAAAACTGGCCATAGTTTTCTAAATTACATGATGATAAAATGTAAATCTGCAGTCCACTGTGTTAGCTTATTATCTAATCTTCCTGGTTTCAATCCTCCCTGCCCTCCTGCCCTCTGTTCTGCTGCAGAACATCTTCCTAAAGCACTGACGAAGTTATGTCACTTAGCCTCCAGATTTCCAGAGGTTCCCAGTACCTACCTATAAAATGATACCACAGCCCTGGCTGGTGGCTCAGTAGAATGGCACTGGCCTGCGAACCCAAAGGTCGCTGGTTCAATTCCCAGTCAGGGCACATAACCAGGTTGCAAACCAGGTCTCCTGACAGGTCCTTAGCTGGAGGCAGGTGAAAGGCAACTATGCATGGATGTGTCTCTCCTTTTCTTCCTCCTGCCCATCTCTCTAAAAATAATGAATAAAATCTTTAAAAATAATAAAAATAAATGATACCTATTCCCTATCCTTAGTGGAAGTTTTAATTTTTTTTTAACGACAAAAGGCTTTCATAAAGTGATATGAAAAATAAAACGCATACGACCAATGGATGTAAATGGTTTCCCAGATCCACAGCAGCCACCCTTCTTTGGATACTTATGCACCCACTCCCTCAGCTTAGGGTCCCGCAGCCATAATTAAGCCCCTCTGCACCCAAACACACTTCTGGTTTTAGCTCATGAACAGCCTTCCTCTACACACACAGCTTGCTGATGGAGTGAAGCAAACTGCCAAAAGCCTTTTAAAATATTTCCTCTTGAACAGCTTCCACTTTAATTTTTTGCACAGCTTCCATTTTTAGCAAAAATACCTTAAAACATTTTATTCCTCACTCCATGTAACTGTGTTAAACGTTATCTTCATCACAAAATTCTACCCTTTCATTTAAAAATCCTGACATTTATATCCAAATGAATCAGAATGTTGGTCTCTGCTGTCTTGGAAATAAAACTCAGTTCCTGCTATCAATACCATACTAAAAAAAATTTTTTTAAGATTTTATTTTTACAAAGAAGGGCAGGAAGAGAGGAAGAAAGGGAAGGGAACATCAACGTATGGTTGCCCTTCACCTGCCTCCAGCTACAGACCTGGCTTGTAACCTGGTTATGTGCCCTGACTTGGGGAATCAAACCAGTGATCTCTGGGTTCACAGGCCGGTGCCTATCCACTGAGCCACCAGCCAGGGCAAGAAAAATGTTTTGTTTTGTTTTAAGAAAAATGTTTTTAAAAGTACTCTGAGCCCTGCCTGGGTAGCTCAGTTAATTAGAGCATCGTCCTGATAGACCAAGGTTGTGGGTTCAATCTCCCATCAGAGCACGTACAAAAAGCAACCAATGAATGCATAAACAAGTGGGACCAAAAATCGATATCTCCTCCCAACCCACTACACTAAAATCAATATATTTTTTAAAAAATTTAAATACTCTTTGGCCCTGGCTTTTGTGGCTGAGTGGGATGAGAGCCCACCTACAAACCAGAGTCTCCAGTTTGATTCCCAGTTAGGGCCCATGCCTGGGTTGCAGGCCACGTCCCCAGTTAGGGACACCCAAGAGGCAATCAAATGATGCATCTCTCATACAACAATGTTTCTCTCCTTCTCTCCCTCACTTTCCCCCTCTCTAAAAATAAATAAAATCTTTAAAAACAAACAAACAAACAAAAAAGAGTACTTCCTTACCAAAAAAAGTACTAAGTCTGAAGGGACAGCCTAACAGAGTACCTAAGTTTTTTGGGATCTGAAGTTAGAGGACATAGAATTCTTGCTCTTGGATTTGATATAAAAAGACACCTGTGTCTGCCCTTTCCAACCTTCCCATGTACTGTATGCTAGATGAAAAGATTTAAATCTGTATTCATAGCCATTAGCTTCCCTGCTTTCCTGGAGAACTGCCTTTGCAAAGTCTTCTCTGTGGAAAGGAAAAACAAGGCCAAAATATTAAAAAAAGGACTGAAGTAACTCACATTCAATCAATTCCTAATCATTTACAGTCTCTCCTAGACTGACCGAGTCTGTTCTCACAAATTGAGAACTGTCTCCTTCCTCCTTGAAGAAAAAAAAAAGTGGCAGTTATCTCAAAGAAAATAACAAGTGGAATTCAGAGCTTATCCAGTTAAGAGAGATCATAAAGGCCATCTTACAAAAAGGGTTTATCCTGAAGGGAAAGAGCAACCATAATACATGAATAATTACAGAAACCACAAAGCTTTACGCAAGTATCTGGAAGAAATACCTTTCACAACAGACTGCAGTTTAAAGATGTCCTAAGGGAAACAATTTTCTTTTATGTGCTTTCCAGAGTTAAATGATTACTCCATTATAGAATTTATCACTGAGTAACAAGTCCCTACTCACTCTCCTGCAATTGCCTCAAGAAGACAGAACCCTATTAAGTGGAATTAAATATAAATTGCACAGTTTATGAAGCTACAATGTCAAAAGAAACCACAAAAGTGAGAAACATCAAGAATTTGCTAACATTTATTGCAGAAGCCAGGCAATTACCCCCAAAGGTTAAATGAGCGTACTAATTTGATTGAGGGTCATTTTCAAAACCAAAAAAAGAACAATCCCCATAGAATTAGCCACTCTAGAACCTGTGAAATTAAGCAGTGTAGAAAGGGGAAAGGAAACCAAAAGGCTTTTTTTTTTTACTACTTCAAAGGTAGTTTAACTATAACACAACCTAACTTAGCTTTACTTTTCATTTCATAAATGAGTGTTTCCACCTCCTTTATAAATCTCTGCATTCACATCACTAAGAAAATAGAGAATTCATATTCCTTATAAACACCCACAACTTTTAATAAACTAAGCATCAAAACATGTAGATTTTAATTACAGAGAAGGAAATTAGGAGAAAAACTATCCTTTAAGGAAATCATACATATCCACTTATGTGATAAACAGTTACAGTAAGATAGTATTTTCTCTTAGAATCAAATATATTGCTAAAGCTATTAACAATAGCCTTTCAACGTATTTTGGCAATGAAAAATTATGAAAAAAGTTGGATAGGAAATGTCACACAGTAACATTACTCACTGATTTAATAGCTCCTTTTCAACAAAAGGCACATTCAAACTGCCCTAACTTCCGAAAATATGTATTTTATGAAGAATTGACAAAAGTGGTATTTTATAACATTTCCCCAAAATATGAATAGGAATGAATTGACTCACTTAACAAGTTATTGACTCTCAATAATTTAAAGACAGGGTCAAACAAGGCTACCTGGGACCCCTTAAGGCAGGAGCTTTCACTTCTTTAACCATGACCCCCAGTACCACAGTAATAACACATTTTATATCAAAATATACATATGCATATACCTGTACAAATATGTACGCATATGCAAGGAAGTGTCACACAGCAATGCTTAATCTAATTCTTTACTATTTCTTTCCTTTTCATTTTTTCAAATGCTGGTCATGGCCACAAAATTGATTTCATATGAGTGGCTACAACCTATGGCCTGAAAAACACTGGTCCAGGGACAATCTCCCACTTGATTGCAGGGATCAGACAGATCCACCCACACCTAGTTCCTCAGAGCCCCGGGTTTCCTTACCTAAGTCTTGGGAGCCACCTAGAGGAGGCCACGGGGAAAGGGTACCACACACACACCCAGGCCCTCACGGTGAACCAACACCTCTGGCCAATTATTTCAGAATTTCCCGTAAGATTTCATTTTGAGATGGGGGAAAAATGTTCGGAGTTAAAAAATTAAGTTTCAAATCACTGAGTTAGATAACCCTCAGGAGTCCTTGCAGTATCTGAGTCTAGAAATAAAGATTCATTCTAAACCAGAAAGTAAACCACAAACCTTTATGTCACTACAGAATCAAAACCCTATTGGAAGTCAGCATCTGGGGGGAGTGAGAGAACTTCATTGTTTCTCACCTTAAATTTGTAACAAGTTGGACAATTGTTTTATTAAAAGGATCCCTGCTCAACACAAAAACGCCTGAAAAATCCACACACTGGAATGAGGAAGGGAGGCCAGTAGACCTGGGCCAGGAGGTGCATTTCTTGCACAACCCTGGCAAGTTTTAGATGACCAGCTGGTAAGCCAGAAGAGCAACTAGTCCAAGGCCATCTGAGGTGATAAGATCACCTGGAGGGAGGGCAAGGAGCCCAGCTGCAAAACCACTGTGCTGTTCATGAGCAGCATGAATGACCTAATATACATACCTGTGACAGGAAGCTGGGCAACGGTAAAATTCAATGGCTAGTGGAACGCCACAGCTGCTTGTTATCCAGACAGTGTAACAGGATGTGCAGGTCATGTTGATAATCGAAATGAAGATGGAGGTGTGTGCCATGTATATATTAATAAAGACTGGGATGCCAAATCTGTTCAAGATGGTGGTTGTAGGCAGATACAGCTCACCTCTCAGCATAACCACACCAAAGTTACAACTAAAATGTAGAACCATCAGCCAGAACCATCAGAAATTGAGTTGAATGGAAGTCTGACAACTACAGAATTAAACTACATTCATCAAGACTGGGTCAGCAAGCTGGTGCCATATCTGAGACTTCATCAACCTGGCCAACACTGTTTGACCCTTCTTGGGGATCCCCAGAGACTCTGCCCCACCCAATTCCTAGGCCCAACCAAGCTGCACTTTCATATGAATGGCTGAACTTGGCTCTTGCTTCATAACTCCCTAAATCCCATCAAACAAGGAACAGCTGGCCTCAGTGAGCCCCAGGCCCAGTACTACCAGCAGGCAATTTAGATTCACATCTTCACCCGGGAATCTCCAAGTCCAGCACCAGCAGCAGCATCTCAGGTTGCCTTATAGCTCAGGCAGACTGCCCTCGGCAAAACACATGTGGGGGCTGACCTTGGCCTGCACCACTCAGGAAATCCCAGGGCCAGCACACCCAGTGGACACACAGACCATGTAGTAGCACCACCACCCTGCCCCTACATATCTGATTCTCCATGGAGGGTGGAGGTTGGTGGTCAGTGGTCACAGCTAGAGCAACTAATCCAAGGGCATCTGAGGTGATAAGATCTCAGCTAGTCCTTGCAGCTGACCCACCTGGGTAAATCCCTCCCATTGATCTGCCAACAGCAACCAAGGCTCAACTATAAAAGAAGGGTGTACTTGAGGTGCACATGAAAGATGCACCTCTAGTGCCCAGCTTGGGTGATAGGAAAAGCTTTACCACTGGACCCTACAGGACACCTACTACCTTAAGACACATTACCAAGACACAGAGTTAAAGCAGCTCTACCTAATATACAGAAACAAACACAGGGAGGCTGCCAAAATGAGGAGACAAAAACCAAAAACAAAACATAGCCCAAATGAAAGACCAGAACAAAACCCCAGAAAAGAACTAAATGAAATGGAGATAAACAACCTATCAGATGCAGAGTTCAAAACACTGATGATCAGAATACTCAGAGAGATGACTGAGCACAGTTACAAAATAAAGAAAGAGGCTCTGGCTATTGGTTCAGTGGAAAGGCACTGGCTGCCTTTCCCAAAGGTTGCTGGTTCGATTCACAGCCAGGGCACATAACCATGTTGCAGGCCAGGTCTCTAGCCAGGTCTCCAGCCAGGTCTGTAGCTGGAGGCAGGTGAAAGGCAAACATACATTGATGTTTCTCTCCCTCTCTGCCTCTCTCCCTACCTATCTCTCTAAAAATAATAAATAAAATCTTTTAAAAAATAGGAATAAGTGAAGGTTATACAAAGTGAAATAAATAAAATTATACAGGGAACCAACACTGATGAGAAGGAAGCCAGGATTCAAATCAATGATTTGGAACAAAGGAAGAAATACACATTCACCCAGAACAGAAAGGAGAAACAAGAATTGGAAAAAAAACAAACAACAAAAACAAACACAACAAGGAGAGGCTTAGGAAGCTCTGGGACAACTTTAAATGTACCAACATCAAAATCATAGGAGTTCATGAAGGAGAAGAACAGCAAGAAATTGAAAACTTATTTAAAAATATAATGAAGGAAAACTGCCCTAATTTCACAATGAAATAGACATAAAAGTCCAGGAAGCACAGAGAGTCCCAAACAAGCTAGATCCAAATCGAACCACACCAAGGTACATCATAATTAAAATGCCAAAGGTTAAAGATAAAAGGAGAATCTTAAAAGCACCAAGAGAGGGAGGATAAGGAGGGTGGGGAAGGGGAAGGAAGAGGGGGAAAAATGAGATAAATGTAATATAACAACAATAAAAAAATACATTATCACCCTGGCTGGTGGCACAGTGGATAAAGCACCAGCCTGTGAACCCAAAGGTCGCTGGTTCTATTCCCAGCCAGGGCACATAACCAGGTGGCAAGCCAGGTCTCCAGCCAAGTCCACAGCTGGAGGCAAGTGAAAGGCAACTATACATTGATGTCTCTCTCCCTCTCTGCCTCTCTCCCTATACCTCTCTCTAAAAATAATAAATAAAATCTTAAAAAAAAATACATATCTAAAAAAAAAAAAAAAAAAAAAAAAAGGCAGCAAGAGAAAAGAGAGTTACCTACCAAGGGGTTCCCATAAGACTATCAACTGATTTCTCAAAAGAAACTTTGCAGGCAAGAAGGGACTGGCAAGAAGTTCTAAAAGTGACAAAAGCACGGACCTACAACCAAGAATACTTTATCCAATAAAGCTATCATTCAGAATGGAAGGGCAGATAAAGTACTTCCCAGACATGGTAAAGCTAAAGGAGTTCATCATCACCAAGCCATTATTACATGAAATGTTAAACGGACTTAATTTAAGAAAAAAAGGATCAAAACAATGAACATTAAAATGACAACAAACTCATAACTATCAACAAATGAATCTAAAAAATAAGAACTAAAACAAACTAAGCAGTGCTTAGACAACTAGAACAGAAACAGAATTATAGGTATGGGAATCACTGGGAGGGTTATCAGCTGGGAGAGGAAATGGGAAGAAAGGGGGAAATGGTGCAGGGACCAAGAAGCATAACTGGTAGGAACAAAACAGGGGGATGTTAAGAAAGATATAGGAAGGGGTGAAGCCAAAGAACTTGTATGCATGACCCATGGACATGAACTAAGGGTGGGGATTGCTGAAAGGAAGGGGAATACTGGGGGGTAGAGGGGAGCAAAGGGGGAAAAAGTGGGATAACAGTAACAGTGTAATCAATAAAATATACTTTAAAAACTTTTTTTTAAAGCTGGGATCCCAAGGTGAGAAAGGTGTGAGGGTTAAACTCAAAAACCTTCTGATTCAATCAATAAAGCTGGCTCATAGACTAATCCAGCAATATCCTACTTCACTTACAATTGTTGATGCTGATTGTTAACTTGGACTATAAATAAATTGATAAAGAAAAGTAGACAACCAGTTGGCATTTCAATAAGGAAACAGAAACAATTTTTTGGGCTGCACTAGAAAGAAGATTTGACTGTGGCTCTGGACTGCATCACTGACTCCAAACCCGTGATTGCTTATGAGAAGAATATAAACTATCAATTGTGATTGCTTATAGGAAAAACATAAGCTATCTACTGAAAATGGTATTTACATCTAGACAAGAAATAAATGCCTTAGGTAGAATTATTTCCTTCTTATATTTTGCCATATCTGTCATCCAAATGAGTTCATTTCACCTCTCCCTTTTTTATATAGTCAAATTTGAATTTGAAGTAATTTTTGTATGATCAGGTACAATTCATCAAAGCTAAACTGAAAAAAAAAAATTACAGTTAATCCCCAAGGTAACATTAATTTTTTTAAACCTCTTCGTACTATTAAATTTTGCCCTAGAAGACCTCTTGTGATTGCTGCCGGTAACTGATGATTTTCTTTTTACTTAAAATAAGGTTCACTTTAAAAGATTTTATTTATTATTTCCAAAGAGAGAGGAAGGAAGAGAGGCAGAGAGGGAGAGAAACATCAATGTATGGTTGCCTTTCACCTGCCTCCAGCTACGGACCTGGCTTGCAACCTGGTTATGTGCTCTGGCTGGGAATCGAACCAGCAACCATTGGGTTCATAGGCCAGAGCCTAAAATAAGGAACACTTGAACTAGCAGCTGAAAATCAGATTGTTTTCTAGTCCTGTCCTACACTAATTTGAACTCTTTTAAAAATTGCTGCTGTCATTTTTTTGACATCATAATGAAACAAAGCAGTAAAATATACCACCATTTACCACCCAAAATGCCAATGGACAGAACTCACTATTCAAAAGGCACAGAGTAGTAAAATGGATTAAGAAATAAGACCTAACCATACGTGACCTGCAGAAGATTCATCTCAACTACAAAGACAAATATAGGCTCAAAGTGAATGGGATGGAAGATGAAGGTTCCAGCAAATGGCATCCAAAGAACAGGAAAACAGTACTATTTTAATAGGATAAAACAGATTTCAAGATAAAAAAGGTAACAAAGATGGGCATTTTATAATAATAAAGGGGACAACGCATCAAGACAAAACACTTATCAATATATAAAACCCAACCAGGGCACATAATCGGGTTATAAGCCAGGTCTCCCACCAGGTCCATAGCTGGAGGCAGGGGAAAGGCAACCATACATTGATGTCTCTCTCCTTTCTGCCTCTCTCCCTTTCCCTCTCTCTGAAAATAATAAATAAAATCTTAAAAAAAAAAAAAAAAGGCCAAAAATATACAATGGAGAAAGGAAAGTCTTTTCAATATATATGCAGAAAACTTGAAAGCCACATGCAAAATAATATAACTAGACAATCTGACACCATACACAAAAATTCAAAATAGATTAAAGACTTGAATAAAATCTCAAACAATAAAATACACAAAAGAAAACATAGACACTAAACTTACAGATATTGGTCTCAGAGGGGTTTTGTAAGCATGACTCCAAAGGCAAGGGATGTAAAAGCAAAACTAAATGAACAGGACTACATCAAAATAAAAAAAGCTTCTGCATCAACAAAACCAAAAGGTGAACAGAATGAGAGAAGGTATTTGCAAACGATACCTCTCACATCAAAAAAATAAACCAACTAAAAACTGGGCAGAGGACCTAAAGAGGCAATTTTCTAAGGAAGACGGATGGCCAACAGATATATTAAAATATGCTGCCCTGGCTGGAGTGACTCAGTGGGTTGAGTGCTGGCCTGTGGGCTGAAGGGTCTGCGGTTCAACTGCCAAGCAGGGCACATGCCTGGGTTGTGGGTCAGGTCCCCTGGCTTGTGGGGGCAACCAATTGATGTTTATCTCTCTCTTCAGTGTTTCTCTGCCTCTCTTCACCCTCTTACTAAAATAAATAAATACAATCTAAAAAAGAAAAAAAGAAAAAAGAAAAAAGATGCTCAACATCACTAGCTGTAAGAGAAATGCAAATCCAAACCACAACGAAATAACCACCTCCCACCTGTTTGGCCATTATCAGTAAGACAAGAACTAACAGTGTTGAAGAAAACATGAAAAGGAGAACCTCACACACACTGGAAAGTATGTAAATTGGCACAGCCAACTATGAAAAACACTATTGCAGTTCCTAAAAAAATTAAGAGCAAAGTCACCATAAGACTCAGCAATCCCTCTTCTGGGTATGTAACAAAAAAATTGATAAGACTTATTTAATAAAAATATACACACTCTGTTTTCATTGCAGCATTATTCACAATTGCCAAGACAAAGAAACAAGTTAAGTGTCCTTCAACAGATGGCTGGATAAAGAAGATGTGGTACAATGGCATAAGTGGAATGCTGCACAGCCACAAAAAGATGAGATATTGCTATTTCTAACAGTATGGATGGATCGTGACAATATTACGCTAAGTGAAATAAGTTGGATAAAAAAGAACAGGAACCATGATTTCATTCATACATGGGATATAAAACAAAAAGCAACAAACAACAGAACGGTGGTTACCAGAGAAGAAAGGTTAGGGAAAAACAAAGAGGGTAAAGGTCAAATACTAATGAAAGAATAGACTTCAGATGGTGGGCATACAACACAGCATACAGGTGTGGTACGATAAAGATGTCTGCCTGAAACGTACATGTTATTAACTAACATCACCCCAATAAATTTTTAAAAAACCATATTAGACCACAAAAGCTTTTTAATACTCATCATTCAAAGCTTTATAACTGATATTGTTACAATTTCTCAACATACTGACTGATCAAAGTGCTGGAGGCATCACAGCCTCCCTCATATTTCTTCCCCATCCTGTGGAAACAACCTCCAAGGCTTCTCCTTCACTTAAAAAAAAAAAAAAAATTCTGATCATAGTTTTTATTAATAAAGCAATTTATATTTGCTAAACAAACACTAATTAGGGGAAATTGGTATTGCTCAACCAAAAACCCAGCATCTTTCTTAACTCCGAAAAACATGTATCTTCCCACTGGAATTACCTCCAGCCAAAATGTACTGAGTTGGATGCATAGCATTGATGGAACACACCGAGACAAGGCATTCTCCATCAAGAAAAGAATGCACCCACTTTCCTGTCTCATGGAAGATGTCCACCTGTCGTGGATGGGCCATGCTGCCAACTATGAAACAGTCTTCTTGTTTAGGGTCCCACACAGCTCGAAACCTGGTCAGCCATCGCCCAGTATTGGTGTTGTGCCTAGTGAACAAAACAATTTAAAAGACAGTAAGTGTTACATAACTTAAGGTAGCAATGGGCAAAGAGTAAAGATGGAATTGCTTCTAAATGCTGACTTTCTCTGGCAAGTTTCTTCTCTAAGTTTCTGAGTTATCATCAACCTAATCTAATCCTTCCTACAAGACTAAAACTCAGGCTCTCTCTGGGTTGATCAGTTGGTTAGAATATCATTCAGATATACCAAGGTTGTGGGTTCAACCCCTGGTCAGGGCACATAGAAGAAGCAATCAATGAATGCATAAGTGGAACAATAAAAATCAGTGATTTCTCTCCCTCTCTCTCTCTCTCTCTCCTCCCTCCCTTTTTCCCTCTCCTTCCCTCCCTCTCTCTCCCTCTTTCTCTTTCGCAAATCAATTTTTTAAAAGATTAAAACTCAGGACAATGTTTTCTGCATTTCAGAACCTTCAATGCTAAGTATAGTGATTTGTTCTCAGTGGATAGTCAGTCACTAAGTGTCTATTGAAATGGCACCGTTTTTGTTCACCATTTCCTAGCTCAACTGACTTTCCCCCTTTTGTTAGCACATACAAATAGAAGAAGCCCTAGAAATTAGAAATACACAATCTGATTATCTCTTTTTTTTTTTTTTGAAGATTTTATTTATTAGTTTTTAGAGAGGGGGGAAGGGAGAGAGGCAGAGAAGGAGAGAAACATCAATGTATATTTCACCTGCCTCCAGCCACAGACCTGGCTGGAGACCTGGCTTGCAACCTGGTTATGTGCCCTGGCTGGGAAATGAACCAGTGACCTTTGGGTTCGCAGGCCAGCACCTTTCCACTGAGCCACCAGCCAGGTGGTTATATCTTTTTAAATGAGAGTTATTTCCACGTTAGTATTCTACTGATAACCAAACCCCCAAATCATTTTATATTCCATACATCTCTAATGTAAAAAATATATTTAGGGCACAAAGAAAAAAATCACAAGGGATATCAGATAATGTCTGCAGGCAAATAAAAATGAAAACACAATATAACAGAATTTATAGGATACTGTGAAAACAATACTAATAGGAAAATTTCTCGTAGTAAATCCTTACTTTAAAAAAGATCTCAAAGTCAACAACCTAATACCATCCCAAGGAAAAATAAGAAAAAACCTTACTATACCACAAGGAAAAGAAGAATAAACTAAACCAAAACTTAGCAACAGGAAAGAAATTTTAAAAAATAGAGCAGCAATAAATGAAATAGAAAATAGAAAAACAATATAAAAAAATGAATACTTAGTTTTTTAAAAAGATCAACAAAATTGATAAACTCTTAGCCAGAGTAAAAATAAAAAGAGAAATGCAAATAAATCAGAAAAGAGGGAACATTACAACTGATGTCACAGAAATAAAAAGGACTGTAAGAGAATACTATGAACAATTATATGCCAACACGTTGAATAACCTAGAAGAAATGGATAGATTCCCAGAAACATGCAACTTAACCAAAACTGAATCATAAAGAAGTAAAGAATCTAAATAGACATACAACTAGTAAGATTAAAACATTTATCAGAAATCTCCCAAGTGGCTGGAGCCGGGGTGGGGCGGAACCCAACAAAGAAAAGTCCAAGAGTAAATGACTTCACTGGAGAATTGTAATGAACATTTAAAGAACAATAAACACCAGTGCTCTTCAAACTCTTTCAAAGAATTGAAGAGACAAGAACACATCCAAATTCATTCTATGAGGCCAGCCCTATAACACCCTAATATCAAACCCAGACAAGGCCTCTACAAGAAAACTAAAGACTAATATCCCTGATGAATATTGATGGAAAAATCCTCAACAAAATACTAGCAAATGAAATTCAACAGCATTCTGAAGGATTATATACCATACCATGACCAAGTTGCTTATATACTTGGAAAGCAAGAATGGCTGGCTCAACATATAAAAATCAACATGAGCCCTGGCCGGGTGGGTCAGGTGGCTGGAACAACATCACATACACAGAATGCTGGGCACTCCATCTCCAGTCTGGGCATAAGAAGGAGGCAAATGATCAATGTTTCTCACATTGATGTTTCTCTCTTTCTCTTTCCCTCCATTCCTCTCTCTCCCCCACTTCCTCTTCCACTAACATCAATGAAAATATATCCTCGGGTGAGAATTTAAAAAATAAAAATCAGGCCCTGGCTGGTGGCACAGTGGACAAGGCCCTGGCCTGCGAACCTAGAGGTCGCTGGTTCGATTCCCCAGCCAGGGCACATAACCAGGTTGAAAGCCAGATCTCCAGCCAGGTCTGTAGCTGAAGGCAGGTGAAAGGCAACCATACATTGAAGTCTCTCTCCCTCTCTCCCTTCCCCTCTCTCTAAAAATAATAAATATAATCTTTTAAAAATAAATAATAAATAAAAATCAATGTAATATATACCATATGAATAGGATTAAGGACAAAAACCATATGATCATCTCAATTCATGCAGAAAAATCAGTTGACAAAATTCAATTCCCTTTCATGATAAAAACACTGAACAAAGAATAGAAGGAAATCACTTCAACATAATACAGGCCCAATATGAAAAGTCCAAAGCTGTTATACTCAACAGTGAAAGACTGAAAGCTTTTCCTCTAAGGTCAGGAAAAAGGCAAGAATGCCCACTCTCACCACTTCCATTCAACAGAGGACTGTAAAATCTGGTAAAACTAGAAAACTGGATAGGACTAGAGACAATAACCTTCCTAATTTATGGGTCATTCACAACTTCACAGGCAATGAGAAGTGTCACCATTAAACTGACAAGCATCTGATAAGAGGGACACATTCTGAGCAGTCACCATGACAGAAATAGACAAGAAAAAGAAATAAATGACATCCATCCATATTGGAAAAGTAAAATTATCTGTTTGTATGACATGATCTTATATGTAGAAAATCCTAAAGATCACACACACACTCACAAAAACAAAACAAAATAAAACCTGTTAAAACTAAAACGATTTCAGTAAAGTTTCATGATGCAAAAAATCAGTTGCATCTGGCTGCTGGTGTGGCTCAGTTGGCTGGAACATTGTCCCATCCACCAAAAAGGCTGCAGGTTCAATTCCCAGTCAGGGCACATACCTAGGTTTTGGGTTCAATCACCAGTCAGGAAGCGTGAGGGGCAGCCAATTGATATTTCTCTCTCACATCTCTCTCTCTCAGAAGCCAATTGATGTTTCTTTCTTACATCTCTCCCCTCCCCCAGAAGCAATGAAAAAACGTCCTCAGGTGAGGATTTAAATAATTTTTTAATCAGTTGCATTTCTATGCACTAACAACAACCACTCTACCAAAATCCCAGTGGCATGTTTGCAGAAATAAAAACCAAAAAATCCTAAAATTGATATAGGCTCTCAAGGGATCACAAATAGCCAGAAAAAAATCTTTAAAAAGAAACAATGTACCCTGGCTGGTGGCACAGTGGATAAGGCACTGGCTTTCGAACCCAAAAGTCACTGGTTCGATTCCCAGTCAGGGCACATAACCAGATTGGCAAGCCAGGTCTCCAGCCAGGTCTGTAGCTGGAGGCAGGTGAAAGGCAACCATACACTGATGTCTCTCTCCCTCTCTCCTTTCCCCTCCCTCTAAAAATAATAAATAAAATCTTTTTTAAAAAATAATTAAAAATAGCCCTGGCTGGTGGCTCAGTGGACAGGTGCCACGCCAATCTGTGAACCTAAAGATTGCTGATTCAATTCCCAGCCAAGGCACATAACCAGGTTATAAGCCAGGTCTCCAGCCAGGTCCCCTGCTGAAGGCAGGTGAAAGGCAACCATATATTAATGTTTCTCTCTCTCTCTAAAAATATCTTTTTAAAAATGAAAAAGTTTAAAATAAAATAAAAAATAAAAATAAATAAAAATCTTAAAAAAAAAAAAAAAGAAGAAGAAGAAGAAGAAGAAAGAAGAAGAAGAAGAAGAAAGAGGAAAGAGGAAGAAGAAGAAGAAGAAGAAGAAGAAGAAGAAGAAGAAGAAGAAGAAGAAGAAACAATGCCCTGGCCAGTGTGGCTCATTTGCTGGGAGTGTTGTCCCATAAAACAAAAAGGTCGCAGGTTCAATTCCTGATCAGGGCACATGCCTAGGTTGCGTTTTATCCCCAGTGAGAGCGCATACAAGAGGCAACCAACCAATTATTTCTCTCTGATGTCAATAGTGTTCTCTCTCTCTCTCCTCTCTCTCTATCTTTCTCTCTCTCTCTCTCTCTCTCTCTTTCTCTCTCTCTCTCTCTCCCCCCATCCCTTCACCTCTCTCTAAAATCACTAAACATGTCCTCCAATGAGGATTTGAAAAAAAAAAAAGAACAACGAAGGTGGAAAGGTGATGGCCTCAAACTTACTGATTTCAAAATATACTGAAAAGCAATAGGAGTTAAGACAGTGTGGTACTGGCATCCATACATATGTACAAACCAATGGAAAAGAACAGGAAGCCTAAAAATAAACCCTCATGTATATGATCAAATCATCTTTGACGAGAGTGCTAAGACCACACAATGAGGAAAGGACCCAATAAAGGAAAACGCCCCTAATTTGGTGAAGAAAATAGACATACAAATCCAAGAAGCACAGAGAGTCCCATACAAGCTAGACCCCCCAAGACACACCAAAATTAAAACGTCAAAGGTTAAGGATAAAAGGAGAATTTTAAAAGCATCAAGAGAAAACAAGGTTACCTACAAAGGAGTTCCCATAAGACTGTCAGCTGATTTCTCAAAAGAAACTTTGCAGGCAAGAAGGGACTGGCAAGAAGTATTCAAAGTGATGAAAAGCAAGGACATACAACCAAGATTATTCTATGTAGCAAAGCTGTCACTTAGAACAGAAGGACAGATAAAGTGCTTCCCAGACAACGTAAAGCTAAAGGGAGTTCATCATCACCAAGCCGTTAATATATGACATGTTAAAGGGATACATTTAAGAAAAAGATCAGAACTATGAACGTTAAAATGACAAATTCAGAACTATCAACAGATGAATCTTAAAACTTTAAGCAAACAACTAGAACAGGAACAGAAGCATAGATATGGAGATCATATGAAGGCTCGTCAGTGGAGAGGGAGATGAGGGAGACTGGGGCAAAAGGTGCAGGGATCAAGCATAACTGGTAGGTACAAAATAAACAGAGGGATGTTAATAATGGTATAGGAAATGGAGAAGCCAAAGAACTTTGTTTTTTTAAGATTTTATTTCATTATTTTTAAAAAGAGGGGAAGGGAGAGAGGCAGAGAGGGAGAGAAACATCCATGTATGGTTGCCTTTCACCTGCCTCCAGCTACCGACCTGACTGGAGACCTGGCTTGCAACCTGGTTATGTTGTCCTGGCTGGGGAATCGAACCTTTGGGTTCGCAGTCCGGCATCTATCCACTGTGCTACCAGCCAGGGTCAAAAAACTTTTATGCATGACCCATGGACATGAACTAAGGGAGAGGAGACTGATGGAAGTAAGTTACCAGGCAGAGGAGGGCAAAGGGGAAAAATTAGGACAACTGTAATAGCATAATCAAAAAATATATTTAGAAATATTTTTTTAAATGAGGCATAGATATACATGGAGCATTACAGAGCCTTAAAAAGAGGAGGAGATACTGTCACATGGATGAACTTTAAGGACATTATGCTAAGTAAAATAAGCCAGTCACATTATGACACATACCCTATGATAGCACTCATATGAAGTATCTAAAGACGTCAAAATGATAGGAAATTGAAATTAAAGAAAGTTGTCCAGGTCTGAGGGATCAGGAAGAAAGCATTCATGTTTAATGTTCATAGACAATTCAGTTATGCAACATGAAAAGGTCCTAAAAAAATCTGTTATACAAAAATGCAAATATATTTAACAGTATTAAACTGTACACTGAAAAATAGTTCAGGCAGTTTATAACCACAACTAAAAATAAATTAAAATTGTAAAAATACATTTGGGGCTCTTTACAGCTCTCCAGAACAAAAAGAAAAGTACTACCCTTTTATTCTTTCTACCTTAATACCATTAACAACACTCTTATTTTAAAAGTATGGACTACAAATACAATAACAAAATAAAAATTTTTTTAAAATGTACTGACCACAGAGAACCACATTTCCCGTTGCCACTCAATGGTGCAATCTTTAATGAAAATTCATACTAACCCCAGAATCATCACCCTAGATAAATTTTTTAAAAACACACATTAGACTCTTCCCAAAAGCAGCCAGAAGTGACCTCTAAAAATGGTCTGTTATTCACTTAATGCAGAAAACACCACAAAAATCATACAAATCAAGAGGTTCAAACTTTTGTGTTCACTTTAAGAACACTCATCAAGCTGCCCAGGCCATCAAGGGTATGCGTATCCAAACAGCCAAGTATCTGAAGGGTGTCACTTTACAGAAGCAATGTGTGCCAGTCTGTCATTACAATGGTGGAGTTGGTAGGTGTGCCCAGGACAAACAATGGAGCTGGACACAGGACCTGTGGCCCAAAAAGAGTGCTGAGTTTTTGCTGCACAAGCTTAAAAGTGCAGAGAGTAATGATGAACTTAAGGGCTTAGATGTAAATATTCTGGTCATTGAGCACATCCAGGTGAACATAGCTCCCAAAATACTGCGTAGAATTTACAGAGCTTGTGGGCAGATTAATCCACACGTGAGCTCTCCCTGCCACATTGAGGTGGTCCTTCCTAAAAGAGAGCAAGTTGTTCCCAAACCAGAACAGGAGGCTACGCAGAAGGAAAAAATATCCCAGAAGAAAATGAAGAAACAAAAAGTTATGTCCTGGAAATAAATTCGGCATAAAGTAAATACAAATAAAAGTTAAAAAATAATAAATATAAATAAAAATACACACTAGAAACTAATAAACTAGCATAAAGTTTGGAAAAAGGAACTTAGGACAGAGGTTTGTGAAAAGAAACAAACATACTTAAATGTAGCCTCTATAGACTATAAAACTCATGAAGCAACAAACAACATTTATTGCTCACCCTATCCCAACTTCATAAATAAAGATAAAGAGAGATGTTTCGGAAAAAGGCATTGAGTAAAGTTTGGTGTAAAATAGATAAATTAAAAATACAGATATAGGCCCTGGCTAGTGGCACAGTGGATAAGGCACCAGCCTGCAAACCCGAAGGTCACTGGTTCGATTCCCACCCAGGGCACATAACCAGGTTGCAAGTCAAGTCTCCAGCCAGGTCCCCAGCTGGAGGCAGGTGAAAGGCAACCATACATTGATTCTCTCTCTTTCTTCCTCCCTCCCTGCCCTTCTCTCTGAAAATAATGAATAAATATTTTTTAAAAATACAAATATAAAAAGAGGGTAACCAAAGAAATAAAGTAAGTGAGAGGGTGGGAAAGGACGCTAAGCCCAGAATAAACAGAGCTACAACAAATAAGTAGTTACACTTACTTTCACAATGTAACATGAATAATGCAGATTAAAGTCATTCACCTTAACCAAAAATAACCACTCAGCTTTAGAGAACAGCTGCAGACTGAAAAAGATTGAACCTCTTTATAAACGCAGAGAACCTAGAAGTAAACGTTGTTCTGGATAGGAGAGGAACTAGCAACCTGGACGCTTACATAATAAAACACAAAAATCAGACCTACGACATCTCTTTGACAATCACTGTCTAAGTGATTGTCACTTACACTCCAACAAATAGCTCATAGTAATCCAGGGTCTACATTATTTGGCATCTGGAAACTTACCTGATGGTGGTGAGGAGAGGAATCTGAGAGGATATACAGCTGCTGTCAAAAATTCTGCAGAATAAAGAATAAGAACAAAATAACACTCTTTTTATTGTTTCTTGCAAATTTTCTGAAATAACATCAGTGTGTTTAATAACCTTTTCATTGGTTCACAGTATGAAATATAATGGTTATTTTTAAATATATAGAATCAGGGCCTAATAAATTTCTGCTAATATATTTAATACTAGTTACAAAGAATATTATAAAATTCAGGGCTTATGGTGTAGTGCAGAAATAATTTATTAAAACACTATGACTCCAAACTTAAAATGTACAATCTAAAGTAATCTGGACTAAAACTATATTCAGATTCACAGTAACATAGGTCATACAGAAGGGATGTGGTCTAGAATTGCACAAATAACTTAAAAAGTACATGACTGAATCAAGAGTAATTTCCCTATAATATTCATCAGCTGAGGGCCTGGTAGTGTTACTTTCAGGTACTGGCAAGAATTAGACCCAACCAGGGGTAGGAGTTCTGGTGGGGCAGCCGGAGGACTCCAGAAGCTTCCACCAGGTACCCTGACAGAAACAAACAAACCACATCACCACCACCTTCACCTTCTTGTACCTAGTTATTCCAGGGCAGTTTCTTGGCAATAGAATTTATTGCCTAATTAGATCACCAGAAAGTCAAATCCCTAACAGGTAGTGTAACGAGTAAACTCTGCACTACAAATGAACAGGAATGGGACAAATAGTAGCTCTTGCAGCAGGAGATACTGTGTATGTGGAAAGGGAACACTGAGCTGCCAATGCCCGGTGACTAAATCTCTTAATGTGCCACCTGCTAAAGTGCAAAGACTTTACTAGAAACTAATTGGGCACCTGCTACACATTGCAGACCAAGCTCTTCCCAACAGATGGAAATTAGGTGCCTTTCTTTCTAGAGCCTGGCTCACAGAATACATTCAACAGATCCTTGGTGAATAAATAATGAATGAATTCCAAAACCACTTAAGGTAAAATTCTCATAAACTGATAAATGTTTGCAATATTAAGCAAAATCAGGGACTCAAGAAGAGAACATAATCATTTTCCTTTGTGGTGGCATTAACATTTTCCAAATCTTTTTTTTTTTTTTTTTTAATAGCATTATTTTCTATTTTGGGGTCAACTGGTTTTTAAATCCACTTTTAGAAAGTAGCTATCGAAAGGTACCAAAGTTGAAACCATAACTATATCCACCAGTTTGTATAGAAATCCAATTTTTGCTATCTTTTCTGCCTGCACATGTCCTGCGGCTCTGCAACTTCCATTCAGTACTTGCAGGGGAGAACCCACTATCCCCAAAGTAAGAGCTCCTCCCTGTGCTAAAATTACTTCTCTTTCAAGATATCACAAGCCTGTTTTTGTTGGGATTTCTGGGATTGTTCACTGCTTAAAGGGAGGCTTGACATCGATTCCGCAGGGTAGCTACAGACCTCCCTTCTCAATCTCAAGGAAATTTTCAGACACAAAAACTGCTGAATAGCCACCAAATATAGGTTCTGACCATCTGGAACCAGTATATAGCTATAAAACAATAACACTAGTGAGTGGACAGGGAGCATCAGGAAACAAAGCTACTGGGTTACTGACAGCCATACACACTGTAGATTCCTTAACAACATATTTCTGTTTCCCCAATTTACCTCAGCTTACAGTCAGCACATGTGGTCACTACTCTGTTACCAGTAAGAGGTGAAAAATAAGCAGAAGCGATGCTCTTTGTGTGTTCAGTCATGGAAATCAAAGGCTGGCTTCGCTTGGGATTCAGGTGTCTAGCATCATAAATATGAACATCACTGTAATGAAAAAACTTATTCTCAGTGTTACCACAATACATGTAATAAGCCTCTAGAATAATGACTAGAGCACAGGTGGCAAACACAAAGCCCTTGGGCTGAATTTGGCCCTCCACCTTGTTTGATACAGCCTGCCACTTTGTTTCCTACCTGGATGGCTCATGTTAAGGAGCAGTTAGATTTATACAGTCCTAAAATTACATTCTGCCCTTTGAAGGCAACCCCGAGGCTGATGTGGTCCCCATTGGGAATCAGTTTGACACCCCTGGGCTAGAGTAAATTAGACACTCAAATACTTACTACATTGAAGAATAATTAAGACAAAACCCTCTAATCTTCTGTATTAATTTTACAAATACGAGTAAAGAAAAAAAAATTAGAAAAATTCCAAAACCATAACATAACAATGCAACTGTAACCAGTGGGTATAGACAAGAATCCAGTTGTTTTTCCAATCTGTCCATGAAAAAATAATTAACACAGACCAACAAGTCATAGGTGCCATATAACATTTTTTATGTTTTCTTCTCAGAAGATTAGAAGTAAACGCATATGATGCTAAGGAAAACAAAAATTATTTCAATTATTTTACTATTAACTCCAAAAGAATCTCTCCTTTAAAAAAAATCACCCTCAAATAAACTCTTGTTTAGAAAGGAAAATTATTCAGCTGTCAGTATCACAAGAGTCAGATGCCTTTTATGACAAAACTGCAACATCATTCCTAACATTAAAAGGCCTATTTTATAAAGTTTTATAAAGGACATACCTCAATCCTGCAGTCATGAAATACTGTCTATGCACTGGGTGGACATGGACAGTTCTTATTTTTCTTGAAGAAGAATTAATAAGTTTCTCATAAGAAGTTCCAGGTGTCCGTCTATCCACCAATGACACACTTCCATCCCAGTGTCCTACTATTAAAGTGGAGGCATCTTCTGCCAAGAAGTCAAAGGAGGAAAAGCTACTTTCCTCATTTCTGTATACCTAAGGATATAAGTATAAACATCAAGTTTATAAAACTCTTCTCTTAAAGAAAGCCAGTGCATAAGTTCTTCCATTAAAGAGTTATGAAACACTTTACCCAAATAGTGTCCTTTATGCTCCACCACCCACCCAAGAAGCACAGGGCAGAATGATCATCCTCATTCACAGAGACGAAAACTAAGGCACTAATCGGCTGTGAGACTTACCTACTTCAAACGGCCCATCCAACCAGGTCAAGGCTACATGCCAAATCTCTTAAATCCAATAAACCTCAGTTGCAGATCTACCTTGTGAAACTTAAAAGGAAGTAGACTGAATCTGAATTCTACTCAGTTAAAACACCTTAATATACCAAGTAATTTTGCCAGTAAAGGCCAAGATAGATGGCTGAATGCTCACCTATTCTTGGTGGAAGTGTAAAGAAACACAAAATTTTGACAGTTGAGCATATACATCTACAAAATATTTAATGCTCATACCTAATAATTTCACTAAGATACATATAAGGATGCCTGCTGCAAAACTGCTTACAATACTAATGAGAGACAATCTAAATGCCCACCAAGAGATCTGGTTAAATGATGGTACATCTCTACTTTGATAAAAAGAATAGGATAGATTTGTATTACAAACTGTCCAAGATATACTAGTAAGTGAAAAACATACGTTGCAAAAATGTATGTATACAGTATGAATCCTTACTATCTGAGTGCAAAGATATATATACTAGTACAAAGAAAAAAATGTGTCTATATGCTTGTAAGTACTTTCTGAAATATACTCAAGAAATACAAAGATGGGGGAATGGGGAAAGGGTGGATTTGTTCTGCATACTCTATTTACAATAATGTTTTATCATGAGCATACATTATGATTTTTTTAATCACTTATAATCCACTAATCCATTCTGGATTCAGAGCTCACACACATAAGGAATATAAAATAATATGTTGTAAAATGTGTCAGTACTTAACTGAGAGAAGATGACCACAATTCTTATTGTTGAATCATGAAAACGGCTGCGGACTTTTAGTTTTAATAACAAGTATTATTATAAACTGAGATTAACAAATTAATATACCAAAGCCATCCCAACCAACACACAACCAAAAAAAAAGGAACTAGAGAAGCCAAAGAACTTATATGCATGACTCATGGACATGAACTAAGGGGGACATTGCTGGAGGAAATGAGGTGCTGGGTGGAGGCGGTCAAAAGGGGGAAAACTGGGACAACTGTAATAGCAAAATAAATAAAATATATTTGTAAAAAAAAATTTTTAAACCCACAAATGAAACCGGAAGTATTCAGTCACTATATTAAAATGCTTAAGTGCAGAGGCTTGAAGTCAGACCCAAATGCAAATTCTAGTTCTGCCATTTAAGTCCTTGAGCCAGAAAAAAAACCCTCTTATCTCAGTTTTTCAGCTGTTAAATGGGAGATAACATTACCTACTATTTCATAAGGTATTCTAAAGCTTAATAACATATAAAAAGTACACTCAAGTTAAGGCCTGACCCAGTCAATAATATCAAAAACAAAGTACTAACACATGCAATGTTGTGGATTAATCTTTTTTTACTTTATTTTTAGAGAGAGGGGAAGGGAGAGAAAGGGAAAGAAACATCAATGTGTGGTTCTCTCTTGCTGCAACTGGGGACCTGGTCTACAACCCAGGAATGTGCCCTGACTGAGAATTGAACTGGCGACCATTGGTTTGCAAGCTGGTGCTCAATCCACTGAGCAACACCAGGCAGGGCTGTGGATGAATCTTAAAGTATCATGCTAGGTGAAAGAAACCAAACACAAAAAGGTACATACTCAGTGATCCCATTTACTAAACATTTTGTAACAGGCAAAATTACAGGGACACTGTAATCACATCTGTGGTTCCCAGGAACTTCGGGAAGGGAGAGAGAACTGACTACAAAAGGTCACTAAACCTACATCTAAGTTTCACAAAGATTAAAATCAGTATTAAAAAAAGTTTGATTTGTGAGAGCTTCCTTATTAAGGAAATCTGATATGGTTAAGCACCTCAAATGATATGTTTGTTGTAAGCATTAAGTAGAAGGCTGAAACATAATCACTGGGATCCAATAATGTGATGTTTCTCCAGGCCTCTGTTAGCTTCTGGCCAACCCTGCCCGAATTCGAACTGGTTAGAAAACTTCCAAGGAGTAAGTAGCCTGGTGATCTAGATAGTGTCTCTAGGTCTCTAAGAGGATAAGTATGAGCCCAGTATCTTTCAACTATTCTTAAACAGGGATTTAGACCAGCCCAAATAAAAGACCTTATCCTTAATGATAAACTTGATTACAAATCAATTTGGCCTATGAATAAAACAGCACGGATATCCACTCCTTGCCAGAATATACATGATATCCAATGGCAGTTTTTCATTCTAACTTCAGCAGATAGAAACAGCTGAGCTAACCCTGACATACACGGCATGTAAGACATGATAAATCTTTATCAGAAGACTAGAGAAAACCAAATTTTGTAGTTTCTGCATTATATTATAAGCCAAAAGTTTTAGGCATAATATAATTATATAGTACTGTTCGATGACAAATTTCTATACAGTTTTTTTGTCACTTCTAACATTCTCCGCAAAATTCATATCTGCAAAGGCCAGGAGCGATGAACAAAAGTATAAAAATATTCCAGTATTTTTTTCCTGAATGAAAAAGGAGTACAAGTCTTAAGCCTAAAAACACACTAGAGTTATTTTATTTAAAAGCTTTTTACAAAAAATTTTAAAAAATAATAAGAGAAAACACAACGTACCAGAGAAAACACTAACTGCGTTAACTCATTATCAGCATTTAATCCTCATGACAACCCTTTAAGATACTACCCTATTTTACAACTAAAGAAACTGAGCCACGAAGAGGAAAAGTAACTTGACAAGGTCACACTAGTAGTAACAGATGGTTTGGGACTTAGGCGGTGTAGTACTAAAGTCACTACCACCTTACCCAATCTGACTGGAATAATAATTATTCATGCGGCATTTCATGAAGGATCCAGAATATCATCTGAGATCAACATGTAAACACATTAACATTTACCTCTTCAAAAACAGCCTTGGAAAAATCCCCGCAGCGTAGTGTGCCATCATAGCTCAGGGACAGTAAGTGAGCAGGATTGGCAGGTGAAAAGTAAAGACAGCTAACCGGCTGACTATGGGGCTGAAAAACATAAACTCCATCTTCTTTAGGCTGATGAGTCTGGAAGAAAGTTGGGGAAGAGGACATGGACATAAACTAGTGAAAAGTAATATTTTCTATGTCATTACATCATTAAACTATTTACACCTGTATTATATTGTCTTCAGTCTATCATTGAACCCACCTGCCATTCAAAGTCAGAAAGTTTATACTATCACTACATTTTTTCTAAAATTCAATCCAACAAGTCACATTTATTTTAAGTTTCCATCTTTTTGAAACTAGATATTTTCTCATTATAAAGAGAAAAAAAAATACTGCTTAGTATGATTTTAGTTCATAAAATCATTAGGAAATGAGAAACCTACTCTTTATTTTACACATAGTATTATTCCTTACTACCAAAAAAACCCGTCAATACCATTATCATTTTGCTTCCTTTGAGTATGCTGCTATATAACATGAGTAACACACAGCATTCTCAGAATAATTTTTGCAAGATATTTGGTCCTGGAACAAAATGAGTTTTAGAAATATTTTATCCTTTAAATACACCATGAAAGTGCATGTATTTGAATTTCTACATTAATATTTTACATGTGAAAATGATCCTTTCCACAAGTAGGTTAAATCATCACTTTTCTGATCTGAGTAAATCATATTCTATGCCATACATCATATGAACAGAGCAACTATCATTCCCAACTCTGGTTGAGTATGCTCTAAAATACTCCACCATTTTTGTTTTCTTTTTTATTTTAAATTTTAAAATAAACAGAAAAAAGTTTTAAAAAATAGGAAGATGAAAAATTACAACCGCACATACTCCTGCTACCCAAAGTTTACCACTGTTAACATCTTGGCATATTTGTTTATAGATTTTATTTAAAAAGAAAAAAAAGAAAATTATCTGTTGTTACAAAAAATTCAAACACAGAAAGGTACAAAGTTTTAAAAAATCACTCCAAATCCAAAATTAACCAAAATTATCATTAAAATATTAAGTGACTATTACACATATCTTTATATGTATTCATGTATACAGAATGACAGAGAAGAAATTTAGAAAAAGAGTGTGCTACATATGCCATTAAAAGTATTAAATTTAGCAGCCCTGGCTAGTAGCACAGTGGATAAAGTGCCAGCCTGCAAACCCAAAGGTCGCTAATTAGATTCCCTAGCCAGGGTACATAACCAGGTTGCAGGCCAGGTCTCCAGCCAGGTCTGTAGCTGGAGGCAGGTGAAAGGCAACCATACATTGATGTCTCTCTCCCTCTCTGCCTCTCTCCCTTCCTCTCTTTCTGGCAATAATAAATTTTTAAAAAAAAATTACATTTAGCTATATTTCAAAATAATAAAAGAAAATCAGGCTGAAGGAATTTTTGAACTTCAATTATTTCTTTACAAAAGATATCTCTTAGAATAAATATAACACATAAAGCAGTTGTAATTATTATGCTGCTCATTTTTAACTGTCTAAATTTTAGATGACTTCTATTGATTAAGACATTATTCTCATCCCTCTTTCAATCTTTCTTCATCTCTGTATTTTGTTATTTTATTTATTTATTTAATTATTTATTTAATCCTCATCTGAGGACATGCTTATTGACTTTACAGAGACGGGAAGGGAGGAGGAGAAAGGGGGAGAAAAATATCGATGTGAAAGGAAAACATCACTTGGTTGCCTCTGGTATGCACCCTGACTGGGGATTGAACCTGCCACTTGGGTATGTGCCATGACTGGGAATCCAAGCTGTAACCTTTTGGTTTACAGGACAATTCTCCAACCAACTGAGCCACACAGGCCAGGGCTATTATGTTCCTTTTATTTTATTCAAAGGAATCACATTTACATTCACTTCTGTAACCATAATTCATAGTTGGTTCATTTCTGCATTTAATTGGATTCAATGTTTATTATCAATTCTTTTGTTAAGCTTCTCCATTCCTGAATTATTCATTTTGATTCACTCCTAAAAGGCTGAGATTTACTGTCAAGCAATTTTTCTCCAGATGAACTCATAAGTCTTGAATTTTTTTTAGTTTCTTCACATGTAAGAATACCTACCTGCTGCCTTTACATTAGAACAACATCTTGGGCTGGTTAAGTATTCTGGGACCATACTTCTTTCCCTCAGAATTTTGTAGACATTACATAAAATGTTGCTATAAAAAACTGAGGCAAGCCTGGCTTTTCCCCTTGAATGTAACTTGTTCTCTTCTGCCTAAAAATTACTTTATCCTTAAAATCTCAAATTTTCCTAGAACTTTTATACACATTCAATCTGCCAATTCAATCCTGTCTTTTCAGGAAAATGCACTTAAATGTATCTTCTGTTCCATTTTTTTGGGTCATCTTCATCTTTTTTTTACTATTGGCTTGCCTCTTAAAGCCTTTTTTCGCCTGTGATATTACTTCAAATCTCTCCTTAATATCTGTAATTTCATTTCCAGCAGTCTATTTTGTTCCTTGTTTTTGTCTAATTTACTAGCTCCACTGATCTTCACCTTGTTCTCTTAATTCTGCAATCTCCTTTTTCATCTCATTTTGGTTTTATTACCTCCTCTTTGAGTCTTAACCTGATTGTTATTAAATCTCTCCATAGCAGCATTGTCCAAAAGAGCTAAGATGACAAAAATGTTATATTTATACACTATCAATATGGTATCCACTAGCTATAAGTAGCTATTAAGCACTTGAAAATGTGCCTAATACAGCCCTGGCTGGTGGCACCATGGATAAGGCGCCCACCTGTGAACCCAAAGGTCGCTGGTTCGACTGATTTCCCAGTCAGAGCACATAACCAGGTTGCAAGCCAGGTCTCCAGCCAGGTCCTTAGCTGGAAGCAGGTGAAAGGCAACCATACATTGATGTTTCTCTCCCTCCCTGCCTCTCTCTCTACCCCTCTCTCTAAAAATAATAAATAAAATCTTTAAAAAAAAAAAAGAAAAGAAAATGTGCCTAATATAAATGAAGAACTGAATTTTCTAATTTAAATAATTTAAATGTAAATAGTTTCATATGACCAGTACTATTCTATACTAGTGCTACTCTACTAATAAAACAACTGAGACTTTCCTTCCTTTCCTTATTTTTTCTTCTAGGTCTGTCTTTGTATGCTAGGTTTTGTTGTTTTTGTGATAGTGTCTGTCTAGTTGCCATGTCATTTCATTTTCATCATGCTTGAATTGCTCTGTCCATAATAGTTGCTCTAATATATTGACTCTTTCTCCTAGTATCTGATACCAGTTCATTTTTCCTCAGATTTCTAAAATTTAGAATCACAAAGAACAAAACTATAAAAACATAACATCTATAAACACATAGCTCTAGGCTATTCTCTTGTAGACTATTTGCTTCAAATTTTAATATTTTTTAAAAATTAATAATAACTTACCACATCCCAAAGTCCAACTTGCCCAGATTTGGCCCCAGCTGCCACCAAAGTTCTAATTTCTGATGGATGAAGAGCCAGAGACAATATTGAACCTCTGGTAACTTTACAAACAGTATCTTCACTAATGACCATGCCACCTAAACTGGCTTTGTAGCTGAGAAAAGTAAAAAATTAAATTTTAGAAGTAAAATCAGTTTTAATTGGCAAAATAGGTAAAAGATTAATCAAAAATAAAAATCAAAATTAGTAAATAAATGTGGGAAAATAATCAACCTGCAGCAAGCAAAGAAATCAAAGTAAATACAAGGTCTGTCCAGAAAAGGTCCAGCCATTATTGATATAACGACAATAGTTTGTCTAATGTCAATGTAACCTGGTACCCAAGGAGCATGGATTAGAATATACATGCGTGAACAATGATGACTTCACTACACTAGTCAGTGGGGGTGGTAGACACTGTAGAGTGAGCATGTGTACTATGTGGCCAGTCACATTAAAAATAACTGAGTAGCCCTGGCTGGTAGCACAGTGGATAAGGCGCCGGCCTGCAAACCCAAAGGTCGCTGGTTCGATTCCCCAGCCAGGGCACATAACCAGGTTGCAAGCCAGGTCTCCAGCCAGGTCTGTAGCTGGAGGCAGGTGAAAGGCAACCACACACTGATGTTTCTCTTCCTCTCTGATTCTCTCCTTTCCCCTATCTCTAAAAATAATAAAATATTTTTTAAATAAATACATAAAAATAAAAATAACTGAGTAGAGCAACAAATCTGTATCAATTTTGCATTAAGCTTCAACATTCCTCCATGGATTCATCAGGCCGCAGCTACCAGCCAACTAATGATTGGCAGCTTTATCACAACATGCCCGCTCATGCACCACATCTCCTGCAGCTTTTGGCAAACCATCAAATCACCCAGGTGACTCAGTCCCTCTATAGCCCAGATTTAGTACCCTGTGACTTCTGTCTTTTCCCAAAACTAAAGTCATCTTTGAAAGGGAAAATATTTCAGACCATTGATGAGATTCAGGAAAATATGAAGGGGCAGCCAATGGTGATTGGGAGAACTGAGGTTTGAAGGTGCCTACTTTCAAGGGGACTGAGGCATCATTGTCCTATGTACATGTTTCTTGTATCTTATATCTTCTTCAGTAAATGTGTCTATTTTTCATATTACATGACTGGGTAATTTCTGGACAGACCTGGTAATGAGGTACTATTTTTGACTTATAAAAACTTGTAGGACAAAGCCCTGGCTGATGGCACAGTGCATAGGGCACCAGCCTACAAACCCAGGGGTCGCTGGTTCAATTCCCCAGCCAGGGCACATGGCCAGGTTGCAGGCCAGGTCTCCAGGCAGGTCCATGGCTGGAGGCAAGTGGAGGACAACCATACATTGGTATTTCACTCTCTCTCTCTGCCTCTCTCCCTTTCTCTCTGGAAATAATAAATAAAATCTTAAAAAAAAAAAAAACTGGTAGGCAAAGAAAGAAAAAAAAACTGATAGGGTATAGTTAAACATGTACTTTCATATACATTGCTACTAGCAGAGTAAATTCATGTAAGATTTTCAGAAGAAAAAAAGATTGTGGAAGACAATTCAGCAATGTGTACTAAAAATAATTATGTCTATATCTGACTCATTAATCTCACTATAAGGAAATAATCTACTATCATACACACATATACACTTCAACAAACATATGCACATATACAAACACACAAAAATAAACAAAAAACAATTCCAAATACCAAGGTGGTGAGAGGAGGTTATATAAATTCTACCCACTCAATAAAATATTCAGTTATTCAATGAATTAAAGAATCTAGTAACAAGCAACCTCTTTAATGAAAAAGCGTAATGCAAATTTGTATAAACATTAGAACAGAATAAAAATGTTTGTAGATTCCTTCACTGATTTATTAAACTGAATGAATATATGTATATAATGCCAGATACTGTTCTGGAAATTGAGATAAAACCCCTGCATGCATGACACTTATATCCTAGGGGTATTGCATATGGCAAAACTTTAAAAAATATATACAAAAACAACAATTGTTAGGGTGAAAGTATTATAGATAATATTTTCACTTCATTTTTTTAAATTTCCTGTTTTATAGTCTTTTTTTTCCAAGTTCATAATTTATTGTACAAATTGAGTATCACATGATGAGTTGACACTAGCTTCTCCAGGCATGGGAAATTAACAGATGAGGTACAGTTTAGAATCCTTTTAATGTTGCTTTCACAGCTGGATTTTGAGGGCCCTTAACTTGAAGTATAAAACCAGCAAAGCAATGCTTCCATATGTGGCCAGTACACAATTCATTCGACCTTGAGAGAGTGTGAGTTGAAATATTTTTTGATACCAGTGAGCTGGAACTGGGCATCAGCTTCTGGACCTGCCATGATTTTAAGCTTAAAAAAGCACAAATTCCGAAGGCTGCATCCTTCAACTTACAAAAATACCCCTCGGCCGTGGGCTATAGTCTTTATAATTTAAAATCTCAGAAAATATAAATAAAGGCAAGGAATTTTAACTCACCTTTTAATGCTAGATAATTTCTTCTCAGTGTTCCTATTACCACTTGTCTGAAACGATGGGAGAAACAAAGTACTAAGTTTACATATATACTAAAATTTTACTAACAAATGATTCTAAAAGCTAAAATCCCTCCCAACTGATACCTTGCTCACTTCTGCCCAGGTGTGTAGAAATCCTTTAAATAGTTCACTGTTATCATCTTGATTTTCAGGAGTCATTTCTAAAGGCCCAGGAGGTAACAAAGGCTGTTATTTAAAAAAAAAAAAAAAAAAAAAATACAAAAACAACAACAGATAAAACAGTTGATTGTCTTTCTGTCCTACAATGTAGGTTTGAGGTTTTTCACTACTTTATTTTGAATACCAATTGGGGTAACACAACATTAACATTCAAAAATAGCTGTTCAATGAATGAATGATACCTATCCTGTAATAAAATGTATAATCTCATTTAATCCTCTCAGTAATCCATTATATGACATATCACATTTTAAAAACACTGGGATGAAATTAGGGAAATTAACTTATCCAAAGTTATACTGTCAATAACTGGAGTTGCTGAGAATTGATTCAGATAGTTCAATTCCATTAATCAAAGTTATTATTCTACAGCAGTGTTTTTTAAATCATCAGTTGCAACCCACAGATCATGAAATCACTTTAATACACCACAACCAGCAATGTGTTTTAGTGAATGGGCAAAGAATAGCATAGAAAATATAGTAGTGCACCATTTATAGTAATAGTATCATTTCATAAGTTTTTAGTTGTGTGTGTATGTGTGTATGTATTTGTGTAATGAGTTCAATATAAATATATTTATCACAGGTAGAGGCTTCAAAAAAATTGAAAGCTACTCTTCCCATAGCACCTTAATTTGTAATTGGCTTCCAAAGCACCGGTTTAATTAGTGCCCGATTTATCATTAAGCACTTAAATATAAAATTTTAAAAATGATAGATACTCTTGAATATAATCCTCTTTAGACAATAAATCTGGTAAAGTCTCTTTCCAATCACTCAAATTATAAAATTAAACCACAGCAAAAAAAATTATTAACGCATATTTATTATTAATAACATTAATTAATATCACTTACTGATTGTTTACTAAGTCCTTAATATTGTACAATGTAAAGATCTTTATAAAAACTCTTCCATTTAACTCTCAAAACACACCCAGTTGAGATTTCTATTATGTTGTCATTTTTAAAAATGGGAAAACCAGAATTTAAACAGGTTAATTTACCCACAATCCCACAGCAGGGTAAATCAGCAGAAATACAGAATCCAACCCAGTCTTAAAAACTTAGAAATTTTACTTATTAAATCAGTAATTTTCAAACTTTTTCATCTCACGGCACACATAAACTAATTAGTAAAATTCTGCGGCATGCCAAAAAATATATTTTTTGTCAATCTGACAAAAAAAAGGTATAATTTTGGTTCATTCATACGATACAGCTATTGTTGTGTTGGCTGTTGTCATTTTTACTTGACAATCTAAGAGAAAAAGAGATCAGTGCACATGACTAAATAGTCAGGTAGTGCACATTTTTAAAATTCTTGTGGCACACCAGTTGAAAATCACAGCATTAAACCATATAACAGTCAAATATTAAATTAATAAAGTACAATTTGAACATATATTAATGACCTTTTAGCCTAGTTTCAAACACTTCAAAAATTTCAGTAATTCATTTAGTATACAGTATTATATTTGCACTTTCTTACATTTTCATCTTCTACTACTGTTGGATGGGTTGAAATTTCTGGTAATGGGACTCCTGAAGGATCTACATTTTGTAATCGCATTGACCTTCTACATCCAGTCCTATTTTCTTTCTTTGTAGGCTTCTTTCTAAAGAAGTGGGAAAAAATTCATCTTATACTCATAAAACAGGTATATGCATTTACAAATATTAAGGAAGTAACTTCTAGGGATGTTATTTCATGGATATAGTCACACACTGCAAAGATGTATGTACATGGCTATATACTGATTTTAATTAAAAGTCTGGAGACACCATAATTATTCATCACGGGGAGATGAGAAGTGTTAAATGACATACATATCTAATAGAACAATTTGCAGCCATAAAATAGAATGAAAGATTGTATGTTGATATAAAATGAACTCTTAAGGAGCAAAAACAAGGTCCAGTACATATTAAATATGCTTCTATTTATTTTTTTACAAAAGGTACACACACACATTTGTGCATGCTGAGATTACCTATGGATAAAATACATGAAACAATGAAGAGTGGTTTCCTCTACAAAGAAGATCAAGGATAGGAAAGAGACTTAGATGTTCAAAACTTCCAGTTTTCAATTCCACATGTAAAGAGCTTGAAAGTCACAACTCCATCTCATTAAGTAAAACCCTGAACACACTGAAAAATCAACAACTTTTCTATGATCCATATGAATGGCAAAAGGACACAGTGAAAACTACTGACCCCAATGTTGGAGAGCCGTAGAGGCAAATACTAGAGTCACAGCTTATTTGGAATAGAGATCCAAGAACAAATATCACCACATAAACCAGTGCCTGAACCACGAGGAAAATCTGAACTGTAAATGACCATTTGCTGGAGACTCAGTGTGGATAAGTCTGATTAAAAACCCCAGAATAGTCTACATAAAACCTGTACATGAATGTTTATAGCAGCTTTGCTCAGAACTGCCAAAAGTGGGAAACAACCAAGATGTCCTTCAGTAGGTGAATGGATAAACTGCAGTACATTCAGCTAAGGAAATATTATTTAGTACTAAAAGGAATAAGCTATCAAGCCATGAAAACACATGCAAGAACCCTAAATGCATACCACTAAGACAAAGAAGCCAACCAATCTGAAAAGGCTACATGCTGTATGATCCCAAATATATGACATTCCAGAAAAGGAAAAACTATGGAGACAATAAAAAGAAGAGGCAGAGCACAGAGGATGGTGGAGACAGGGTGAAACAATCTGTATATTATAAAGATGGATTTATGTCATTATACATTTATGTAAATCCATAGATTGTACAATACGAAGAGTGATCACTAAGTAAACTATGGACTCAGAGTGATTATGATATATAAATGTAGGTTCATCCTAGGTACAAATGTACCACTCTGTTGAATGATCCTGATAATGGAGGAGGCAATGCATGTGTGTGGACAGAAGATATGTGGGAACTCCCTGTAACTTCCTCTAAATTTTGTTATGAAACTCAAACTGTTCTGAAAAATACTACATCTTTAAAGAAAAACCTCAATGGGAACTCATCCCCACAATTGTGTGTGATTTAGCCCAGGTCCTTCCAGTAAATATCAAAGAAAAATCCCCTCATTCCCACAAGAGGAGGGGGAAGGGAACCATTTTGAAGTATTCCAGAGCACGGTTCTTCTTAACAAGGACTGACCTCAAGAGCAACTAGCTAACCAGAGCTTAACCTACAAGGTATTATCAGAGCCTAACCAACCTTGGGGAAAGGAAATACCCAAATCCAGCACACCCCTGCCATCTTCTTCCACCTAAAAGAAAACTAAAACACTGAAGTTCACAGTCCAGAGGTACAAACTCACTAAAAGACCAAGACCTAATCACAGAACTACAGAAGGCTTTCCCTCCCCTACACTTTACCACCACATTACTAACGGTCTACTTACAACAGTTCCTTTTTCCCAGTGCCTCATGTCTAGCTATCAGGAAAAAGTTTCAAAGCACTCGAAGACAAAAAATACAATTTGAAAAAACAAAGCAAGCTTCAGAACCAGATATGGCAGGAATATTGGAATTATCAGACCATGAATTTAAAACAAGTATGATTAATATGCTATGGGCTCAATGAATAGAATAGACACTAGATAAGAGATGGGCAATGTAAGTAGAGATGGAAATCCTAAGAACGAATCAAAAATAAATGCTAGAGATAAAAACACACTGCAACAGAAATGAAGAATGCCTTTGATGAACTTATTTATACACTGGACATGGCTGAGGAAAGAATCTCTGAGCTTGAAGACATTTCAATAGAAGCCTCCAAAACTAAAAAGCAAGGAGGCAAAAAAAATAGAAAAGAATATCCAAGGGCTCTGGGATAACTACAAAAGATAGAACATACGCACAATGGCAGTATCAGAAGAAGAGGAGAAAGGTACAGAAGAAAAAGTTGAAACAATAATAACTAAGAAGTTTATCAAATTAACATCAGACATAAACACATAGATCCAGGAAGCTCAGAGAACATCAGACAAGATAAATGATAAAATAAAACTAGGAGGTGACGGGTGGGCCCGGTGGGGTCCGGGAGCTGGTCTAGGGCGAGGGTGCCTAGTGGTTTCCGCCGCGCCCTGGCCGGTGCGCTTGGGCGGTGGGAGGGGGTGGCCCCCACGTGCCCCTTGCCACCGCATGTCCGGAGTCGGCCTCCTGCCCCTGACGGGCGGCCTTCTGCCGCCTCGGTCTCTGCCCCCAGGACCTGCTGCCACCGGCTTCCAGCGCCGCCGCTTATCCGGCCTGCAGTGCGATGGGCTGGGGGAACTCCACTGCCACCAGCATGGGCCCGAGCCGAGGCCCTGCAGGAGCAGCAAAAGATGTAACAGAAGAATCGATAACAGAAGATGACAAGAGGAGGAACTATGGAGGAACGTATGTTGGTATCCCGTCTGAAGCTGTTAATATGGTATCGAGTCAAACAAAGACTGTGCGAAAAAATTAGAAGACAATATCATGACTGAATAATCAAGAGAGCTTGCTCATCAAGATTTAGAAGGAATTTCGCTCCATGGGACGTTGTAATGCGCACGGACATTTCCAAGGAAATTCTAAACAATCACTTGCCCCCACTCCCCAGCTTCCTCAAAGTTTTTAAGTCTAGTTAAAACCATGGGTGCATATTGAGTGATGTGGTACCAGAAGGGAGTTGGTTAAACAGTACACTCGGGTGTGGTGCTTTCTGTGCTCCATCAGTGGAAGACAAGGGACCCAGCCAGCCTGGTCCACGCCTGCAGCCTGTGTACGTACCCTTGACTGTTCAGCGCAGTGCGAGAAGATGATGTCTTTTCACTGATGCATTTTTGATAGTTTTTATACAACAAAAATCCTTATTGTATTTGTAACTTAAGATAAAAAGGCACTGTAAACTAATAACCTGAAGTCGTATATTTGTCTGTTATCTTTTACCATTTCTACTTCACATTGATTTTTAGCTGTAGGATTGTTTGATTGATTCTTACTATCATCTCTTACCCTGTTTCGCTATTTGGTTTTCAGCATCATTTAAGGGTCAGAAAATTTCCTTTATTAAGAACAATATGTAACATTGCAATATTTAAAAATGAACCACTACAATTGGCATGCCATATATACATTTTGATTAATCTTCTGTTTTCCTTTAGTCCAAGGCTCTGTGACTACAGACACTTCACAGCCATTGAGTCTCCCATTTGACCCTTGCGAGATTACAGCATCTTATCATGTTAATTCTACCCTGTTCCAAGGACTTGTGATTAACTGATGGTAGGCAGGATATTTGGAAATTTCTCCACTTGATAATGACCACATGTATCCACTTAGTATTGCAATGTGAATTCCTCAGTTTACCAATGTATTTCAATAATTAAAACATTTTTATCCCCCCTTTTAAATAAATAAATAAATAAGTAAATAAAACTAAAACTAGGCAATTCATTCAACTACAGAAAATCAAAGATAAGGAAACAATCTTGAGAGAAGGCAGAAGGAAAAAAGCACCTTACTTATCAAGGAACAAAGATAAGAATTATACCCCAGCTCCTTTCTTTCCGCCTCCTTCTTTCTTTTCTCCTCCCTCTCCCTCCTCCTCCTCCATCTCTCCTTCCTTTCTTCTCTCCCTTCCTATTAAAAAACAAATCATTAAAAAAAAAAAAAAAAAAAAAAAACTCACCAACCTAAACTATTAAATCTTAAAAAAGAAAGCAAGCCCTGGCTGGTGGCTCAGTGGATAAGGTGCTGGCTGCAAACCCAAAGGTCGCTGGTTCGATTCCCAGCCAGGGCACATAACCAGGTTGCAAGCCAGGTCTCCAGCTAGATCTGTAGCTGGAGGCAGGTGAAAGGCAACCACACATTGACGTTTCTCTCCCTTTCTTCCTCCCTCCCCACCCTTCTCTCTAAAAGTAGTAAATAAAATCTTGAAAAAAAAAAGGCAGCTTATTAAAAAATGTTGGAAAAAGAAAAGCCTCTGGAATTACTTCCAGAAATTCTCTTTCAAAAACCTCAACTTCAGTCCTTACAGTTCAGAAAATTAATAATAGGGAGGGAGGACTGGATAAAGGAAGGTGAAGCATTAACCAAAGAATATACATGCATAAGTCAACTGACAAAGACAACAGTGATAACCATCAGAGGGAAGGAGGGTAGAGGATGGGTAGAAGTGAGCAAAGAGGGGACAAGTGGGGGTATCTGTAACAGTGTCAACAATTTTTTAAAGAATAATTAGTAATGACTATTACTTATCGAAAGTATACTATGTGCTAGAAACTGTACTGAGCATTCAATACAGCAATAAATCTTCCCCAAAAAAGCCTCAGATATGGAATAACGTGGGTTCTCAAATTGTTTTAAAAACTATGGTTAATATATGAGATTCCTCCTAGAAAATCACATTCCTAGAGAAACTCATACATAAGCCAGTTCAAGAACTTAAGAATGTTCAGAGCGTCACTCTTCATAATAACACAAATCTGGAAACATCTCGATTGTCCACCAACAGCAGAATAAACCATAGGACAATCATACAGCAGCAGAAATTAACAAAATAAAGTTGTACGTACACATCAGCATGAATGATTTTTTTTTTTTTGCCCTCACCAGAAGACATGTTTATTGATTTTAAGAGAGAAGAGAAGGGAAGGAGAGAGAAAGAAACATTGATGTGAGAGAAATACCAATCACAATTGACTGGGCACCAAACTGGCAACTTAGGTATGTGTCCTAATTGAGGAATCAAACCTGTGAATTTCAGCTTCCAAAATGACACTCCAGCCAACTGAGCCACTCCAGCCAAGGCAACATAAGTGAATTTTAAAACTTTTAAAAGTTTTAAAATTATTAAACTTTTAAAAGTTTAAAAGATAATAACAAATGAATTAACGTAGACATTTTGGAATAATGAAAAGAAAATTTTGTATTAATATGATTTGAGAAGCTGACAGAAGGCAATAATTAAATGGTGAATAGTCTGGATGTGAAAGAAAAAAAAAAGTACACATAAGTGGCTACAGAACAGACAGGGGGATGTTAAGAAGAACAAAGGAAATGGAGAAGCCAAAGAACTTATATGCATGACTCAATGGACACGAACTAAGGGGGACACTGCTGGAGGGAATGGGGTACTGGGTGGTGGGGGGCAAAGGAGGTAAAACTGGGACAACTGTAATAGCAAAATAAATAAAATACATTTTTTAAAAATAATAACTATGAGCAAAGTAAGAAAATCCAAGAATGTAAAAATGACATCATAGTATATGTGAATATCAAAAAATGGCAAAACTAAATATATTGTTAAAGGATACATTAAAAGGTGGTAAAACTATAAATAAATTCAAGAAGTGATTATCATGAAATTCAGCATAATAGTTATATCTGAAAGGAGGAGTGTACAGTATTTGGGCCTTCAAAGACACTGTCATTTAACATGGATGGCAGGATGGGTGAGTGCTATCACTTTTTCAACTATACAAATGTTTAATATGTGCTTCTTTTGTATGTGTTAGGTAGGATAGCAAATCAAACCAGGGAAGAGGAGGGAGCTATGTCTCACCCACTAACCCAGCAGTCCTGAGCCTGGTCCGTTAATATTGCCAGGTGTTCCAAAATCACAGGAAACACCATGCTAACACGGAAGGAGGGAAGTCCTTGAAATTCTATGTTGTTTCCACTATCTGGGAAAGAAAGCCTTTGAAACTGTGCTTTCATCCCAAGGCCTAAAAGAAGGGAAAGGGTCCTTAGTGCCCAAAGGAAGAAGCCCATAAAATAACCTTGGTTAAATGCCTACCTCTGGTAGCTATCTATTTTATGAGGGAGTTCCTCATGCTTGCAAGAGCCCATAAATAACTTCGGGTAACTGCCCCAACTTTAATTAACGGCCTCCCGTCACGTATCTGTTTTACAACAGGATGAACAAATGCAGTCTGGTGTAAGATAAAGATTTGGGCTAACAGACCCCAACACATACCTAAGATTTGGGTAGTCACATCCCACCCCCATCCCCAGGGAAAGATGGCACCACCTTTACCTATCAATCAGTATGGAATTTCTTTACCCCCAACCCACCAACTGTGTAAGTCCCCAGAACAAAGGACTAAAGGACTGGCTATCTATGGCCACCTGGCCTCAGGCCACCCTGGCTTAGGCACTTGCCACCCCAGCCTTTGGCTGCCCTTACTCTATGCCCACCCCCCACTCTAGCGAGGCCTGTTCTCTTCCATGAGAAAAGATCACCAATAAACCCTGCCTGCACACTAACAGATTTGCTGAATCTGTAATTTTTCAGTGAGTCAGCAAGAAGATCCATGTTTCTGGGAGTTTCTCCTGTAACATATGTATAATACATTTAAATTGTTTTTAATGTAAACCCTTTTGGATTAGCATAATGCCAACTTTACAAAAAAGGAAAACAAAATTATGTAAACTGTCCAAAGTTAATACCACAGCTATAAGCTAATGAAACAACTTTAAATTGTCCCTGATATACCAAGGTTGCAGGTTCTATCCCCAGTCTGGCTCATTCATACAAAATCAACTAATGAATGCATAAGTTGGTGGAACAATAAATTGATGTTTCTCTCTCTCTTTCTTCCTCTCTCTAAAATCAACAAATAAAAAAGTATTTTAATTATTAAAAAAAAAAAATTGAAGCTCTGGCTGATGTGGCTCAGTGGATTGGCACCAGCCTTCAAACCCAAAGGTCAGTGGTTCGATTCCCAGCCAGGGCACATAACCAGGTTGCAAGCCAAGTCTCCAGCCAGGTCCTTAGCTGGAGGCAGAGAAAAGACAACCATACATTGATGCTTCTCTCCCTTTCTTTCTCCCTCCCTGCCCTTCTCTCTGAAAATAATGAATAAAATCTTTAAAAAAAAAAAAAAAAAAAAAACCTTGAAATCAAGTTTGCCAAATTTCAAAAGTCATGCTCTTTCTTTTATGTTATATAACTTCCATTCTGCCAACTTGATACTAATACCTATACTTCAGTGGTCCCATAAGATTATAATGGAACTGAAAACTTCCTATTGCCTAGCCCAGTGACACTGTAGCAGTCATAAAATTATAGCACAAGGCATTACTATTTTATGGTCTCAGTCCATTGATTGCTATCAACTAGAAATGCCTGGGCACTCACAGGGACCCCAGTGAGCTTCCCAGAAATCTCCCCTTTCTAGATCAATGTTACAACTCTTACTAGGACTGCAAAATGCCCTTCAGCAATACCCATTTGGAAAAAAGGAGTTTATTACTTACAGGACCTGGGGTGTTCAAGGCATAATGGGGGGGCGGGGGGCGCAGGTACAGGCAGGTCTACAGCAAAGACTTTCTGCTTTTATTGGGGTTGAGGGTGGAAGCCTAGAGTTTTACAGGCTTGCTCTTTTTTTAAGAGTATTTTATTTATTATTTTCAGAGAGAGGGGAAGGGAGAGAGAGGCAGGCAGAGAGACAGACATCAATGTATGATTGCCTTTCACCTACCTCCAGCTACGGACCTGGCTGGAAACCTGGCTTGCAACCTGGTTATGTGCCCTGGCTGGGAATCGAACCAGGGACCTTTGGGTTCACAGGCTCGTGTCTCATCCACTATGCTACCTGCCAGGGCCTACAGGTTTGCTCTTTATTGGTGAACTTAAAACCCTTTTTTTTTTTTTTTCTTTAAGTGGGACTTCAAAGCACCAGGAGAAGGGGGGAGAAAGTGTTTAGTTATCACAGTTGACCAAGATAGGATCTCTAAAACCCCTTCAGTGCTGGGAGGTCACCTGGCTCCTATCTTGAGGCTGACCTGTATTTATTCTATATAGCCTTCCTTGAAGCCAGATGCCTCTTTGAAATGAATGCCTCTTGGGAGTGGATGCCTAGGCAAATGAAGCCTAAATCAGACATTTGCATTCAAAAAAGAAAAGCCTATAGTCAAGGCTTATACTACAACTATGAGTTGGTGGTGGTGCTTATAAACAAACCTACCATGCTGCCTGTAGTATAAAAGTATAGCACATGTTGCAGTAGTAGGCTATAACACCACCTAGGTTTGTGAATGAGTACCCTATGATGTTCACATAATAATGACAAAATTGCCTAAAGACAAATTTAGGAATCACCAATCTTTGGTGAAATAAAAACCAACAACAAAACATGTAAATGTAAAGCTATTAATCATAAGGCAACAGAACCAGTGCTATTGCTTTGCAGGGTTAATGATGTTCCCCTTATAACATTTCACACTCACAAATATATGGCCATGATTAAGTTTAGCTTTTCTCAAGCTAATTGACCTATATTAAAATCAAACCAATTAAAGTGGTGCTACATTTCATTAGCATTAGCACTAAACCAATGATCTAATGATACCAACATTTTTAGTTTCTTCATTTATACATAAGCACTGCTAAAATGTAGTAAATGGAACTTAAGCTAAGGGATCCTGGAGTTCAAATCCTGAAGCTTCTACTTTTGAGCTTATTTTGACCTTAAGCAAATTACCTCTTTGAACCTTTTCTCTACCTTGCAAAATGAATATATTACCTCCCACATTTGAATATCAGAATGAAATGTAATAAGGCAAAATTTTTAGGTCATTGTACTATATTTTATAGATGTTCAATAAATGTTTATTTCCTTTATTCTAGAAATGGGAAAGAAAAAAATTGAGAAGCAAAAAGATAATCAGAAAAATTAAAAGAAAGTAGAAGAATCTTTAAGAATAATCGTTTCCTAGGAAAAAAATAATTTAGAGAAAATAAAGATTTCCCTCCATTAGTAACAACAGTATTAAATATAAATGAAATTCAGTTTGTAAAATTCTAGTTCCTCTATATCCCTTTGATGAAGATGAGAATTTTGATTATTAAAAGGTAGCATTTCCTCAGAAATCCTATATAGATTAAAATTAAATTACAGAGTTTCTGATCTGTTACTTATTTTACTATGCCGACCATTTTTTCAAATTATAATAAAACAACTCGGCAATATATCACAGGGCTGACAATGTAAATCATATCTTTACCTTTTGGATTCAGAAGGCTGTCTCTTTGTTATCATTTCACGGAGTCTTGCAGCTGACTGCAAAATACACAAAATATATACACATAAAATAATACCTTACAACTACATAGCTTACTTTTAAAAATATTAAGTATCTGCTACTATACCCACATAAACTAAGATCCATACAGGAAATGAAGATCCTTAAAATATGATACCTGCTCTTGGTAGTAGACAGGAGAGAAATATACTCTCGATAATAAAAGCAAGCATATAATACTATCTAAATCACTGCCAGTCTAATGCCTTGAACCAGGTTGCTAATAAGTTTACATGATTAAACATTAAACATTTAATCAAATACACTGTTACAAATTAAAAGATTTAACTTCTGCCCTAGCTGGTAGCACAGTGGGTAAGGCACCTGGCCTGCCACCCCAAAGATCACTGGTTTGATTCCCCAGCCAGGGCACATAACCAGGTCTCCAGTCACGTCCATGGCTGGACGCAGGTGAAAGGCAACCATACATTGCTGTTTCTCTCCCTCTCTGCCTCTTTCCCTTCCTCTCTCTCTGGAAATAGTAAATAAAATCTTTTTAAAAGATTTAACTTCAAGTTATATTAATTCACCCTCCCTCCCGTCAAGATGCAAACATACACTGAATATTTGGGAATCTGGTAGTTGGAGAATTCAATTATTTAATAAAACCAAGGGTGTGATATCTTTTGCAGGGAAACATCACATACCCTCCTGAATATCCATTCTCTCACACAGAGTTTTCCCCTCAGTGTAAAGACACCTATATAAAATACACTTAATACAACAATCATAAAACATTAGCACACATCTGGCCATTTATCCTTACTTAACACTCTCTATGCAAGGTATATTCCCACTATTTTTTAAGTTTCTGCTTTGTCTACCAGGCATCCTTCAACCCATCCCTCCTCCCACTTCTTCTTTACCCTGTTTCTTTGAATCCAAGATAACCTTTCATAAGACATCATTAATTTATGTACCACCAAAGGGGAAGAGAGGTGATAGTTGCCAGCTAGTTTTATGATGCTTTCAAAAATATTAAAATAAAAACAGGCTTGCAAGCCCTGGCTGGCAGCACAGTGGATAAGGCGCTGGCCTGCGAACCCAAAAGTCGCAGGTTCGATTCCCCAGCCAGGGCACATAACCAGGTTGCAAACCAAGTCTCCAGTCAGGTCTGTAGCTGGAGGCAGGTGAACCGCAACCATACATTGATGTCTCTCTTCTTCTCTGCCTGTCTCCCTTCCCCTCTTTCTAAAAATAATGAAATAAAATCTTAAAAAAAAAAAAAAAAAAAAAAAAAAAAAAAAAAAAAAAAAAAAAGTGTAAACATTAAAAAAAAAAAACCAGGCTTGCAATCAGTAAAATATGGTAATCTCTTTCTATTAAGTGTAAAATTTGCTCCTAACTTTACTCTCCCTCATCTGACACTATGAAACCCGATACTATGAGTATTTTAGTGACCTATTGGCAAAAAGAATGGCATCTAAGTTTTAATTAGAAACTCCACACAAACCTCAGACAACTGAAGTGAAGCAAAAAAGTTTGCATTTTCTGATATGTTCTTCAGTCTCTTCCTTTCATATGGTGATAATCCTGAAAAATCATCCTATGAAATTACAACAAAAAGATTCCATTACTTTACACAATCCATATAGCAAATGCACTCACAAAACTAGGTGTTGAATTCTCTGTATGTATACTTTTCTTCAAATTGCACCTACTCTATTCATTTCATGATATCTTACCAAAGAGCACATAACCTTTGCTTTATTAAATGCATGAAAAAGTTTGAATATGGGATAATCACAAAATATCTATATGGCTTCCCAATTAAATAACAAGTGACTGGATATAAGAAGTCAAATAGTGTAGCCTAACAGCAAATTATTTCCTTCTGGCCATTAATTATACTGTTACTGAAATTTATCTTTTTATTAAACAAAACAAAAAACTCAGTAAATTTTTTTTCAAAAAAATTTTTTAATTTTATTGTTGTTGTATTACATCCATCCCCTTTTTGCTCCCCTCTGTCCCCCTCCCCACCTACCCATTCCCCCCAAAGTCAATCCCACCTGTTGTCCATGTCCATGGAGAAAATTTTTAAATTCACTTAAAGTATTAAGAAAATTTAGAAGAAAAAAAAAGATATAAACAACACATGAGCAGAAAAGACAGTATAACTAGAGAAGCCATCTTGGAGGTCCAATATCCAGTAGTTGGGGGGTTGTGGGGGCAGCAGATAAAATGGACAGTAAATAATTAGAGAAACAATACAAGCAAGTTTCTCAAAACTGAAGAAAGGAGATTCCTGATTTAAAAAGCCCAATGAGTATGCAGCACAAGGAATTTTAAAAAAGACTGAAGCTAGGTATATCATCATAAAATTTCTTAATGCCTGAGATAAGTGAAATAAGAGAAGGTCCTAAAGGCTTGCAGAGGGAAAAAAAGATCACAAAGAACCATGAATCAAAATGGCACTAATTTCTCAATATTGAGGGAAGCTAGAAGATAATGGAACAATATTAAAAACTCTTAAGGAAAAATTAAATAATTTACAAAGTACAATTCTAAATTCAATTAAGTCATCAATCAAATGTAAAAGATAAAGACTATAAAGACTCAAAACTACCATTCATACACCTTTTCTCAGGAAGTTATTATTGGGTTGACCAAAAAGTTCATTTGTTTTATCATAAGATAGCTCTAGTAGCACTTCATTGTCTTTAACTTCATTCAAAACAATTTTGTTCGATCATATTGTAACAGCTGTCACATCAGCATGCATTAAAAAAAAAAATCAAGATTGGTGAATTTTTGTGTAGCACATATATTGGAGATAGAAGAATATACATTTTTGGCATGTTACACTTTATTATTTCAAGAAAGGTAAAAATGCAAATGAAATGCAAAAAAAAAAAAAGATTTGTGCAGCATATGGAAAAGGTACTGAGGCTGATTAAACATGTAAAAAGTTGTTTGCAAAGTTTTGTGCTGGAGATTTCTCACTGGATGATGCTCCATGGCTGTGTAGAGATGCTGATAATGATCAAATCAAGACATTAATTCAGAACAATCAACATTATACCACACAGGAGAGAGCCAATATACACAATGCTTCCCTGGTTGCAGGTTCTATCCCCAGTCTGGGTGTGTGTGAGACATCCGATCAATATTTCTCTTTCCTATCAATGTTTCTCTCTCCCTTTCTCACTCTCCCTTCCCCTCTCTTTAAAGATCAGTGAAAGAATCCTCAGGTGAGGATTTATAAAAACTGGTTAAGATGGGGACCCTGGCCAGATAGGTCAGTTCTTCACAGCATTGTCCAGATAGATACACCAAGGTTGTGGTTACATCCCTGGTCAGGTCACAAAAAAAAAACCAAAAACAATCAACCAATGAATGTATAAATATTGTTGTTTTTCTCTCTCTTGTCCTTCCCATTACTCTAAAAATCAATAAATAAAAATTTTAAATTTAAATGGTTAAGATAGTACATTTTACATTGTGTATTTTGCCACAATTAGTTTTTTGATCCCTGGCTGGTGGAGCAGTGGATAAGGTGTCAGCCTGTGAACCCAAAGGTCGCTGGTTTGATTCCCAGCCAGGGCACATAACCAGGTTGCAAACCAGGCCTCCAGCCAGATCCATAGCTAGAGGCAGGTGACAGGCAACCATACATTGATGTCTCTCTCCCTCTCTCTAAAAAGAATAAATGAAATCTTTTTAAAATAAATAAAGTTTTTTTCATTTTTAAAAATGAAAAAAAGGCAAATAATAACATTGTTAAGGCTGTGGAGAAATTAAGATCTTCGTATATTGCTAGTTGGTGTGTAAAAATGGCACAACCAGTTTGGAAAACCGTTTGAGAGTTCCTCAAAAAGTTAAACAGAGTTACCATACGACCCAAAAATAATCATTCCTAAGCACACATCCAAAAGAATGGAAAACATATGCTCACCCAAAATCTCGTAAGCAAGAACTCACAGAAACATTATTCACAATAGTGACAAAGTGAAAACCAACCAAAACTCCATCGATTGATGAATTAACAAAATGTGGTATATATCCATACAATAGAATATTATTCAAATGAATACCAATACATACTACAACATGAATGAACTAAGAATACATTATCCTAAATGAAAGAAAAACACAAAAAGCTACTTGTATGATTCCATTTACATGAAATGTCCAAAATAGGCAAATCTAGAAACAGAAGGTAAATTAGTGGTTTCTAGGGCTGGAGTAGGGAGAAGGTCGGGTGGGCAGTGACTGCTAAATGGTTGGGGGATTCTTTTTGGAGTGATGAAAATCTTCTGAAACTGGATGGTAGCAATAGTTACACACTCTTACATATACACTAAAAACCACCAAATTGAAGACTTTTAAATAATAAATTTTACTTATGTGAATTATATCTCAATTTTTAAAAATATGTTTAATGATAGAAAACAGGTATCTGCATAGTCTCAAAGTATCTCCCTCAAAATATTTAGTAATTACAAAGGAAAAATTGGTAAGTTCACATTGAAGAAACCTGGCAGGCTCTACCTTAGCCAAGTGATCAAGGTCAACATCACCAGTAAACATATCAACATCGGGTACACCCTGATAGATGCACCAAGGAGGACACATTCATTTCTGTGGTATCCTTCCCAAAAGCCCAAAGCCTTAATCAAACCACAGGAAAATATAAGACAAACCTGAATGGACATTATACAGAATAATTATCTGATAATCCTCAAATGGGTCAAGGTCCTAAAAGACTAAATAACTGTCGTAGATTTGAAGAAACTATAGGGATAGGACAACTAAATGCACCATATGATCCTGGACTGGATACTGGAACAGACAAAGAATATTAGTGGAAAAATAGGTGAAATCATTAAAAATTTTGTGCTTTATTTAATAGTATTGATACCAAGGTTAGCTTCTTAGCTTAATAAATATTCTATGATTATGTACAATATTAACATAAAAGGAAGCTAGATGAAAGGTATATGGAAATTCTCGGTAATACTTCTGCAACTCTTCAGTAAGTGTAAAATTTGCTCAAACTTTAAAAAATTGTTAGGAAATGAAGTTAAAATAGGGTAAAGCTAAAGGAGTTCATCATCACCAAGCCATCATGAAATATTAAAGAGATTTATTTAAGAACAAGAAGATCAACAGGCTGATTAGTCCCAGGCCGGACACGATCTGATGTCACGAGGAACAGGTCCAGGAAGTAAAGAAAGTGTTCCTCTAAAGCAGGATACAAAACATGGTGGGTGGAGTAACAGTTCGCTAGAGGGAAGGACTCACCAAAGAGCAATACAACAACCAAAACCCAAGTACAACCAGGTAGCCCAAATAAACGGCATAAAGGGCATTAAGTTCAGGTGATCAAGGAGACTGTACCACTGGGTTCCACAGGTCTCCTACCACAGAAGGTCATATCACAAAGACAGGATGTCAAAGCAGCCCAATCTAAGAAACAAAAACAAACAAGAGTCACCTAAAATGCAGAGGGGAGAAAAAAAGGGATGGATGTAATACAACAACAATAAAATTAAAAGAAAAAAAAAAAAAAAAAAAAAAAAAAAAAAAAAAAAAAAAAAAAAAAAAAAAAAAAAAAAAAAAAAAAAAGAGTCACCTAAAATGGGGAGACAAAGAAACAACCCCATCAAAAGGAAAGGAGGAATCCCCAGGAAGAGCACAGAATGAAATAGAGGCAAGCAAACTATCAGACATGGAATTCGAAATAATGATAATATAGAAGCTCAATGAAAACTACAAACAACTTCAGGGGAACTATAAAGAACTCCAGGGAAGCTACAAGGAACTTACTGAGGACTACACCAACATTAAGAAGGACATAAAAATATTAATAAGAGCCAGGAAGAAATAAATAATACAATTCCTGAATTGAAAAACAGCAGAAAGAGTCAAAACCAGGTTAGAGGAAGCAAAGGATCAGATCAGCAAGCTGGAGGACAACAGCAGAAAAGAATTCCCAGATAGTGCAACAAAATGAAAAAAGACTGAAAAAGAATGAAGAGGTTTTAAGAGACCTGCAGGACAACATGAAACATAGTAATAATATCCATATCATACGGATACCAGAAGGAGAAGAAAAAGAGCAAGAAATAGAAAACCAGTTTGGAAAAGTGATGACTGAAAAAACTTCCCTAACTTGATGAGAGAAAAAGTCACACAAGCTGAGGAATCACAAAGGGTCCCAATAAAGATGAACCAAAACAGGTCCATTCCAAGATATATCACAATTAAAATGGCAAATTTCAAAGTCAAAGGGCAAATCCTAAAAGCAGCAAGAGAGAAACAGCTAATAACGTACAAGGGGGGCTCTGATCAGGTTAATAAGCTGATTTCTCCATAGAAACACTACAAGCCAGTAGGGAATAGCAAAAAAATTCCAAGCAATTAAAAACAAAGGACTACAACCAAGACCACTCTACCCAGCAAGTCTCTCATTCAAAATGGAAGATGAAATAAGGAGTTTCCCAGACAAAAGAAGGCTAAAAAAAATACATCTCCATTGGACAACCATTGCAAGAGATACTAAAGGTAAAGGGTCTGCTTTAAGAAGATGAAGAAAGAGAGAGAGAGGAACACAGATACAAAGGGGAAAATTACAATGAACAAGTTATCTATCAATAATAACCTTAAATGTAAACAGATTAAATGTACCAATCAAAAGACAGAGGGTAGCGGAAAAGATAAGAAAACATGACCCACATATATGCTGTCTACAAGAGACCCACCTCGGAACAAAAGATCTACACAACTGAAAACAAAGGGATGAAAAAAAATATTTCAAGCAAATGGGCACACAAAAAAGCTGGGGTAGCAATACTTTTATCAGACAAAATAGATTCCACACCAAAGTCCATAAAAAGAGACAAAGGACATTTCATAATACTTAAGGAAACAATCCATCAAGAAGATATAACCCGCCCTGGCTGGTAGCACAGTGGTTAAGGCGCCGGCCTGCGAACCCAAAAGTTGCATGTTCGATTCCCCAGCCAGGGCACATAACAAGGTTGCAAACCAGGTCTCCAATCAGGTCTGTGGCTGGAGGCAGGTGAAAAGCAACCTTACATTGATGTCTCTCTCCCTCTCTGCCTCCCTCCCTTCCCCTCTTTCTAAAAATAATGAAATAAAATCTTTAAAAAAAGAAGATATAACCCTTATAAACATATATGCACCCAACATAAGAGCACCCAAATATATAAAGAAAGTCTTGGAGGACTTCAAGAAGGACATCGACAGCAACACACTCATAGTAGGGGATTTTAACAGCCCATTATCAACAATGGACAGAACTTCCAAGCAAAGAAACACTAAGGATATTATGGATCAAATGGATTTAATTGATATAGTCAGAATCTTTCACCCCAAAGAAGCAAAATACATTCTTTTCAAATGCATATGGAACTTTCTCAAATCATCATTTGCCTCACATCATATGATGCAAAACAAGCCTCAATATAGTCAATAGAATTGAAATTATATCAAGCATCTTCTCAGATCACACCTTGACATTAGAAACCACCCAACCTCATGTAAAAAAACCCAAAATGTTAAAATTCATGGAGACTGAATAACATGCTATTAAATAATGAATGGGGCGGTTCAGTGGATTGGCACTGGCCTATGAACCCAAAAGTCACTTGTTTGATTCCCCAGTCAGGGCACATACCCAGGTTGCAGCCAGGTTTCCAGCCAGGTCCATAGCTGGAGGCAGGTGAGAGGCAACCATACATTGATGTCTCTCTCCCTCTCTGCCTCTCTCTCTTCCCCTCTCTCTAAGAATAATAAACAATTTTTTTTTAATGGGCTAAGGACCTGAATAGACACTTTTCTGAGAAGGACATACAAAGTGCCCATAGGAATATGAAAGAATGCTCAACATCATTAGCCATCAGAGAGATGCAAATTAAAACCACAATGAGCTACCATCTCACACCTGTCAAAAGGGCCATCATTAACAAATCAACAAACAAGTGCTGGCAAGGATGTGGAGAAAAGGGAACCCTGGTGCATTGTTGGTGGGAGTGCAGACTGCTGCAGCCACTATGGAGAACAGTATGGAATTTCCTCAAAAAATTAAATAGAACAGCCTTTTGATCCAGGAACAAACTGACAATGACCAAAGGGGAAGGGGAAAAAGGGACAAAGAAGGAGAAGAGATCAGTCAAAGAACTACTATAAATGACCCATGGGCGTGGATAACATGGGGGGATTGACTGTGAGAGAGGGGATAGGGTGGGTGAGCAGGGGAGAGCATTGCGGGGGGGAAGTGGGACAAATGTAATAAAACAACAATAAATTAAAAATAAAACAAAACACATGTCAACATTTCAACTTATAAAGTAATTTTATATTAATAAAATACTGCTTTATAAAATTTCATTTGTATTTTATATATTGAGCTTCTATATAAGATTCTATTTCAACAATGTTTTCCTCAAAGGAAAAGAAACTACAATGGTGGTCAAATTTCTCAACCTTGGCACTCCGAACATTTTGAAACATAATTATTTATTGTTGGGGGCTTCCCTGGTCATTTAGGATGCTTAGCAGTATTGCTGGCCTCCAAGAACTAGATGTGAGCATTGGAAAAAAAAGAAGAAAAGGAAAAAGAATATCAAACCTATGAACACTAAAATGACAACTCACAACTATCAATACCTGAATCTAAAAAAAATTTTTTTAATTAAAAAAGCAAACAAAAACAAAAAACAAACCTAAGAAAACAACCAGAACAGGAACAGAGAACAGGCTACGTGGACGCACAGATTTTACGCAATCCGCTCAATGTAGTGGTGATTTGCTTAAAAGCACAAGGTGTCTTAGAAGTGGCCATGCCTAAAGTTGGGCTTCCAACTGCCCCCCACCCATCCAATGTACTTATGATTTGCACCACACTGTCCCACCACACGTCTTAGTTCTTACCTTTGGGACAATAAAGCATAAACTGAATTCCAATTTCATAACAACACCTCAGTTATCCTATCTCCCTTTTCTACCATCATTTTCTATTCTAGTTTCGTTAACTTTTTGTCATGTGGTGCAGTTTTATCTTGTCCAAAACTTGTCACATTAAATGAAGTACAGCACTCTTGGTAGATGATAGAAGCATAAAGAATTAGATGCCTAATTTCTTAAACTGATTCAAATTACTATTTTAAACAGAGCTAATAAATTTTTTCATGTACCTTCTCTACTTCATTATTTGTCTCCTTTTTGTGTTTAAAGGAAATCTTATTCAGCACATCAATGCAACCAATTCAATTAAGAGTGATTTTCATACCATCAAGGGTCGGTCACTCAAGTGCCATGTGTCCCACAGGCCAACTTCTTTTGGTATAAAGTACATAAATGTGTAAAGATAAACAAGATGTCATAAAGTATGAGGAAACTCAAAAATAAACGCAATAAACTCAAAAGGAAAAGGAAGCAGAGTGAAGATTAAGTCACTTCTCTTCCTGACATATCAAAGCCAAAAGCAAAATTAATCCAAGAAAGTTGTAAAACATTAAAAAAAAGAAAATTTCAACTAAACATAAATTAGGTAAAATAATTTGTTTGGGCTAGAGACCCTTGATAAACGTAGCTTATCAGAACTTCACTTTTTTAAATACGAAAAATTTGGATAGGCAGCAATTAAACTCTTACCGGGCCTGCCGTAGTATCTTCATCACTGTCTCCATCCTGACTGCCTTCCACATCAACACGGAGGCTCATTGCATCTAAAGTGCTCCCGACTCGTCGGTTACTATTTCCGGAATAAACATCTAAGGATGATTTCTGCAGTGTGGATTCAGCCTTCGAAGATGTGGTAGCTTTCATCTTTGGAATTAAAATCTTTGTGAAACTCTTCTTTATTTCAGTCTTCTTATATTTCTTACATGCCACTTCCTTGTTAGAGTTATTTAATAGGGATTTGGGGAGCTTAAATTCACCTGGCTTGTAATCACTAAGTGAAAAGGGGACAAGACACACCTTAGCTGTTTTTTCTAAAGCTGTAGTCTGTACTGGTCTTACAGATACATGAGAGCTGGTCTGGTTTTCTTTATATTCATTCACCTATTCAGACCAATAAAAGAAAAGAGAGTATTAGAATCCCATTCAAAATCTATATACCAAATTCATTAACCCAAGTCAAGTCATTTGTTATACGGGACACGTTTCTCGCCCAGACCAAAAATAATGATGACTACAACTTGTAACTGAGGAGTCTTCCCTGTCAGCTTCGGAGTAACTAAGTGTAAATGTTCCCAAGTGGAAAGCTGACAGGAACGGCTGCAAAAGCAAATGTACTGTAAAGTCGAGTCCTGATTCCATCCTGCCACTATTTGGGGACTGAAAAGAACCTTTCTCCACGCTGGATGTCTAGATTCCATAGAGGACCAGAGCAGGGATGCGGCTTCTCCTTCGAAGCAAGCCCGGAAAAAAAAAAAAACACATTAAAAGACGAGATGCCCCAGAAAAGGAAAAGTGTTTTGGAATTGGAAAGTGCCCGGCGCCAGGTTCGGATGCGGGCGCGGGCCAGTGCCGGGGAGACCCCTCACGAGCACAGCAGAAAGCTACAAGCTGTCTCTCACCTTCACTTGGAGTAGCTGTCTGGAGCCCACCTTCTCCCCCGCCGCAGCACACAACCCCGACATCTTTCCGCCGCTTAGCAGCTGGCGCCTTCCCGCCAATATTGGACAGGAGGCGGGACCTCGGGAGGTAGAGGCGGGACCTCGGGAGGTGGCGGCAGGCAGCGAAGGCGGGCTCGGATCCCAGCCAGCGGCGGGGAGGGGCGCCGCGCGCCGAGGGTACTACCGTCGCAAACAAGCGAGTATACCAATCTTACCCCAAACTTAAATTCCTTCTGAATGCAATGGAACGGATTGGAGGTTTTTTGTTTTGGGTTTTTTTTTTTCTTTTTACCTTGGATCCTGATGGTTTTGATGCTACTGGTGCCAAGATCTCGCTTTGAAAAACACGGGAGCGTTTGCTAAGAAAAAACTCTTACCTTGCAATGTGAACCCGGAAAAGATTCACTCACTTCATGCCCTCAAGCAGCGGTTCCCAACCTTTTTTGGCACCACGGGCCCTTTCGCAAAAATGGGCGGGGAAGGAGGTGTGGGGAGACGACAAGACGCGGTGCTCAGATGAGCTTAGTTCGCCCCACGGTGGGAATGAGTTGGCGGGACACAGAGATGGATATCAGGCGACTTTTGCTGGCTGCAGTTCCTAATAGGCCCGGGCCCAGGGGTTGGGGAGACCCTTCCCTAAAGAATAGAAAGGAAGTCGAAATCAACGTGCAGCGTTTACCTCGGGTTCCCTAGTTCCATATAACCCCAGCACTAGAATATTATGCCCTATGGCCACCGTATTATCTTTCTAGCAGAAGAACCATTTTGCTTTTTTTATCCAAAAGCTGATAACATTTAGCTGGCTTAAACGTCACCTGATCATCTGCCCACCTGTTAAGAAAAATACTGATGACCTTAGAAAGCTCAAAGACTGGGGAAAAGTTGTGAATCTAACTTGTGTGTAACAAAATAACGTCAGATTTAGTGCACTGTATTTCTTAAAGATAAGCCATATTTTTTCTTCAATTACAATCATCGCGCCTCAGGTACACCTCATTGGTTACAATACTGCCACTGCACAAAGCTAGATAAAGCTAGATAAAACTTTTCTTTTCTGCTTTGTGGGTTGCTGTGAGCCAAAACAATTGCCTCCCCAACAAATTACTCCCTCTACAATAGTTTACCAGTTTTAGAGCTGGTAAACTCATAGTGTAAAATTAAGGTCCTTTCTTTTGAGCCCAAAACCGCTCCCTTGGTTATATGGGTCCCTCCACTGTTCGTCACTGGAGACTTGCGCAATTTTATTTCTCTTCCCAACCTAGACCCAATTAAAAAAACACAGGTGAAATAATTTGAGAACTAACCCTATTAACAGCACCTGCATGGCCCTCAAAACCCACCTGCCAAACTTGCATCACTCCTTCACTCCAAAATCACTGATAAAATCAAAACTTTTATAGTGTCTGATACATTGGACCACGCTATTTCTGGACTTCAAGACTCTGGTTCATGGGGAGCAAAAAGGGGATGGATGTAATACAACAACAATAAAATTTAAAAAAACACAAAACACTCTTTACCAAAAAAATAAAATAAAATAATAAAAAACTCTGCTCGTGAGTTCCATATCTTTCCAACATAGCAGTTATAAAATCCGTTCCATGATTAAATGTGTCCTGACTTCCAAACAGCCAGTGGTTTTTACACAACCGAGCTAGTGAACTGCAATTTTTAAATTTTTCGTATTCTCTTAATTTTTTTATTTTAAAATGCAAACTTCCTGAAGACACGAGGTGTTTAATATTCCATGCCCCTTACAGAGAGCTAAGCATGGTAAACACAGCAAGTACTTAACATTTATGGACTTACATAAAAACTCTTTCCGTCCAGGTGTGTGTGTGTCTAATTTTATAGGCGGTCTCCAAAAACCTAAAAGTAGGTGAACCGGAAAATCTAAAAGTAAAGTGTTCAGATTTCTGGCAATGTCCCAGGCCCCTTTTTGCATTTTCGGATTGAGTGTGTGTGTCACTGGCCTAAATCACCACCACCTGCCATTGTGTAACCAAAATATACCACACCATAACCCACTCTCTGCCTTAACTAATCAGGTGCTATCAGCAGGATTTCCATCCCAATTAAACTCTAATTTTGAACTCTACAATCTGGACAGACTGCCCTTCACTATCCCCGGAGTTTCTTGTTAGTCTCTATCCCATTTTCCTCGGCCTCAAACCAAGCTAACGAACAATACCTTTAATTCTGACCTTCCTCGCCGCAAGACTTAAGAGCAAAAAGCCAGGGGGGGCAATTTGCCGCCAGAAGTGCTTTACAAATACGGCGAAACTGAGGACTATGGGGCTGGCTATGCGCATGCGCAGTAACACACGCGACGTTTTACGGTAGGCGCCCAGACGTCCTCCACAATCCCACAATCCTCAGTTCGCATACTTCCGGTTTTTCTAGTTGGGTCGTAAGTTGTGTTTCCCATCAGTCGCGCTTTGGCGTCCAGTGCGTGTAGGTGGAGAGGATTTTTCTGTCGTTTTGACGTTGTAGCTGTTTACTGTTTGGAATCAGTGAAGTTTCGGGAGTACTCCACAGCCATGAACATGTCGATCCCAAGCGCACTCATGAAACAACCGCCCATTCAGTCCACGGCTGGAGCCGTCCCGGTTCGCAATGAGAAAGGTACAGTGCGGCACCGTTTTCCAATCGGATCTTCCTCTTCCTTCCCCAAGCCTACTCCGAACCTACCCCGGGCCGACCACCCGAACCTGCAGACCCTTAAGACCTTCACCCCTATTCTTGGACTTTGTGCCACCTTCTCGTGTTGCCTAGGAGAGAAAAACACTTAAATGTCCGTGTTTCTTGTATACTGCCTGTTCTCGCCTTCCCTAAGCACTCCTCTTTCCTTCACCAGTTCGTTAGACTAATCCAGAGCGAATGCCTGCTGTTTGCAGGATGTTCAGGATACAATCCCTCTTTTGTTATCCATATGCTCAATTTATGTTGCTTTTATTATTCTTACTATAATTATTCATGTGTCTATTTCCCTCTACTTCATAAGCTCATAACCTACTTGAGGCAGAAACCATGTCTTACTAAACTTTTTAGACATTTAACCAAGGCAGTGGCTGTATTTATTAAATTGAAAACAAAGTTTTGTAAGATCGTGCCCCAACCTTAAGGAACTCATATTCTAGTAGATTTGGGACATCCAAAAAGAGGTCTTTCACACGTGTAATACCTGTCACATAGGTAAAAACAGGCTCTGTGAGAGCAAAGAAGGAGTAATTTCTTCAGATTGAGGTAATCAAAGAAAGCTTCTTGAAGAAGGTGGTATTTAAGTTGACCCTTTAAAGACTGGGTATGGTTCCAATGAGTGCAGTTGGAAGAAGGAACACATTATGTGTTTGGAGAGTCAGAATAGTTTTCTTCAGGAAGGATTTTGGGAAATATCACTTCTTTTTTGTTTTTAAATATACTGTACCTATCTGTGTGCAACTTGCCTTTTTTTTTTTTTTAAACTAAACATATAGTTAAAGTATCCTTTGGATACTTATAGATCTAATTCGTTCATTTTTAACTGTTTATGAATTCCATTGTATAATTAAACCACAGTTTACTTCCTATTGAGGGACAATTGTATTATTTTTTTCTATTACAAACTGCTGCAATTATCACTCTTAAAAGTATTTCTTTAGTGCACCTGTGTAAGATTTTCTCTAGGGTAAATTCCTAGAAGTTCATTATCAACTACCTTTTGCTAATTGTTCTCCACATTAAGAACATGAAGAGTTTTTATTTCCCCATATATTCATCTATGCACTGGATTTTATCAGATTTTTTAAATTTTGCTCAATCTAATGGGTATGAAATACCACGTTAATTTGCATTTCCTGATTACTAGTGAGACTAGGCATCTTGGTCGTACACTCTTCAGCTTTCTAGGTTGTCTTCTTCTCTGAATTACCTATTATATAACTTATCCCATTTTCTATTTGGTTTGTTTTTATACTTCACAAATCTGGGTATTTCCATTTGTTTGGGCTTATCTTTTAACTTTATGTAGTCTTCTGTTACACAGGTATTTTTTTAATTAATTAATTTACTCATTTATTTTCAGAGAGAAGGGTAGGGAATTAGAGAGGAACAGAAACATAGATGTTCCAGAGAAACATTGTTCAGTTGCCTCTCCCATGCCCCCAACTGGGGACTCAGCCAGCAACCCAGGCATGTGCCCTGACTGGGATCGGAACCACCACTCAATCCACTGAGCCATGCCAACCAGGGCTGTTGAGTAGCTTACAGTCCTGTAGGGATGTATTTTCTTTTTTTCTTTTTTTAAATATTTAATTTATCTTTTTAGAGAGAAGTGAAGGAAAGGAGAAAGAGAGGGAGGGAAATGTCAATGCATGGCTGCCCTCCACATGCCCCCAGCTGGGGACCTGGCTGAAGACCTGGCCCACAACCCAGGCATGCACCCTGATTGGGAACCAAACTAGTGACCCTCTGGTTCGCAGGCTGGCCCCATTCCACTGAGCCGCACCAGCCAGGATGGGATGGATATTCTTAAGATGTTTTTCACACATGGAACTTTAATCCAACCAGAATATTTTGTGTGGGAGTGTCAGAGATCTAATTTTACTATTTACCTTATGCTTAGCCAGTTTTCCCTACTATCCCATTGTTTGACTAGCCCACCCATTCTCTACTGCCTTTTAATGTCACTTCTGTAATATACCAAGTTCTCATACAGATTTGTTTCTTTGCTATCTACTCTGTTCCATTGGTCTTGATGTACCTCCTGAGTCAATGACATACTGTTCTAGTTATTATATATTTAAATGAGACTTGCAGTCTATATAAAACCCTTCCCACCCCACTAGCCCTGGCCAGTGTGGCTCATTTGGGTGGGAGCATCATCCTGTAACTGAAATGTTGTAGGTTTGATTTCTAATCAGGGCACACATCTACCTAAGATTGCAGGTTTGAGCCCTGGTCCAGCCACTTACAGGATGCAAACAATTGAATCTTCTCTCTCTTGCACTGGTGTTTCTCTCTTTTCCTCTCCCTAAAAGCAATGAAAAAATACGTTCTCAGGTGAGTATTAAAAAAAACAACTCTTAAAAAAAAAAAAAACTCTTTCCACCCCACCTTACTTTATTCTTGTTTTTCTTTAGTTTTTTAGAGCAATTTTAGGTTCACAGCAAAATTGGAGGAAAAGTACAGAGATTTCCCATATACCCCCTACCCCTACACATGCATAGCCTTCCCCCACCAGAGTAATGTATGTATTTGTTACAACTAATGAATCTACATTGATACTCATAATTACCCAAAGTTTTCATTTACATTAATATTCAATCTTGGTGTTGTGCATTCCCTGGGTTTGGACAAATGTATCTATCAATATGAATACACAGTATTTTCACTGACCCAAATATCGGTGGTCTGCCTGTTCATCCCTCCCACACACCCAACTTCTGCCAACCACTGATCCTTTTGTTATCTTCATAATTTTACCTTTTCCAGAATGTTATGTATTTGGAATCATACAGTACATAACCTTTTCATACTTGCTTTTTTCACTTAGTAATAGGCATTTAAGATTTCTCCATGTCTTTTCTTTCTTGGCTTGATATCTCCCTTTTTAATGCTAAATAATATTCCATTATCTGGATGTACCATGGTTTATCCATTCACCTAGGGAAAGACATCTTCATTGCTTCCAGTTTTAGCCATTAAGAACAAAGCTGCAATAAATGTCAGTGTGTAGGTTTTTGTGTGGATATAATTTTCAGTTCATTTGGGTAAATACTAAAGAATGCAATTATTGGATTATATATATTATATATATATAATATTGAATATATTATAAGTATATTCTAAGAATATACTTATCACCAGCAATGAGTGAGAGTTTCTGTTGTTTCGCATCAGTATTTAATAGTATTCATATCAGTATTTAATACTAGTGCTTCACATGCTAGTACTTAATTTCTGAGCCCTGGAATTTGGCCATTCTAATAGGTGCATAGTGGTATCTCATTCATGTTTGAATTTGTATTTCTTTAATGGCGTATGATGTAGAGCATTTTTTTTAAGATTTTATTATTTTTAGAAAGAGGGGCAGGAAGAGAGGGAGAGAGACATCAGTATATGGTTGCCATTCACCTGCCTCCAGCTACAGAGGCAGGTGACCTGGCTGGAGACCTAGCTTACAACCTGGTTATGTACCCTGGCTGGGAATCGAACCAGTGACCGTTGGGTTTGCAGGCCAGCACCTTATCCACTATGCTACCAGCCAGGGCTAGAGCATTTTTTATACACTTATTTGCCATTTGTATACCTTCTTTGGTGAAGCATCTCTTAAGGTCTTTGACCTCCTCACCTTGTTCTTCAGAATTATCTTGGCTCCTATTTTTCCACATGATTTTAGACTGCTGGGGTACAACTTTTAATGGAATTGCATGAAAAAAAAAAATTTTTTTTTAAATAGTTGGTTTTCTTTTTTCTTTTTTTTTTCTTTTTTTAAGATTTTTTTATTTATTATTTTCAGAGTGAGGGGAAGGGAGAGAAGCAGAGAGGGAGAGAGACATCAATGTATGGTTGCCTTTCGCTTGCCTCCAGCTATGTATCCAGCTGGAGACCTGGCTTGCAACCTGGTTATGTGCCCTGGCTGGGGAATCCAGCCAGTAACCTTTGGGCTCGTGGACCGGTGCCTTATCCACTGTGCTACCAGCCAGGACTTGAATTGCATTAAAATGTTATAGATTAGTTGCTATTATAAATGCTATTTTAAACTATATTTCCTAATTATATATAGCTAATGCACAGGTACACTTATTTTTATCCAGCGTTCTTCCTGAATTATTATTTAGTTTGTTCATTATCTTGTTTTTTTCCCCACATAGATGATCATATAGTCTGAAAATTATGGCAGGTCTTCCTTTTCAATCCTTACCTTGTATCTTTCTTTTCTTATGGCCCTAATTAGTGCTGTAATAAAATGTTGACTAGAAGGAATGATATGTAACAATGTAGGACTGAATGCCCACTGCTTTTTAAAAGAGTGCTCCTACTGTTTTATTATTATTAAGTATAATGTTTGCTGTATCTACTTTTAAGATTATATGACTTTAACTATATAAACTTTAAATCTTAATTTACTTTTTCCCTTATTAATTTTCCAAAGTAAAGTCATCCTTATAGTCCTAAGCTGAATCCTATTAGGTCATGATAGCTTAGAGGTTTTTTTGTTAGTTTTTACATTACCAGAGTACTTTTGCTATCATGTTATTTAGTATTTTTGTGCCTATGTTCATGATTGAATCCATGTAAAGTTTTCCTTTGAACTCTCCAATTTGGTTGTCAAGGATATATTCAATACCCTGGCTGGTGGCACAGTGGATAAGGTGCCAGCCTGCGAACCCAAAAGTCACTTGTTCGATTCCCCAGCCAGGTTGCAGACCATGTCTCCAATCAGGTCTGTAGCTGGAGGCAGGTGAAAGGCAGCCATACATTGACATCTCTCTCCCTCTCTTCCTACCCCTCTCTCTAAAAATAATAAATAAAAATTTTTTAAAAAATTAATACAAATAAAATAAATATATTTTTTTAAAAGGATATATTCATCTTACAAAATATGGTGGTTAGTTTTCACTCTCTATTCACTGGAATTGTTGGTATTTGTAAAAAGAAAGACTACCTGCTCTTGCAGGCTTCATACCTCAAAAACTAAAAGAAGGTAGAAATAGGAAAAATTAGAAAACTGAGTTATATGGTAATATACATATTATGAAGGCTGCCATGGCAAATTCCAAAGGAACCAAAATAATGACTGAGCAGCATTTTAAATTTATATTCATATTTAAGTCATTCTTATTGTGTGCTGGGCACTGTTACTACATTTATTTAAAGGTATAGTTGAGGTAGAATAGTATAACTTCATCATGGCCATAGTCTGCCTGTTTGTGGGGACTTTTTTCTGTTGTTTCTTTGCTCCCCTTCCTCTGCTTCATTGTACCCAGGCTAGACCTCATTATCAGTAGTGTTGGTATTCACTAGAACACCTTCCCATGGCTTGGCCTGTGTAGGTAAACATCATTAGGTGAATAGATGGTTGGGTAGTGGCTCTCTTCTCCTTCCTGAACTCTTACTTACAAGGAACACACAGCTCTACCTGCAAAGGCTAACGGTTTAAGGACATTGGGAAAGAAATTCCTGGAACATAATAAGTTATCTTTCTTACCCAGGTGAGATTTCGATGGAAAAAGTGAAGGTAAAGCGTTATGTGTCAGGAAAGAGGCCAGATTATGCCCCTATGGAGTCCTCAGATGAGGAGGATGAAGAATTTCAGTTCATTAAGAAAGCTAAAGAACAAGAAGCAGAGCCAGAGGAACAGGAGGAGGATTCATCTAGTGACCCTCGGCTCCGGCGTTTGCAGAACCGTATTAGTGAAGATGTGGAAGAGAGGTAATGACAAGGGTTCTACTTTCCTGGACCTGAATCCTATCATATAATTAATAAGAACAATAACAATAGCTAATACTTGAATGGTACTTAACTATGTGCCTGCTGTTCTAAGTACATTAGATTTACTAATTCTTATAATCCACATAATAAACTTAGGAGGTAGGTACTGTAATACCCATTTTACAAATGAGGAAACAGGCACAAAGGGTTTAGGAAAATAATATTACCAAAGTTATATAGCTATTAAGTGGCAGCTAATAAACAACAGGTTACCACTGTCCAAGGGCCAAATTAACACATAAAAGGGATAGAAAACACAAACCATTGGTTGGTTTGTTGAGGGGAGTCTTTTTAACACAAAGATGTTTTATAAAAGTTGAGTCATTAATTTTATTCATTTATTCTAAAGACTAATAAAGGGAAAAGACACTGAAGTAGGGTAAAGGCCTGATGAATTGTTTCATGTAGGAAGGGGAGCCTCCCAGCAGGGATTTTGTATATTGTATATTGATTGAGATATTGCCTTACAGAGTAAGACAGAGGTCCTGAACTTTCACAGTTCATATTGTCTCGGAAATTTTTTCACAGAACCCTTAGGCCCAAGCAGTTCTGTGTATTTTATTAAGGACTTAGATCCAAAAATTTAATATGTATTTATGCTTTAACAACTTAAGCCATTTGGAAAATATAATACACATACAAGAAAAAGCTATTTTACAGAACCACAGTCACTTACTAGTGGGATTTGTGTGCCTCTTGGACGCTGACAGCCTCTCAAACCTTGGAATTAGATTGGCACCCTTCACTCTCATTTCCTCTTCCATACTCATTTTCATGTGGTACTTGCCTTTTGTCACAGCAGTGACCAAAAACCCAGCTTCACAAAGAGAAGATGCCTTTAAAAGTAAACAGTTTAATCTAATATTGAAATTAAACTATCTCAAGCTATAAGATATATCCTAGTTCATCCATGTAAGTCGTTGCAGTGCCCCTGGATGCCTCTGCATACAATTAATGTTTCAGGTCCAACCTATTTGCTCTGACACTTTGAATTAGTTCCTAGTTGGTCCAAAGGTTGTGGGTTATTGTTAAGCTGATTAACAATGAATTAGTTCCTTTAATGGGTACTCCTTTGCCCATCTCTAGACTTCAGTATTAATAAAAGCAAACATAATGTCCAGGAGCTCTAAGACTAGAGAAATGTGGTTGAACTTCCAATTTTGTAGCATTGGTGTTACACTTGGAGATACTGTTTTTCAGATTGGCTCGACATCGGAAAATAGTGGAACCTGAAGTGGTAGGAGAAAGTGACTCAGAAGTAGAAGGAGATGCTTGGCGCATGGAACGAGAAGATAGTAGTGAAGAAGAGGAGGAAGAAATTGATGATGAGGTATAGTTAAAGTAAAAAGGGAGGTCCTTTCTGGGTACAAGAAAAAGTTGGGATCAGGGCTGCTTTCTTTTTGAGCCCCTAAAGGCACAGATTGCTGCTTCGGCAGAACTCTGATCCAGAGTTCTCTGTTGGAGATAGGATTGAACATACAGTGGTGCTAAATTGCATATACTTTGTTGAGCTTGATGAAGGAAAAATAAAAAGCCACCTAAGAGCACCAGTCATTTGGCTTACTGGTTTTTTAATTTTTTTTTTCTTTTTTTTTTCCTTTCTTTTTTAATTTTATTGTTGTATTACATCCATGGCTTACTGGTTTTGACATATGCCTTGATAGGAAATAGAACGGCGTCGTGGCATGATGCGTCAGCGAGCACAGGAGAGAAAAAATGAAGAGATGGAGGTCATGGAGGTGGAAGATGAGGGACGTTCTGGGGAGGAGTCAGAATCAGAGTCTGAGTATGAAGAATACACAGACAGTGAAGATGAGATGGAGCCTCGCCTGAAGCCAGTCTTTATTCGAAAGTAAGTATTTCTCAGGTAGTCCTGAATCTGTAGTTTCGACTTTCCAGGTCTGAAGACAGAAGCCTCTTTCCTATCTTATGCTCTTCTGAAATGTAAGCCCTAAGTGAAAGTCCTCTGCCTAGTGCTCTAATTCTGCACGGTATTTGCTGAGGAATATCTCGGTGTTAGCAGATAGCCTGAGTTTGTTTTCACATCTCCTTCTCCAGTTAAAGGGCACATATCTGCCCAAGATCTTAAATTATTTCAAGCACAAAATTAAGCTTAACAAGTAAATTCCTATTCCTTTCCTAAAGACTAGAAATCGTACTACTGCAGTCTAGCAGGTTTCTTGCTATTCAGCTAGTTCTCAAAGATGAATGGAATTTTGATGCTCTAGATACCTGGTACAACTCCCATTTTCAGCTTTTTGCAAATAATAGAATCAGAGATTGTTTGGCTTTGATTTGGAGAGGAGTTGATTTAGGAGAACACAGCTCCACTCTTAAGAGCTTTGGAGAATTAACGGGACCTCTGTACCACAGGAAGGACCGAGTAACAGTTCAAGAACGTGAGGCCGAAGCATTAAAACAGAAGGAGCTGGAGCAAGAGGCAAAACGCATGGCTGAGGAGAGACGCAAGTACACACTCAAGGTACTGGGACAGGCTGTGAAGGTTGAGTGCAAGGAGTAGTGTACTTAGTTTGTCTGAGGAAAATAGGAGTCCAACAGTTGAATTGTTCTCACTGTCCAGATTGTAGAAGAGGAGACCAAGAAAGAACTGGAGGAGAACAAGCGATCTCTGGCTGCACTGGATGCACTAAATACTGACGATGAAAACGATGAGGAAGAATACGAAGCATGGAAAGTTCGGGAGCTAAAGAGAATTAAGAGAGACAGAGAAGATCGAGAAGCGTGAGTAATGGTCCTAGAGTTTAATACTGCTAATAAGATAGATTTTTAGTAGAGTATCTCTGAGGTTCAAAACCTATTACAAGTTCCATTCTAGCTTTCTTTAGGGCCCCTGCAACTGGCTGAATTTCCGTAATTGGACTGTTAAAAACAGGGAAAAGAAACATGCTTTGTCAATGTTTCTCCATAATAGAGTGACAACTAATACTCCCTTTAGGTATTCACCATTATCAGTTATCTATTGTTGCATAACAACCAACCCAAAATCAGGTGACTCAAAACTGATTATTTCTCTCAATTTTAAGGGTTGCTCATATCACCTGTGCTCTCTTATGTAGTTGCATCCAGCTGAAAGACTAAGTGGGCTAGAAAGTCCAAAATGACTTCACTCACATGTCTCATGTGATGTAGTTGGTGTGGACCATCTGCTAGGCTGCCTCCCTTGTCCTTCTTCAGTAGTCTAGACTAGCTTCCTTACATTAACAGTCTTGGGGCAGTATTCAAAAAGGGCAAAGGTGGAAGCTGGCAAGATCTTTTGAGGCTCACATGTCATTTCTACAAAGGAGCATGCAGACTGTGAGGGGAAGAATTTGTGGCATTTAAATAATTGATAACATACTCATTACGTTAGAGCAGAATCATTTCTGAGCTGCATCACCCATTCCTGAAAGTTACTAGAAATGAAAGCGTAATCCCAGGTTACAATGGGAAACCATCAATAGAAAACTCTGTCCTCGGCCTGCAGTTTCTAAGGGTTTTTTATCTTAGACTTCATGGAGCCCACATACCCATTAAAATTGTATGCAAAAGTATTCGTATGTGTATTTGCATTTTTCTGGAGAAAGGGGATCTGTGTCTACCCCACTCTCTACAAAAAAAGTTTTAATTCACTGCAATCTAATTAATGGTGATAATCCTTGGTTTATGGCATATAAACACATGTAAGATTAAATGTTATTTTAAAATCTGGGGGTTTTTGTTTGTTTGTTTGTTTTTAAGCTAAGAGGCTTTTTAGGGAATTGGTAATGTTGCAAAACTGTATGTCTAAACCTTAGAAAAGGCTAAAACCAACTTTTGGAAGTTTGTAATACCTGATCTTGCAAGCATAATAAAGACCACCTCACCTTTTTATTTATTGAGCTCCTGATATTGATTCCCAACAGGCAATTACTAGAATAGGCCCTGACTGGGTAGTTCAGTTGGTTAGAGCATCATCCTGATGTGCCATGATCGCAGGTTCAATCCCCAGTCAGAGTATATCATATAAGAAGCAACCAGAGAATGCATAAATAAGCAGAACAACAAATGATTTATTTCTCTCTCTCAATCTCTTGATCTCTCCATCTCTATCTCCCTCCCCCTATAATCAATTTTTTTTTAAGTGAATAATGCTTGAAAGGAGATAGGACTGTGTTATACTCCAATAATTGGATCTTTCTAAAGCTGGAATGAAACTAATAGTTTTGTTCTATGAACAGGCTTGAGAAGGAGAAAGCAGAAATTGAACGGATGAGAAACCTGACTGAGGAAGAGAGGCGAGCTGAGCTTCGGGCAAATGGCAAAGTTATTACCAACAAAGCTGTTAAGGGCAAATACAAGTTCTTACAGAAATATTATCACCGGGGTGCCTTCTTCATGGTAAGAAGTAAAAAGGGAAAGGGAAAGTTGTTCAGTAGGAATAGTTCAGAAGCTTTGAAATCTTATTTCCCTCCAAGAATAAACTGGTTCTGGAATATTACTTCAACTTGCCCGTGGTCAACTTTCCATTTGTTTTTTGCCTATTAAGAATATAAACATAATAGAGAAAAACATTGGCAACAGGATTTTAGAACATGTAGTAACTTTTTTTTTGTATGTTTGTTTGTTTTAATTTATTATTATTTAGAGAAAGGGAAAGGGAGGGAGAAAGGGAGAGAAACATAAGTGTGTGATAAACATCTGCATGAGAGGGAAAATACTCCCAAAAGTATGTTTGGTTAAAGCTCTCATGAAGCTTTCCTTAACCAAGATGGTGCTCTTTTGCCTTTACCACATGTTTATAATCTATATCTTATATAGATTATATATAAGATATATATATCTTATTAGTGACTATAGGTTGATTTGAAACTATTGTCTATAGTTATTTTATATAGTTCATTAAGTAAAGGACATTACTATTTAGCACTCAGAAGGCTTACACTATGAAAATGAAGCTAAGGCAAATATATACTGTAGCATAAGGAAAGTGAAAAGTGCTGTGGCAGGCACAAGCCTGTGAACCCAAGGGTCACCAGTTCAATTCCCGTCAGGGCACATAACTAGGTTGCAAGCCAGGTCTCCAGCCCGCTCTGTAGCTGGAGGCAAGTGAAAGGCAACCATACATTGATGTTTCTCTCCCTTTCTTCCTCCCTCCCTGCCCTTCTCTCTAAAAATCTAAAAAAAAAAAAAACTACTGTGGGATGTCTGAAGAAGTATTATATTTGGTATAAGGTTGAAAACCATAATATAAAGGAGGTACTTGTAACGTACAGACTTTCTGACACTCAGTGGTAGGAAGATATTCCAGATGAAGGGACCAGGAGTAGAGCAGAAAGTATCATCTGTAAAGGAAAAGTGGAATGGATAGATAGATTAAGGCTATGTATTATTTGTCCTTAACTGCTACACAGAGGAATTGTTTTAATCAGATAAAGGCTCTGGCCCATTAGCTCAGTTGGTTAGAGCATCATCCAATATGCCAAGGTTGTGGGTTTGATTCGCATCAGGGTTCATACAAGAAACAATAAATGTGTAAGTAAGTGGAACAACAAATTGATGTGTGTGTGTGTGAGAAATCTGTAAATAAACAGTTTTTAAAAATAAAGAGAGAACCTTGAAAGTTTTTGAGCAAGGTGGACAGATTTAAGAGAATTAGGTTTTTAGAAACATTAATCCATTGACAGTAAGATTGATTCCAAGGGAAAACTATGATACCCAGGTGATGAGAATTTGTAAGTGGCAACTAATGATGAAATCTACATAAAGATTACTCAAATTTTGAACCTAGGTAACTGAGAGAATGTTGACCCTGTTAACAGAAAAAGTTTAATCAGAAAGTAGCTGATTTTAGAAAGGTTGGGAAAATGATTTTCATTTTATATGGGAGTTTGAAATCCCAACAAATAATCAAGGTAACGGGAAGTAAAAAATTCAGATCAGAGATTCGAAGGCCTTGTAAGAGTTAAAGTCATATGAGTGAATGAACATAGTGGGTGCAGAGAATATAGCCAACCTTCAGGAAATGTCTACACTTAGGAAGAAAAAAGACATCAGTAAAGGAAAAAAGTGTCATCTCAACTACATTTAAACTCTTGAAGATAAAAGTTCAATACCCTTTCCTTTGTTTGTATGCCTTGTTATAGTAGGCATAAATTTGTGGTTTGAATATACTAATTACTCAAAAGATTGATAAGACTCTTTTCTACAGGATGAAGATGAAGAAGTATACAAGAGAGATTTCAGTGCACCTACCCTGGAGGATCATTTCAACAAAACCATTCTTCCCAAAGTCATGCAGGTATGGGGAACCTTAAAAGTTTAAGATAGTAATATTTTGAGAGCTGAGACATGGTATGTTTGTTACTGTAACTCATCATCTATTCTTCCTTCAGGTCAAGAACTTTGGGCGCTCTGGTCGTACCAAATACACACACCTTGTGGATCAGGACACCACCTCCTTTGACTCAGCATGGGGCCAAGAGAGTGCCCAGAACACAAAGTTCTTTAAACAGAAGGCAGCTGGGGTACGAGATGTATTCGAACGGCCATCTGCCAAGAAGCGGAAAACTACTTAAAGTTCAAATACTTTTCTCCCAGCCGTGGGACACAAGGAAATCTCAGTGTCTGGTCCTTGATTTGCTTTACCATTATTTACATGGCCGTATCCAGGCTATTGGAACTACTGCCATACCTGTGACACTGGGCAACCCAGTCTCTGAAGGTGCTTTTGTGAGGTTTGGACTCATGCTGAGAAACCCATAGAAAAGCACTTTCCAGGTAGGATTATCCCCACTTGAAACTATTTCTGAAAAATTTTAGGTTTCCATTGCTCTGGCTTCCAAAATTCACTTGGGACTGTCCAAGTTTCTTTTTCCAGCCCCTTAGCTGGGTCAGAAACATGGGCGTGTGAGTGGACAATGCATTACTTCACCTTACAGGAAATCTAAGCTCATGGAAACCTGTTTTGCATTTTTGGCTGGAGTCAGTTTTTCTAGGTGAACATACTTTTAATCCATTTATGTATATATCAAGAAATAAAAGAATCACACACCAAGATACTTTTGGACTTGATATTGGAAATAAAATGCTGCAGGATGACAAGTATCTACCTGTTAACTAAAATAAAGCTAGCAGATAATTGTCAGGCAAATGGTGTTTCACACATTATCTCCTTTGAGCTTAGAAACCAACTTGACTCTATACAGTCCATACTCTTTAGTGGCACCCAAGTTTATTCCATGAGCAAATGCGTAAGTGCTTGTCCCTTCCTTATTTCTAGAAGGAGGTGGAGGGAGGGAGAAAGAATAGAAGCATCAGATTGGCTGTGTCTTTCACACACCCCAAAAGGGGACCGGGCCCACAACCCAGGTATGTGCCCTGACCAGGATTGGAACTTGTGACATTTTTCACTTTACAGAGCAATCTCAACCAACGGAAGCATGATAGTCAAGGCCAAAGTTAATCGACCTTTTTTTTTTTTTTTTAAGATTTTATTTATTATTCCCAGAGAGGGGCAGGGAGAGAGGCAGAGAGGGAGACAGACATCAAGGTATCGTTGCCTTTCACCTGCCTCCAAGTACGAATCTGGCTGGAGACCTGGCTTATAACCTGGTTATGTGCCCTGGCTAAGGAACCAAACCAGAGGCCTTTGGGTTTGCAGGCTGGCACCTTATCCACTGTGCTACCAGTCAGGGCCATGATCAACTTTTAAATTAAAATTTACCTTCTCTCCAGGATAGAAAATGGAATGTAAGGTATCAGTGTTGTGGTTCAGAACTCAATTAAAATTATTTCAACAAATCAAAACCTCTCATTAATTCTACATGCTCTTACCATGTTCCCACCTCCAGTACCTAAATCCTAAAAAAGTGGCTTATAAACTGGATTCATGATTTAAATCTACACATGCTGGTTCCTAGGCAGCATGTGCCATGAGGGACAGTAACTTTCCTCCAAATGTATCTTGAATACTGGCTGAGTGACATCTCCTCTGATGAATGCCACCTAGCACCTGCATGTGAACACGAAATGCTCTTCTAAACGGATCAGATCCTTCATAGGTTCATCACGAGCTGCGATATTGGGGGAGGTAGGGGGGGTTGTCACATTCAGTTAATACTGCAATGTAAATTTCCCAAAATAAAATACAATATACACTGAATTTGATCCAAGATGACAAAACTGGAAAAAAAAAGATCTTTATTGCAATAAGTTAATCCAGTGGGTAGGTCTAAGAAAGCACAAATCAGTTGGTTAGAGCAATAAGAGCCTCTACCACGTTGCCCATGTGTTCCCTCAAGCTCCGCTCAGCTGCTGCTCGTGAGATCTCCATCTCTGTCATCTGCAGGAAAAAGATCAATGATGTTACCTAAGCCTCCTCTCCAGCATTAATGTGCCACCAAAACATGCTGGCTCTACTTGTTTCAGGAAACTCAAATTAGGCAAAGTAACCTCCCCTACCCCTTCACTAGTTAGGCATTACTACTCACTATCAGCTCCAAATCTTCTTTCTTGATGGTGACTTTTGCCAGTTCCTTCTCCCTACAAACATTCAGGTGTGTTAGTCCTCATTCTCTACCTCCACCATAAACTCCCATGAAGGGTCATTTCCAGCTGGGCCTTACAAATAAATGACTATTGAGTTAAAATGCAAAATGACTCCCACCTCTCAAAGTCACATTCCCACCCTTTGCCCTGGAGGCTTTAAGCAGGCTGTTTGTGTTGCCAGGAGGCCTTTCCTTCTAACAATAAAGTTGTAAACCTTGGACCTACAGGAACTGGTGACAGTCAAAGAACCATACAAGGTATTCAATACAAAGACTTAACCACGGCCTTTTTTTTTTTTGCTGGGGTAAAAAGGGAGCGATGGGGCTGACCGTATGGAGAAGACTTACCGCTCTTGTTTGGCTTTCTGCTCCCGGGAACGCCTGTCTCCAATCACGGACATGGCCTATGGGAAAGACATCTCGTTGCTGATATGCTACCCTTAAGTCCTATATAAAGAACCTTTAAGCAAGGCGAACGGGTATTCAATGACGAGTTTATCAAGAGCCAAGTCCTGTTTAATTCAATCTTGTGTACCTGAGGCCCACTTTAAACTCAATCTCCAGCTAGCTCCTTTTCGCAAGCCCCAGGCCCCAAGGACGGTTTGGTTTCCCTCTTGCATCCTCCCGCCATCCGGATGGAGATCCCCATTCCGGAGCCGGGCTTCCAGTTACAGCCCCAGGGCCCCCTCTGCGCTCTCGGCCCGATCAGACAGGCTCCGGGCCAAACCTCACCGTCTCCAGATTGGAACTTTGGATCTCTTTCTCCTCCGCATAGTCGGTGACCCTCTCCAGGTCTGCCGCGCCACTGTCATGCTTTCTTGGCTTCTCAGGAGGACGGTCCGGACCACTGGTCTCGGTCTCCAACTCTAGCTCCACATCCCCCTCGGTCGCCATATCTCCCAACCGCGCCGCTGCAGAGGCTCCGCCCCGCCTCAGGACTTCCGGTACTGCACCACTACTTCCGCCGACGGGGAGGAGGCGGGGCTGTCCCTGGGCCACACCTTCATTAGTGCTCCGGTTCTAGAAGCTTCAGCGAGGAAGGAGGTTCGCCTGTCAAACTTCTTTTCGGGCGGTACAGTGTTTTCTGAAAGGCCCGTTCCCAGACTTAACCAGTGATCACTTCCCAACACACATCCTTCCCTCCATTATACCTGGATCCCGCCCACTATCAGCCCCGCAGCCCACACACACACTCCCCCACGAAATATCAGTCAACCAGCACAGGTGTTGTCTAATCCGTCTAATCCTAAACCAATTAAGAATGCTAATCCGTAGGCCGCCTCTTGCAAACTGCTTTCTAATCTGGGGACAATAGGCTGCGTGGCCTAAGGGTCCTTGGGAGAAAGGCGTTTCAGGGATATTTGCATTTATCACGTCATGGAGGTGGCCTTTTTTTCCTGAAGTTCCTCCCAACCTCTGCCCTAGATCGTGTGACCAGCCCCAGCACAGCAGCAATCCAATGGGCTGAGGACGAAAGAGATCTGCTATTCTCTATCATCTACCTTCCATCTGGTGGACTGGGCCTAATCCCTGGGACAAGGATGGGAGGTGCAAAGGCCATTGCAGACCCCAGCACCTCCCTTCACCCGACACAGCAATGCAGTAGAGTCGGCAGTGTCTTAATGAAACCCTTCTTCTATCAGGTGAGAGGGTACTTAACTTGGGCAGAGGCTTGAAAGCTCCCTAAACAACAGCTATCTGAAAAAATGGAAGGGAATGGTGGCTAAACCTGGGAAGGAAAACCCATGGGAGCCAATAAAAATAAGCCTTCCTTCCCCTTCTGAGGCCCTTCTTCTCTGCCTCTGAAAGTACTGATCATTAAACCTCTTCTACCAAGTTCCCAATACCAGATGTTTAGGTCCAGGGAAAGGTTCAGGCTTTTAGGAAGATCTGCTTGAGTCAGCTGGTAAACTCTTACGATGAAAGCTCTTGATGTCAACGGAAGGCAATCCTAAATAGCTTGGAAGAGACTGGAAGGGGTAATTTTTGGATTTAGCCTCATGGTTTAAACTCACGTATGTATTAATGTAACACTTTCCTCAGCAACTCTCTATCTTGTTGCCCTGCATCTGCTCTACCCACAGGGGTCCTGCTGTAGGCCTGTTTCCTATACCTGCTGCTGCCATTCTAGGTGGCCTCATCTCACCGAGTCCACTTACAGCCGCCTGTTCTACATCCTCCTTCATATTGGGGCATCAGCAGTCTGCTGCCTCCTGCTGTCAAGAACTATAGTGGAGAGGGTCTGGGGCAAGACACATGGGGTAAGTGTGAGGGGACTGGATTATACTGACAAGACATTTAGATTGGGGCCAGAGATAAATGAGTGGATAATACTCCTAAGAAGTAGGTACCTCTCTATGCATGATGACTTGCCCTCCCTTCCAGATCCAGATGCCCTCAGGATTGTGTGCCCATCTGTTTGGCCACTCTCACTGCCCAGTGCTCAGTGGCTCTGGGGCGGTGTACCGAGTTTGTGCAGGAACTGCCACCTTCCACCTGCTGCAGGCTGTGCTGTTGGTCCACCTCCATTCCCCTACCAGCCTGCGGGCACAACTGCATAATAGGTTTGTGTGTACTCTTTGGGTGGGGAGATGATAAGGAGGGAAGCAGACATAAGTGTAAAGGAAGTTCCAAGATGAAATAATAGCACTGTAAAGGCAGAAAACAGGTTTTCTGCTTCTGATGTATTTGCTATGTGACCATAAGTGATACATTTATCCTCTTTGAACTTCTAGTTTCTAAAATAAAGGGAACAGAGGAGTTATAGGCAACCCCACGTCAACATTGCAAACCCTATGTCAAGGGTAGAATGCTGTCCCAGTGTTATTTAAGTATCTGAAATTTATAATTTGGAATAAGTTATGACAGGCCTGTTTCCAGCCCCTCTCCTACAGAACTGGTTTCTCCTTTCCTATACTTAGTTTCTTCTCTCCCTTTCCTATAGTTTTGCTCTCCCCTTTGCCTTCCGTATAGGCACTTTTCACTCTCCTTTGCCTTCTGAGTCTGGTTTTCTTTCCCTGCTAACCAGCTTCTGGCTCCTCAAACTACTGTTCCTGCTAGGTCTCTGTGCTGTTGCCTTCTGCATCCCTGATGAACATCTCTTCCCAGGTACCTTCATCCCACATCCTAATCAGTACTCTAAAGATTTTCTAAGAAAGGATACCCATGGCCAAGTGGCTCAATTGGAGTGTCATCCCATACACCAAAGGGCTGAGGGTTAAACCCCAGTTAGGGCACATAACAGGAGGCAATTGATCCGTCTCTCTCTCTCTAAAAATCAGTAACATATACCCTTTGGTGAAAAAAATATTGTTTTAAAAGATTTTATTATTTCCAGAGAGAGGGGAAGGTGGGGAGGCAGAGAGGGAAACAGACATCAGTGTATGGTTGCCTTTCACCTGCCTCCAGCTATGGACCTGGCTGTAGACCTGGCTTGCAACCTGTTTATGCGCCCTGGCTGGGAATCGAACCAGCGACCTTTGGTTCACAGACGGGCACCTTATCCACTAAGCCACCAGCCAGGCCCCTCCTTTGGTGAAAATTTAAAAATCATAGTAAAGAAGAAAAAAAAAAAAAGAGGGTAGAAAGAAAACCAGGAGTAATATGATCAGCTACATTTTCCCACCGGTGCCCCACTTGCAGCTTGGCATTACATTGGCATCTGTGGAGGCTTTACATTCATCCTACTGCAGTTGGTGCTTATCACAGCCTTTGCACATTCCTGGAATAAGAGCTGGTAAGGAGCACATAACCCTAAAGGCTCTTCCTGAGGGGAATGGTGTCTGACATTAGTAGACCTAGTGCGTTTGGGTCACTGGTCTCCTAACTTCCCACTGAGCAGTATCAAAAAAAACCTCGGGTTTCTGATTAACTCTGTGGGCCTGGTGGGATGGGCAGTCACACCAGTCTTCTGGGAGAGGGAATAGTTGGTAAAGAGAAAAAAGTTGAAGCCCCAAGCTACTACCCACCTTCCACCCTTAGGCAAACAGGTGCATCCCAAGACTGCCACTGGTTCTTAACCGTGCTGCTGGCCACCCTAGGATTCTACAGCATGACAGGTGTGGCAGCGGTGCTCCTGTTCCATCACTACACGCACCCAGCTGGCTGCCTCCTCAACAAGATACTGCTTAGTCTGCACCTTTGTTTCTGTGGCCTCCTCTCCTTCCTCTCCATTGCTCCTTGCATCCGCCTCAGTGGGTACATGCCTTGCACCATCCCAGATTTTGGGGACCTTTAGTATAGCAAATTTCAGTAGTTTCCCTAATCTTAGTTGGTTCTCTGCTTCCCCCAAAGTGTGGGGAGGCAGAGTGTGGGTTGGGGTAGGAGTGGAGGAAATTATTACCCTGTAGACTAAAGCAATGATCCACATTCTTGCCAGAGCGCTCTGGCCTTCTACAAGCCTCTATCATCAGCTGTTACATCATGTACCTGACCTTCTCTGCACTGTCCAGCCGACCTCCAGAGAGTGGTAAGAACAGGACCTGGACTCCCCACGCTACAACTTTTTTTTCCCTCCTGCCAAATACCTAGCTTGTTATCACTTTTCTTTACCCCTTCTCAGTAATCCTTCGAGGACAAAATCACACTCTGTGCCTGCCTGGCCCGAGTAAGACAGAACCCCAAACACCAGATACCTCCCTGGCAGTGTTGAGTGCTGGCATCATGTACGCTTGTGTTCTTTTAGCTTGGTGCGTAAGTGTTAAGGGGAGAGGTGTGAGAAGGGAGGATGCCCAGGACAAGGAGGGATGGTCCAACTGTCTGGAACCATGTTTAATAAACTTTAAAGCACACAGAAAGCTCCCTGTTAACAGAAACAACTTCTAAGGAGAGCACTTTGTCGGTTGATCTGTATAAAGGGTTAGAGGGAATGACTTGAAAATTTAAACATATAAGTATCTTAAGGCCCTCATATGAAGATTTCTAAATTATGGGGTAGGGGGGCAGGTCTGGGAACACAATACTCTCCTAAGTTATCTGTAAGGACCAGCTGGCAGTAGATGCCCTAAGGCAATCCCTCCTGCTATTTGACTAAAACTGCTTGAGAACTGTATTTTTCCCCCAGCAATGAGGCTTCCTACCTGGCTGAGGTATTTGGGCCCTTGTGGATCATCAAGGTTTACAGCTACGAATTCCAGGTGAGAATACAGAGCTCAATATTCCCAATGCCCCACCCTCCTCACAGACAGACACACACACATCCTACCAACCTCTGCCCAGAAAGCTCAGATTCTAGCTGCTATTACCTTTTATTAAGTACCCACAACGTGCTAGGCACTGTGCTACTTTACATACATAATCTCATTTAATGTAATCCTCACAACAACCCTGTGAGGTAGGTATTTGCTCCATTTTACAAAAGGAGGAATTGAGGCACAGATTAAACTAAACATCTTACCAAAATTCCCATAACCAGTTATAGATGCTGGAGCTAGCATTTCAACCCAGGTGTGCCTCTACTTCTTACACCAAATTAACTTTTCAAAGAAAGGCAGTTTCCTATATTAATACCTTCACATTCTTTTCAAAGTCATTCTAAAACATGCTGCCATTTGTTTTACAGAAGCCCTCACTCTGTTTCTGTTGTCCTGAAACAGTGGAGCCACAGGAAGGTGAGTGTCAAGTAAGGTTCCATAAGAAAGTGTAGGTTTCTACAGCACCAAAGAGCCCTTAAAGTGCCTTCACAAAAGCCGAGTCGGGGAGGAAGGGGGAAGAGGTATTTGAGCAGCACTGAGCCCAACAGTCCCTCCCTCTCTTCAGGGCAAAGAGGAGCTACCAGGCCAGCTGACCAAGAAGTGGCTCCAGCTCCTCCAGAGCAAGCCCAGCACCTTTCCTACAGCTATTCTGCCTTTCACTTCGTCTTTTTCCTTGCATCACTCTATGTCATGGTTACCCTTACCAACTGGTTCAGGTAGGATGGAGGTAGACCTGAAAACCTAGCTTTTTAAGAGCAAGAGCAATTCCAGGCCAGTCCCAAGGGTTCTCAGGAGACACACATGGGTCTGCCATAATCTGATGGGAAGGTAGAACAGGTCTAAATGCATATTTTTCTAACCACAGACTTTTGCTTCCACAGCTACGAGGGGGCAGAACTGGAAAAGACCTTCACCAAGGGTAGCTGGACTACCTTCTGGGTCAAGGTTGCCTCATGCTGGGCCTGTGTACTCCTCTATCTGGGGCTGCTACTAGCACCACTCTGTTGGTCCCCCACCCAGGACCCCAAGCCTCCTTCTAACTTTTGGCAACGTTGCCATCGTATCAGTATCGCCAGATAGCAAATATCCAGTAGGTACTTTTTAACAAAACTGGGGTTCCCCTTGAAGCTATGCCCCTAGTCTTTGTCCAGGGGAGCTGTACAATCCAGCACACACCTTAAGAACACAAATGGGCAGTTACCTTGTTTAGGCTGAAGTCAATACTATATCTGAATTAGGAGAAGTAGCCGCATATACCCTAATGCGCTGGGGAGGTATCTGACCCACTAGAGCTAACGTTACATCTTCACCCTAACTGAAGAGCCTAACTCCCAAGTTAGCAGCTCAGGAACCACTGTGACCCAAGCAGAGAGTGTGGCAGCAGCCCTTTCCTGGCTCTCATGGTGGAGATGCTGGCAGGGGAAAGACCAACAGGGACTAAAGACTTACTTGGCTCTGCCCTTGGAGATAAAAAGAAGCAAGCAGTTCAGCCCTGGACACAGAAATATAAGAAGTCCAGGACCCCAGAACAAACCAGAACACATAAGAAAAGAACAACACTACCCTATGTTTTAATCCTGATCTTGAAGTCAAAGTAAGTAGAAAGACAAAACCACCCTCATTCCATGAAGAATGAGAGAATGTGAATACTTGAAAGCAGCTGACTATGGGAAGTCAGTGAGCAGCAGGATTTTTGGGCCAACTTTCAAGCAGGAAAACAAACTAAGGAAGGATAAGGAAGAGGGGCAGAAACCTGGCTTGGAGCCTTCCTTCTTAGTCCCTCAACTCCACCCTGGGGATGGTGTTTAAGGTCTGGGTGGGAGACAAAAATTACAAAAATAAAAAATAAGTCCCTATGGTTCTTAGAGGATACTTTTACCACATACCCAGAATAATCTGTCTGCTTATTGTAATAAAAGAATTTTTCTTTGATGTTTCATTTAGGCTACATATCCACAACCTTTAAAAAATTAAAGCTCTCTCCCCTTTTCGTGGGAAAGGGCAGCCACTCCTCCATCCCCATCCCCCCAAATCCCCAGTCAAACCAGGCGCTCAAGGAATTACAAAGCTACTTTTAATACTTTGGGGTGAGCCCCACAGGAATAAAAAACACTGGGAAGGGGTAACCTCCTCACCCCCAGGAGCGGCCCAGGGGGAGAGAGGCTACCTGAAGGGAAGGAAGCACAAAAGGGACCCGCTGCAGACTCAGGGCAATGGGAATGCCATCGGTGCTGGGACCTGCGAGCACTACAGGAGGAAACACGAGCATGGTGGGACTGGCTCCAGGCACACAGGCGAAGGGCAAGAGGGTTGGACACGAAGCCACAAAGCTACTTGGGTTCCTCCTTCTTCTCGTTTGCCTTTTTCTGCTTCTGCTGCATGATCTCCGAGTCCCTGGGGGTAGAGATGATGGGGCACTGGGAGGTACCAGAGGGCAAAAGGGACAAGATGCAAGGGGGTAAAGGGCACAAAGGGTAAGATGGAAGTGGATGGGACAAAATTCAGCGTTTGGCTGCTGTATTCCCACCCTAGGAGAATAAAAAGAAGAGAGCTGAGGCTCAAAAAAAGGCAACCAGTTTCTTATCTGGCTGTTGCCCAAGGGGTCAGAAGTCTGGCCACACAAGGCTATTCTGTGCTGAGTACCACACCCAGCAACACCAGTGAAAAGGTTGGGAGAAGGAGAATGAACAACAAGGAGGGGCAAAAGTACAGGGCTGTCATAATCACTAATGCATTTGAAATGTGAAGCTCCTGCCCTTGCCCTTAAGGTCAGACACAGGGGCACTCAGAAATCAGAAAGGGCAGGCACCCGACCCAGTCCCTTCCTGTAAAGCAGTGAGCTAACAATTTGGAGCATGGGGTGGAAATAAAACCCTAGAGGAAGCAATGCACTCTGCCCCTCACAAGCAGTTCAGCTATAAGCCCTGAGGTAGCTCTCTTGACTGGTACAACCCTTGGTCTAACCCAAGTCTCACCCCTCCCTTTCCCTCCCCTTCCCAGGGTCTACCTCTGCTTGCGGGCAGCAGCTGAAAGCCCGTCATCTCGGCGCTTTCCCTTAACCGAGTCGCTCTGCTTTTTCATATTCTTCTGGCGGGCGAGCTCGCGCTGGTTACCGCCTAAAGAAACAAGGGAAAAGGTGAGACCTGAGGGCCTTTGCAGCCAGACGCAGACGTCCCGCTACCCTCACCCGGACACCCGTAGGGCCCGAGACTTCATTCCCCGGGTCCCGACACCGACCCATTTCTGGGCTTAGGCTGAATGGGGCGGGAGGGGCCGCTGAGAGGGCTGAGCTGCATGCCACGGGGCAAAGCAAACTGAGGAGTAAAGAGGGTCCCGACAAGCTTGGTAGAGGCGTGTTTCGGGGAGGCGTGGGGGCCCAGACAGGTGGTGTGTGTGAACGGTTTGGATCTGTGGGGGATGGGCTAAAAACTGGGAATGGGGGGCACTCGGCCTTCCGCCCAGATGCTGAGCTTCTCCCCACACCGTGGAAGGCTGGGCTGGCCCTTTGCCTGGCCGGTGGGTTGGGGTGGGGAGACAAGTGTTTCCCAAGAAGTGGCGGTAGGCAAAGGGCCGATTTCCGGGCTTCGAGTGTGAGGGTCGCTCAAGAGCGCTCCCTGAAAAAGACCTCGCTGGGGAAGCCAAGAGGATGTCCATGCCAGGACTTGGCAGTGCTGTTTACGGCGGACAGAGAAAAGAGGGCGAAAGGAGAGAGGGCTCAGTGCTCACGGGTCATGGCGACGGCAGCGGCTCCGGCCTGCCTCCGTTGCGTCCCCTCGTTCACTCCGACGCTACAGGCTCCGCCCCTTTCTCGCAGCGTAACGAAGTCGGCCTTCCCTCCCCGCCCCTTCGCGCCGGGCTCCCGCTCCCATTGGGCAGAAAGAAGCACGTGGGCCTTCGGCCACGCAGGAGCCTGGGTTGTTGACGGGCCGGCCGAGGTTTCCCGGCCTAGCCCGCTGGGTGGGGCGGGGCTTCCCGAGCAAAGCTTTAGGTCGGGAGGGGGAACTGTGAGCCGGGTCACAAGGCGGGGTGGGTGGGGGTGGAGGGGCGAGGCTGGCGATGTGGCGCTTCCGCGGGCTTGAGCACGTGACCTGGAAGAGTGACCTCATGCCAGAGACCGTTTGGGACTCTAACAAACTCCCAGAGGGAGTACGTGGGGCGGGGCCCGAAATGGTCCAGCTAGTTCTGTGTTATCAGAACTCTGGGTCTAAATTTGGCCCTGTTACTTAGAACGCTGCACCACTTTTTTACTCTTGAGATCTCCACCTAGGTAAAGTCATGTACGAAGGCAACTTCAGAGACCCCTTTCCAACCACATTGTCCCCCCACCCAAACCACTCTAATAAAGAAATTCGCAGCTACATTCCCGTGTATCCGAAAACTGTTCATTTCGCCACAGAAATTTTAAATGTGAAGATATGGCTTGGAAGTATTGGAGGACTTGCAAAATCAGACTGTGGTGGATCGGGGGAATGCACAGACGTCACCTTCTTCACTGTACTGTCTCTACCAGCCACACTCGGTTTTTAATAGGCAGTTGAATAAGTTTCCCACTAAACTCATTTTCATTCTTAGCTCCATTACTCTATCTACAAAACTCCCTACCAGCTCTGAGGAATTCATTGGATAAAGGAGAAATGCTAGGAAACATCACAGGAAAGAATTGATTGTGAATTTTAATTCGTGATTCTTTACAACTAGTTCCCATAGCAGAACCGGCTTAAGGCTGGGACTCGAAACTTGCTTCTCCCACAACAAAGAATTGATAGAAAGGCAATTTATACCTCAGTGCCATCCTCAAAAGTTTTGCCATATGCAAGTATCACTTGAATTACCGTCTTATTACTTCAATTTTTTGGTAGCAGTCTTAAAGCATATAACTCGAACCGCATATTCTTTTAGTAGATTTAAAAATCTATATCATTTGTCCACAAAGTAACTATTAAAATAAATACAATATAAATGAAATATTAAATTCTACCCAAAAAATCTTTGTTGAAGATTTTGGGCTTGGGGCCTGCCCTCTCTATCTTAAAAAGAGAAACTAAGAACTGTTAGATAAGTAATAAGACATAAGTCTTTCAAACTTTGAAGCTTTCTTTTGACATAATCAGAAGATTGAAAAGCATTTCATTTTTATACTTTCAATTTATTCAGTGCTATGTCTCTATACCAGTGATTTCTAACCTTTTTCATCTCATGGTACATATTAACTAATTACCAAAATTCTGCATCACACCAAAAAAATACATTTTTTGCCAATCTGACCAAAAAAATTGGTATAATTTTGATTAATTTATACCAGGCAGCTATTGTTATGTTGGCTGTTTTCATTTTTTTATTTGACAATCTAAGGGAAGATGTCAATACCCCAGATTAGATAGGTATTACAAGTTTAAAAAAAAAAAAAAAAAAAACTCTTGTGGCGCACTGGTTGAATTGGTCCTCTATGCTGACTAAAATTATTTCTCATACCATTGGTAGCACATGTCCCACCCTTTGGTGCATGGTAAATGTAACTCAAGTGGCACATGTAATGTTGCAACAAATCCTGACTCTGCTACTTACTGTATTTAATTTTGGACACTTATTTTTCTCCATGTTCCAATGCCTTTTATGAAAAAGGAGAATAATATTTACCCCTCAGGGTTATGGAAAAAATTAATAAATTGATAGAAAGGGCCAGGCCCATAATAAGCATTTGGTTAATGTTTCCTCCATTTCCCTTCTTCAAGTCCCAAATTTCTTCTTCCTTCTCCAAATTCTTCTGACCTATGCAGTAGCCAGTCTTTGAGATGGCCCCTAATGATCTCTCCCTCCTGGTATCTACATCCTTGTGTAGTCCTCTCCCACACTGAATCAGTGTTTGTCTGTGTGACTAATAGATTACGGTAGGAGTGATGATAGGTCACTTCTGATGCTAAATCATAAAAGACATTGTAAGTTCTGTTTTTAGCTCTCTCTTGGATCACTGGCTGTGGGGGAAGCTAGCTGCCATGTCATGAGTAGAGAGGCTCAGGGGGTTAACAATTGAGGCCACTGATCAACAGCCAGAGGGGAAAGAAAACACCTCCATTTAAACTTAGCACAGAGCAGAGAAATAGGGAATAAATGAGAGAGAATGAGGAACGAAGGCTCTGAAGCAAAGAAGGAAGTGAGTCAGGGTTTAGGGATGAAGAAACTGGACTTAAAGGGTGGAGACATCACCTGTAGTCCCACAGTAACAATCTGACCTTAATTTATACGAATTTAGGCTATCTGGCTTCCCAGTCCCAGGTTCACAAAAAATTCAAGCCACGTATGTCCCCTTATATGTAGAGAATCCACAGAAACAGCCCCATGGTGAAAACCAAGCCAGCTGGAGATAAGTGAAATAGTGTAGGATAAGGAAAAAGGTTTTCTTTAGCACCTGTTACCTTCTTATCAACTCCAGCAGCTCAGGCGGGTGAGAGAGTAAACATTCCTGTAACCAGTCTCCTCTTATCTGCTCACCCTACCCTTCCCCATGCCCAAGAGTATATTTCCAATCTTATCAGAACCTAGTCTGCTTACTACACCTCCAGTCTAATTCTTCCAGGGGTTGTTCAAAAAATTCACTCATTCTCTTAACAAATATGCACTTTGCTGTACACCAACTATTTGTCAACTATTGTATTAGACATGTAGTGATGAACAAAACGTATGTACCCATGTTTATGGAATATATAGTATAAAGAGGAAATAGCTCTCTTTCATAAATAATACATATATATGTACTTCTGTGTGTATTTAATGTGTATATGCAAATTGTGATTATTGCTTTGAAGGAAAAAAGATTCTCTGCAAGGATGATATTCAAAATATTTAACGGTGCACACAGTATAAGCACCTACCAATCAAAACAGATCTCAGTGTAATTTGAATGAAGAGTTTCTGTAAATAATTTTTCTACCTGTCCTGGTAAGAAATCATAGTACTGCTGCTTTTATGAAGGGAGTACACCCTTAGTCCCTGTAGATCATAACTTTGATTAGGAAAGTGAAGCAAGTGACATTTGAGCTGAAGCAAAAAGGATAAGGAGTTAGCTAAGCCAAGGGAAGAAGGACAGGGAGAACATTTCAGGAGAAGGAAGGTCCTAAAGCCCTGCTCCCTCAAGTCATCTCATCAAGAATCTACCTAGTGGATAGATAGTAGGCAAGTCCTAATGCCTAGTGAGCAGGAAATTAGTTCAGAATGTAGGTAGGACAGTGACATGATCTATGTTACCACTGCTAATACCACTACTAGCTAACATTAAATGAGTTCTTATTATGTGTGCTTTTCTTATTTGAGCCTCACAATGACTTTTTTTTTTTTTTCCACAATGACTTTTTAAGGTGTCATTAATCCCTTCCTACCAATTTAAAAACAGGCAGGTTAGATAGCTTTCCCAAGAAAACTCAAATAATAAAGGGTGGGGCTGAGAGTCTAACCCAGCCTGTCCTCTTCATCAGCAGGATGTGAATTGTGAAGAGACCATTCTGTAGAAGGAAAATGAATTATACCAGATAAATGGAATGAGGAGAGCAGTTAGGAGGCTATCACACACATCCAGGATGCTAGGCCTCATTTGGTAACAAATAATTGAAATGTAATTCAGACCAATTTAGGTAAAAAGGGGGATTTAAGCCTTGGCTGGTGGCATAGTGGATAAGGCACCCCGACTTGCAAACCCAAAGGGTGCTGGTTCAATTCCCCAGCCAGGGCACATAACCAGGTTGCAAGCCAGATCTCCAGAGAGATCCGTGGCTGAAGGCAGGTGAAAGGCAACCATACATTGATGTCTCTCTCCCTCTCTGCCTTCCTCCTTCCCCGTCTCTCTAAAAAATAATAAATAAAATCTTTATTTAAAAAGGGAAGGGGGGAGTTGTTGCTTTATATATAACCAAATTGTTGGATGGGATGGGCTGTGGCTGACATTAGGAAAAATTAAAACCAGTGAAAGGGGATGTCTTCATGTTTCCTATCTTACTTTTTTTTCCCTCAGACTCAGATTCCTTGACATGACAGGAAACAGGCACAAATGATACATGCATTCACATCTCACAACTTGTCTGAGAGAGAGTGTGATTCTCTTCCTTTAGCTTCTGTGTTGAAAATCCCAGGTCTCAAAAAAAAAAAAAAAAAGAAAATCCCAGGTCTCTGATGGTTCAGGTGCCCACCCTGTGGTTGCAAGATGGGGGTGGGGCAGGATATAGAGAGCAGCAACCCCCTCCCAGTAAAATTACATGTTCAGTATGAGAAGGAACAGATTTATCAGAGAAAGGGAGTTTGTTCCCCCCAAAAGAGCATGCTAGACAAATAAAAGATGTCGACCACATCAGGGAAGAAAAGATAGCCACTTGGACTGAGATGGTGGCAGTAGAAATGGCAAAAGTGTGTGGCTTCAAAATATATTTTGGATATTTAGTGAGAGAGAAAGGTACTATTGTTTCCTGAGTTCATTAATTTCTCATTAAATACATTTTTGTTAAATCTTTTTAAAAATTATTTTATTTATTTACTTTTAGAGAGGGGGAAAGGGAGAGAGAGAAACATCAATGTGGAAGAGGTACATCTATCAGTTGCCTCTCGCAGGCTCCCAAGTGAGGATCTGGCCTGCAACCTAGGCATGAGCCCTGACTGGGAATCCAACTGGTGACCTTTCAGTTTGCAGGCCAGTGCTCAATCCATGAGTCACATGAACAATAGATCTTCATCAAATATTAATGATACGTCTATTATGTGCCAGACACTTCTAAGCACTGTCTATACAGTGATGAACAAAACAGGTCTCTGAACTCAAAAGTTAATACTTTAGTGGAAGAGACTAACAATTCACAAGTAAACAAACCGAACAATATAAAATGACAACTTGTGTTAAGTGTTAAAAGAGAAACAAAAGTGTGAGGGTGAAGAACAATGGAGGAGACCAATTTCTGTAGAGACATTTAAGTTGAGGCCTGAAGCCAGTTGTAGAAAAAGTGGAAGAGGATTCCAGCAATGTAGTTGAATCCCTCGCATTGCTAACATCCCTCCTTTATCGAGAAAGAGCAATGCAGTTTTAGGAAAATTATTGCTCTTCTCCTATGTTCCAAGGGTGATCCTGAATGGTTAACTCAAAGTAAACTCATCCTTCTTAATAATGAAGGAATGGCTTAGGAACCCAGGCCTAAATAAGCCAATTATTGCTTGGTATTCACCTGGTGACTAATTGGTTCAGGAGTTAGCATGTGATCCAAATTGGTCCTATCAAACCAAAGGGAAGTGGAACTTTTCAGTTCCACTCTGAGAGGAGGGACAGTGCTTTCTCCCACTAACTTGAACAAGGAAATACATAGCTCCTACTGCTCCTAACTTCTCTGACCTTGAAGGACCAGCCTTAGGTTGAAGTAAAGTGAATGGCAGAAGTAATCTTGGTCCTAGATGGTGCTTTTGGACCACTGAATACATCAACCATAACATTTGTTCTACCTCTGAGCTCTCTGAGCTTCCTGCAATGGGAAGCTGCATTAAATCAGATTTCTATTACTTCAGCTAAATACATTTTAATCAATGCACAGATAATTTAATCAATACACAGACAACAGAAAAACCATATTCCAAGGCCCTGAATGGAAATTAAAAGGTTTGTACAATTAGATTAATTTGAGTGGCCACATAATGAAATCATCCAGTCAGATTATCTTCAAATATAACTAGTCTTGTTCAAGCATACCAGGTTTCCAGTCAGCTTTTTAGTGCCTTGCCTGTAGAAATGAGTGACTAGCCAATCGCACTGGAGAAAAACATTCTTAACATGAAAACAAACCAAAACAAAACAGAAACGGAAAATAAATTCTCAAAGGATATCGAAATAACTACAGGAAGAAAAAAAATGGGAAGGAGACTATAATTAGTACCATTAGAGATGAAGAGGATATTGAACAAAAACAGGAAAGCTATAAAAACTAAATAGAGAATAATAAAGAGCTCTTATAACAAAAATAGTGAAAGAAAATATCAATAGAAGGGTTGGAAGATATAAGATGAAAAAAAAATCCAGAAAATTGGATAAAAAGTGATGGATAATAGAAAAGGGAAAAAAAGAAAACTATAGAGTCAATTCAGGAAGGTCTAACATCTGATTTACATGAGTTCCAGAATAAGAGGAAAGTAAAACAGAAATGGAGGGACCCACTGAGTTCTCAGCACAAGGAATGAGGAATGATCTACCACATATTAGAATGCTGAAGTTAAAAGAGAAGATCCTAAAGGCTTCTGAAACATAAAATAGGTCACATACAAAGGATTGGTAATCAGAATTACTTCAGATCTGTCAGCAGGAACACTGGAAGCCCAAAGACAATGGAGCAATGTCATCAAATATCTAAAAGAAAAATAATTAACATCCTAGACTTTTTTTTTAACCCAACCAAGCTAACATGTATGAAAATGGAATAAAGACATATGAAATCTCAAAAGATCTTATCTACCATGCCCCTCTTTCAGGAAGCTATTGGATATGTACTTCACCAAAATGACAGAGTAAGAAAACAAACAGAAGTCATAGAAACCAGGAAAAATGGTATCCAATCTAGGAGATAAGTGAAGGATATCCCCTGGTTGCTGGTGAAGGATCCAAGAATAGCTTTGTAGCAGGCTTAGAGAGCAATGATCTCAGATTGCAGGAAGATGAAAGCTTCTGGAGCCATACCTCTGAGAAAAAATGGAAATGATAAAATTTATGAATTATCTGATTGTATTTGAACATATGGAGAGGAGATTTCTAGATGAGAGCAAGAGAATTAATTGGTAAGTACATAGATAATTAAGTAAATAAACTAAGATATATAGTTGTTAATTTCAGGGAGCAGCATACAAGAAAGGAAATGTAAATAGTACTCTAAGTGTCACAGCTTGTAAATAACATTTACACACTCATAAGAAGTAAGTATTCAATATCGAGCTAACAAAAATAAAATTGCTACATTAGGAGATGGAAAGAAAGTACGTGCATATTCAAGGAGAGAATGAGAGCATTAAGCCCTCATGTTAAAAATAGAAGTCATGCCCTGACCAGTGTGGCTCAGTCAGTTGGGCAGCATCCTGCACAGTGAAAGGTCACCAATTCAATTTTTGGTCAGGGTACATTACTGGGTTGCTGGTTTGGTCCAGGTTGGGGTACATACAATAGGAAAGAATCGATGTTTCTTTCCCTAACTGATGTTTCTCTTCCTGTTTCTCTCTCCCTTCCCCTCCCTAAAAATAACTAAAAATTTAAAAAATAAAATAAATAGGAGTCAGTGGATAATATCTGAAAGTTAAAAACCCAGAAATGGCATATTTAGAAAAAGCAATAAATGCCAAAAGAAACAACTAAGAGGTGTAATCTCCTTTAAGCATTGGGAAACAGGTTATTATTTTTCATTGTCTTATGTAAAACATGTATGTACGTGTGTAACTTCCATAAAAACAAAAAATTACTTCGTTAAAACCCTAATCATGGTAATGAATGAAACAGCTTTAGAGGAGAGAGTAAAATAGAAAGAGGTCTTGAAACTGATCTCTTAGGAACTCATCATTTACCATCCTCCTCACCTTTTCCCCACCATCACCTCTCATTCCTACAAGTCTAGATTGAGAGAAGAAAGTTCTGATAGAAAGAAAGACATGAAGCCCTGGCTGGTGGCACAGTAGATGAGGCGCCGGCCTGCAATCCCAAAGGTTGCTGGTTCGATTCCCCAGCCAGGGCACATAAACAGGTTGCAAGCGAATTCTCCAGCCAGATCCTAGCTGGAGGTAGGTGAAAGGCAACCATACATTGATGTCTCATTCCCTCTCTGCCTCTCTCTCTTCCCCTCTCCCTGAAAATAATAAAATCTTTAAGAGAAAGAAAGACATGAGCCTCCAGGAACAGATTCAGAGACAAAGATACTCAGGATAGGAGAAGAATGCAGAAAAGACATGGCTAGAGTTATCCCCATAGGAAAGGTGGCTTTACAATGGGACAAGGTCTTAAGTTCTAGAAGACCCAGGGCTGACTGAGGTCTCCTTTTGTTTTTTAGATTTTATTTTTATTTAATTTTAGAGAGAGGGAAAAGGTGGGAAAACAGAGAGAGAGAAATGTCAACGTGTGAGGGGAAAGTTGATTGGTTGAGTCTTGAATGCCCCTAACTGGGGATATTACAACCTAGGCATGTACCCTGACTGGGAATCAAATTGGTGACCTTTCAGTTCACAGTTCAGTGCTCAGTCCACTGAGCCACACCAGCCAGGGTAAAGGTCTCCATTCTTGAAGAGCAGCTACATATGGATCAGGAAATGCCTGAAGAGGGGAGCTAAAAGCATTTTACTGCTTCTCTTCTGGTTTCTCCTGGCCTGGGTGATGATGTCTCGTTCTTGACCACTGGTGCTCCTGAATAGCTTCTTGCCTCCACCTCGCACTTTCTCCCTATTCTAATTACCTTTGCGAACATATTATGACCAAAGTTGAGGCCTCAGAGCAGCACCTTCTCGCAGATATCTCTGCTTCTCCCTTGGTTCAGCTGAATTGCATTTGCATTATGCAGCCATTCATCAATTCTCCTTCCCCTCTCCTCTGAGAGATCAGGGGAATAATGCAAATTTCCCTGACAGTCTCCAACCCTTCCATTTCCAGTTCTCTTCTCTGCTTTGCACTCCCTCCTTATTAACTCGCCAGCTACTGCACAGTCCTGTCAATGATCTCTCAGGTAGCAATCTATTTATCTGTTCCCTTCAAGTGTTTCCTTTCCAGTTCTCCCTTGGCCCTTTTGACAGAAGTTCAGAGGCAAAGAGCTAATATATAGCAGAGTTTGGGCTACTCTGCTGGAAAATATGTATGGCCCTACTTTTGCTGGACTCAAGATGGGATTCCAAGTTCCCATGCTGGGGCCAGCTGTTCAATTGTATCCTCAATGCATGCAGCATCAGGACTGTGGGAAAACATGCAGCTCCCAGCAAAGTGAACTCTCTCAGTGCAGAGTGACTGCAGAGCCACAGGGCTGCAGAGTGAGCAGCCTGAGAAAAACACTCCTGTGTCCAAAGGACAGGATCTCTATGTACAAAGCTTGTGGTGATAAGGAGGATAAGGGAAAAGGAATGAGAAGACCCAAAATAATAACTATAGAAATAGGGTTGCGTGCATACTTGGAAGATGTCTTTCTTTGTTTGTTTGTTTGAAGATGTCTTTTTCCTCCTCTTCCATGTATTGATTCAGAACCTGTCCTGATGTGAAAGAGTGCAGACTGCTGATGCGGCATGACATCCAAAGTGTGAAGAATAAGCACAGTCTAGAGCCAGGTGGCCAGAGTTCAAGTCCTAGTCAGACCACTGGGAATTTTTGTGTGTCATGGACCCCTTCTCACAGTAATGTTTTTAAATAGATCTTTTAAAATATGGTACTTCTACATCCATGTTCATTAAAGCATTATTCATAATATCCAAAAAAATGGAAACAATCCAAGTGTCTATTGACAAATAAATGGACAAATAAAATGTATATGCATGTACTTGTATACAGGCCTGTCCAGAAAGTATCCAGCAATATATTATGAAAAGTACAGACATTTATTGAAGAAAATACAAGATACAAGAAACATTGTACATAGACAATGATGTCTCAGTCCCCTTCCAAGTAGGCACCTTGGGACCTCACACAGTTCTCCTACACGCCATCAACTGCCACGTTGTATTATCTTTAATCTCATCAACAGCCTGAAATCTCTTCCTTTTCAAAGGTGATTTTAATTTTTGGAAAAGCCAGGAATCACAGGGCTGATTCGCCTGGGTGATTTGATGTTTTGCCAAAAATCTCTGTAGGAGACATGATGCAGAAGCAGGTACATTGTCATGATGAAGCTGCCAATACCAGTTGCCCACAGTACGGCCTTCTGAATCATCCAAATAGTTTTTGGGTAGGAATGTTGGGGCTTAACAGAAAATTTAATGCAGATTCATTGCCTTGTTCACTCAGTCATTTTGAATGCCCCAGCCACACAGTATGCTCACTCAGTGGTGCCTATCTACCCCACTGACTAGTACAGTGAAATACTCATCGTTCACGGATGCACATTCCAGTCCACACTCCTTAGCTGCCAGGTTACATCAATGTTGAACAAACTGTTCTCATTATATTAACAATGGCTGGACTTTTCCCAGACAGACCTTGTCATATAAGCAGTTTTATTGAGATAGAATTCATATATCATAGAATTCACCCATTTGAAGTATAGTGTACAATTTAATGGTTTTTAATATATTCTTAGATATTTGCAACCACCATCAATGTCAACGATAGAATTTTTTTTATTAAAGTGGTCAATGTTTAATCTTCACTTTACTTGACCTATCAACAGCATTTACACAGTTGATCAATCCAGTCTCCTTGAAACATTTTCTTCACTTCACTTTCAGGACATCACACTCTGTTGGTGTTCTGGGTGACCCTCCTTCCTCACTGGCCATTCCCTTTCAATTGGCTTTGCTTTTCTTCACCCTGGCCTCTTTCTAGAAATTGGGGTGCCTCAGGGTATAATCCATAAGGCTTGTCTTTATTTTTCTGAGTGATCTCATCCAGCCTCATGGGTTTAAATACTTTCTGTATGTTTAGTTGCAAAGATATGCCATTAGAGCAAAAAGCTAAAATCATCCACACCCTCATATTCCCAATTACTATGTATGAATGTGAAAGTTGGACAGTGAGAAAAGCTGAAAGTTAAAAAATATTCATTTGAAAGTTGGTGTTGCAGAGAGCTCTAGAATACCTTAAGCCAAGAGAAAGATAAACAAGTAAGTACTAGAGCAAAGTAAGCCTGAAAAGTCACTAGAGACAAAAACAACAAAACTGAAGCTGTCCCACTTCAGGCAATCCTGAAGAAGATAGGGTTCTCTGGAAAAGACAAAAATGCTTGGAAAAATTGAAGGCAACAAGAAAAGAGGAAGACCAAATATGGGGAGGATTGACTTCATTAAAGAAGCTACAAAAGGCCTGGCTGGTAGCACAGTGGATAAGGTGCCAGCCTATGAACCCAAAGGTCACAGGTTCGATTCCCCAGCCAGGGCACATAACCAGGTTGCAAACCAGGTCTCCAGTCAGGTCTGTGGCTGGAGGCAGGTGAAACGCAACCATACATTGATGTCTCTCTCCCTCTCTGCCTCTCTCCCTTCCCCTCTTTCTAAAAATAATGAAATAAAATCTTTAAAAATAATAATAATAATAAAAATAATAAAAAAGAAGCTACAGGCATGATTCTACATGATCTGAGTAGGGCTGTTGAGGACAGGACATTGTGAACATCACTTATTCATAGGGTTACCAGGAGTTGAAGCTGACTCAATGACACATAACACACATGTATGTTTAGTATTACCAAGTTTACAGCTCTAACCCAGACATCTTTCACCTTTTCCAAATTTGTGTATATAACTGCCTGCTTCACATTTCCATATGGATTCTAGTAGACAACTCAGCATATTCAGAACTAACACTATTCTACAGGCAATTTTCCCTTCCTCAATTGATGAGAATTTCATCTTTCCTGGCCAAAAGTCCTAACAAAAGTTATCCTTAGTGACATTTATCTTTCACATACCACATTCAATCCACTTAGGAAGTCCTCTATTCTCAACATATCCAGAACCCTATCCCTTCTCCTACCTGCTCTGTTATCCCATGCAAGCCACCACCACCTCTAGCTTGGATTACTGCATATCCTCCTGATAGGTCATACTGCTTTTATCCTTGTCCCCCTAGTCTATTCTTAACATAGAAACCAGAGTGATCCTTTTAAAATAGAAGTGGCTTCATGTTACTTCTCTGCCCAAAACCCTGTAATGACTCCCTATTTCTTTCTTTCTTTTTTTTTTTTTTTAAAGATTTTATTTCATTATTTTTTGAAAGAGGGGAAGGGAGAGAGGCAGAGAGGGAGAGAGATATCAATGTATGGTTGCGTTTCACCTGCCTCCAGCCACAGACCTGGCTAGAGACCTGGTTTGCAACCTGGTTATGTGCCCTGGCTGGGGAATCGAACCTGCGACCTTTGGGTTCGCAGGCCGGCACCTTATCCACTGTGCTACCAGCCAGGGTATGACTCCCTATTTCATTCAAAGTAAAAGCCAAAGTCTTGGCCCTGGCTGGTGGCACAGTGGATAAAGTGCCTGCCTGCAAACCCAAAGGTTGCTGGTTTGATTCCCCAGCCAGGGCATATAACCAGATTGCAAGCCAGGGCTCCAGCCAGGTCCGTGGCTGGAGGTAGGTGAAAAGCAACTATACATTGATGTCACTCTCCCTCTCTGCCTCTCTCCCTTCCCCCCTCTCTAAAAATAAAAAATAAAATCTTTTTTAAAAAGCCGAAGTCTTTACAATACCTACAAGGCCGTCTATTACCAAATCCCTCTGCTCCTAGCCTTCCTGACTTTATCTCTTACTTCTCTCCCCCTCGCTCTTTCATTTCAGTTACACTGACCTCAACTTTTCTTCAAACACTCCAGGCACACTTCTGACTCACAGAGTTTGTACTGGCTAGTCCCACTGTCTGAAAAGCATTTCCTCCAACTGTACAGTTTAACCAATCCCCTTGCTTACTTTAGGGTGTTGTTCAAATTTCTAAATTTCTTCTTCTCTAGAATGCCTTCTCCGATCACCTTACTTAATATATACCTACACACATATTCTCTCCACCCTTCTCTACTTCCTCCTCCTCCACTTCTGAACCCCCTACCTTGCCCTATGTTTAATTTTTTCTATAGCATCTATCACCTTTTAACATACACTATATTTTAAATTAACTGTATTGGGCCAACATTTGTTAATAAGATTATATAAGTTTCAAGTGTACAATTCTATAAAATACATCATCTATCTCTTGCATTGTGTTCACCACCCAAAGTCTACTCTCATTCTCTCGCCATATATTTGACCCCCTTTACTTCAACTTCCTCCCACATCCTATACATTGTATATTTTTTGTTTTTTTCTTAGGTGTGTTTATAGTGTCTCCTTTCCATCTAGGATATAAACTCTCCCAAAGCAAAAATTTGTTCATTGATGTAGTCCAAGGATCTAGTATAAAGTGTTCAATAAATATTTGCTGAATGAATAAGTAAAAAGTGTAGACAATAGTATCTGTTCTAAAAAGGTATTGTAGGGATTAAATAATGAGCCATGAGCCTGACGCCCAACACTCAACAAATAGATCCCTACCTCTTTTCCCCACACACCTTCCCCAGTTGCCTCCTCTTACAGTACTGCTCCTTCCTTCCTCTCTAGAAAATTTCACCATTTCAGTCTCACCTTTGATGCAGGAAAAATCTAATAAAACGCCACATATGCCATCTGAAAAGGAAAGGAACCCTGGGAGACCAGCTTTACCCATCGCCACAACTGTTTATCAAATTAGCAAATTGTTGCCCAGAGAAGTAGAGAACGAACCCTGAGGATATGGACCAGTAAATGTTTTTGTTTCAAGATTTTAATTATTTTTAGAGAGGGGAATGGAGGGAGAAAGAGAGGGAACGAAACATCAATGGGTAGTTGCCTCTTGGGTGCTCCCCACTGGGGACCTGGCCTGCAACCCAGGCAACTGCTCTGACTGGGAATCAAACCCTTGCCCCTTCTGTTCTCAGGCCCGCACTCAATCTGCTGAGCCACACCAGCCAGGGCATGGACCAGTAAATGTTCTGTTGTTGCAGGTTTATTACACTGATTTTTTAAGTCAGATTTATTAAGATGTAATTTACATACATTAAAATGCACACATTTTAAGTACAATTTGATGAGCTTTGACAAATGTATGTGTAGCTAGTGTGACTGGGGATGGAGGGAGGGCATTAAGGTCACCTGGGATTATATACGTTGATATTTTAGCAGAGGGATCCTGGTTAGAAAAGAGAACAACACAAGGGGTCTTGGGAAACATACCCAAACAGGATGAGTGGAAATAACAAGGGCCGACCTGAGATTGGTCCTGGGGTCTCAGTGCACCAGGATCTGGACCTCTGGAATATCTGGCAACTTTGGGCACCTCTTCGTCCTCCTCAGGGATTGGGACAATTCTCTTTCACATCAATTTCTTGTATTTAGGCCGGAAGGGCCGATAGGGGACTGAGTTCTCCCTCTCCTTTGCCCTGCAATTCTTCTGCCGTCACCCACGCTCGCCCCCACTCACCGGTGGGGGCGCGTTCCAGCCCGCGACAGCGAAGCTTCACAGTGGCCACTAACCTCTTTCCAGTCTTAGTTAGAAACTGGTTTCGGGTCTGTATTAGTACCGTGGGCGGAAAAAAGCAAAAGTGTTGCTGCAGGTGTTGGAGTCGGAAGTCCCCCAGTTGCGTCTGCCATCCTCGGGACCCTGGAGGCTCTTGGCCCTCCACGCGCCTAGCAACCAGTCCTTCTCTCCCGCCCCTCTGCGCCCAAAAGGCTCTAGAGGCTGCAGGTTCAGCTTCGCTCTAGAGACAGCAACTCCGAGTTCAGGTTGGCTAGGGAAATCGAGGCAGGACTGGAGGTTCTGGGTAAGGAGTCTGGGGTTGGCTGCAGCCTTTCTCCCAGGAGCTGAGAGTCCCTTCCAAAAGCCTGTCAAACCAAGAAGAAACCCCCGGGGTACACGCTGACCGCAAAGGAAAGTGAAGCGCCGCTCCAGCGCCTGGGAAACTTCAAGAGCAGCAGCGGGGACTGTGGGTGGGGTCGGAGGTGGAGTCCTGGCCGGGGGCGGGGCCGACCTGTGCTACAGGCTGTGCAAGTCTATCCAGCCCTGCAGAGCGAAAGTGGCGGCGGCGGTTCGCGTTCTGCTTGCGCTCGACCTCATGGCTATGGCCGGACCTCAGGAGCTTCTGAGTGGGAAGCTCCGGCTCTGCTGCACGCCTGCTGCCCGGACCAGCCTCCTGCTGCTCAGACTCAACGACGCGGCCCTGCGGGGGCTGCAAGAGTGTCAGCGTCAACAGGTGAAGCCACCTGGAGCCCCACATTCCCTATCCCCTACTCCTCCGGACCTCAGGTTTCAGCCGGAGACCCTGACGAAGGAACCTTGGTATGGGGAACGGCAGGCACAGGCTTTGGCTTCCCCACTTTTCTGAGTTAAGTCTACAAGGCAGGTCCCTCCAGGCACCTGACTCCAGATCCTGGGGACGCCGCTTCCTCTGCGCTTAGCTTGCGTCTGTGCTCTCCCTGCAGGTTCGGCCAGTGATCGCTTTTCAAGGCAACCGAGGGGTAAGTATGGACCTGGGCCCTGTGAATGGGGTAGGGTGCGGGGAGAGCCGATGCGCGCCCAGGGAAGGTATGGTCAGGGCAGGAGGCTGAGTCTCGGTCTGAGGAAGTTCCTGAGAACTGAACCCCGAATGGGGCGAGGGGGCTGCTGGGGTTGTGGTCCCTGGAGGCTGCAGTTGAAGAGACCGTGCTGTCTTAGCCGCCTGGGAATTCAGGCCCAGGTGCACCTGGTGTGCTAACGAGTCCCTTGGGACCCACCTTCAGTCTTACGCAGGCTCAGGGAGGAATGGAGTGGGCAGGAGGGGGAAGGGCTGACTCCATGGGGCTTAGGGTCTCCTTTCACCCCCAGTACCTGAGGCTCCCAGGCCCTGGCTGCTCCTGCCTCTTCTCCTTCATCGTGTCCCAATGTGGCCAGGAGGGGCCTGTTGGTGGCTTGGACCTTGTATGTCAACGCTTCAGCAGGTAAGGGGGAACAAACAGGTAGCAGGTGAAAAAGAGTTTGTGGTTTAAGTCCAGGAAGAGGATGTCCAGAGGTGCTTTAAAAGTTCTCCACCCTCCTGGTTTATTTTCCATCACCCTGTTCCAGATCTGGGCCTAACCGCCTCCACTGCCTGGGCCCGCTCAGGGAGCGCCTCACTATTTGGGCAGCCACAGATTCTATCCCAGTCCCATCTTCAGTCGAGGGACACAACCTGACTGAAAATGCTAGAGATCCTGAGAATTGGCAGAATATGGGAGACTATTTTGGAAATGCAGCTTCACCACCATTGATGGCATTAGAAGAGGTGAGGCCAGAAACTGCAGGGAGTTGGGATAATGTGGGTCAAAGCCTGAAGCCCAGGTAACCAGGTGCCCATACCACTTTCCCTGCCAGGTGCCAGATCCACCATCAAGTAGCCAAGGACTGTCACTACCAGGATCCTCAAGGGAATACATGGCACAGCGGGAAGTGAGGTATCTGGAGCAGGGTGGGACTAACCTGGGAAGCCCTGGTGTTCTCTTCCTAAAATCTCTACCCTAAACAGTATAAGAAATCTAACCCTACCTTCTACCTTGGCCTTCATTGCTCCCATTCCCTCTTCAAATATCCTAGGAACCAGACCCATCTTTCAAACAGAGAGCCTGATCAGTTACCGCCTTCCTCTGCTAACGAAAAACATCTGAACAAGGTAAGGTGTAATAGCAAGAGTTTTTCAGCCCTGGACTGACTCGGTTGGGGTTAATCCTGTAAACCAAAAGGGTTGCAGGCTTGATTGCTGTTAGGACACACACCTAGGTCCCCAGTGTGCATGAGGGAATCATTTCTTTCTCACATCAATGTTTCTCTCTCTCCTTTCTTTCCCCTTTGAAATCAGTAAGCATGTCCTTGGGTGAGGATAAAACAAAAGATTTGTCCAATCAGACTAAAATTTTAAAATGGGGAGCCTTCATCCTCATGCTCACGGAAGTCATTATATGAAAGTAATTTTCAAGAGCAAGACAGAGGCTTCTGATGTATTGTTAGTGTGACAAAAGTACTTTCCCCAACAGAAGCGTCCAGCACCTACAGCCACTATACAACTAAAAGGAAAGAGGCTCAGAACTCTGCTTCTAGCTCCGAGTCCCCTACAAGGACTGCCCAGTCAGGACCTACAAGAGGGAGATTGGGAGCAAGATAAACATGAAGACATGGGCCCCAGGCTTGAGCACAGTCCCTCAGTTCAAGCAGGTGAGTTGACGGGAGAGTACAACGGCTAGAGTGGGGGAAAAAGGCAGATAATCACCTTCCTAATTTCTTGTTTCCTTCATAGACTCTGAATCCCCAAACCCTGAAGAAGTACCAGATTATCTCCTGTGAGTTCCCTGCCATTTTTTATTTTATCAAGTCTTGCACATGAGATATTAACATGTATTTTCTGGGAGGTTTGGGGAGGGGGATAATAAAGTTGAAGGTAGTAACCCTCTGCTCCTGGCAGGCAATATGGGGCCATCCACAGTGCAGAGCAGCAAAAGGCTTATGAGAAGGATTTTGAGACAGATTACGTTGAATATCGCATCCTGCATGCTCGAGTTGGTGCGGCAAGCCAAAGGTTCATACAGCTGGGAGCAGAAATCAAGAGAGTTCAGCGAGGAACACCAGAATACAAGGTAAGGGGCTGGCCCCAGGCTCACTTTCCAGTTCTACCGGCCATAAACGTAAATGTTCAGTGACCAAAGTGACAAGCCTGTTTTGGGAGAAAAATTATTCTGTATCATTTAGTAACATGAGAAGAAAATTACTTCCCTCCTTTAAGAGACCTGGAGCTTTTTTCTACCATTTTCTTTGTTTCAGGTGCTGGAAGAAAAAATAGTCCAGGAATATAAAAAATTCAGGAAGGTAAGAATAGGTCTGGAGTGGTGACAACAAGAGTGAAATGAATTGTTTTTTGACATAGATGATTTTCCTCTACAGCGGTACCCAGGTTACAGGGAAGAAAAGTGTCGCTGTGAGTACCTGCATCAGAAATTGTCTCACATTAAAGGTCTCATCCTGGAGTTTGAGGAAAAGAACAGGGGCAGCTGAAGTGGTCACAGGACTTTTGACCTTCTGCCCAGTCAGATACACAGGAACAAAGCAGGTATAAACTAAGTAAGAGTGCAATTGCTCTTGTTATTCCTCAGTCCATGGTGCAAGTAGGAGAGCTGCTTTAGGTTTTATTTTCATTGTTGTCATATTTTGTTAGGGTGAGGGCATAGTGCCAACACTCCATAGCTGTGCCTAGGAAACTAGAAAAAGCAGCAGAGGCTTGGCTTCTTCACCTTTAGTTCAACCAAGCCATTTTCAAATCCCAAGAACTGACAGAAATAATTTCCAGACAAGATACCTCAAGGACATTAGAATTCAGCCCTGTAGCCTCCCGGATAAAACAATGGGAACTCTTAGGAACTTGTAATCCATCTAGATATAATGGGAAAGGGCTTGGGGGGTCTTACCCTTGTACTAAAAGTCAATTATTTTGCAAAAATGGCTAAAAAATTAAAACTGCTTGTGTCCTTTGTACAAATTTATATGCTTTCCTTAAATCTTCCAAGGCAATGTTTGTTTTTAAGTATTTGAAAATTATTTTTAGAGAGAAGGGCAGGGAGGGAGGAAGAGAGGGAAAGAAACATCAATGTATGGTTGCCTTTCAGCTGCCTCCAGCTGAGGACCTGGCTTGCAACCTGGTTACGTGCCCTGACTGGGAATCGAACCTGTGACACTTGGGTTCGCAGGCTAGTGCTCAATCCACTGAGCCACACCAGCCAGGGAAGGCAGTGGTTCTTACCCCTGGCTCTATGTTTGAACCATTTCTGGGCTAAAAAATTAGATCTCCAGATCCCAGCTCAGGTCTTTTAAATTAGAATCTCCAAGATTATGGTTAGGCTTCTTTACTTCAAAGCATTACAGATGATCCTAACACATATTTTGCTAAAGGCTCTACCAAATCCCTCATAACTGACAACGAGAGATGACAGTAGGAATAAAGTTCTTTTTCTAAACGTCGAGGTTGAAGATCACTTACAATCAGGGCTCCTATCTGGAAATATGCAGTGACTGAAAACTGGAAGCTATAACCATGGACATGATTTGGATTTACTCACAATAAAGAAAAGGAGAAATGGTTCACTTCATTCCTCATTATTGCAGAAGAAAGTGGATCCTTCACTCACAACCAGGAATGATGCTGCCTTTCCCAGTCCACTAAGAGCAAAGTTAATAGGCCACACCCCGGGCTTTAGGGGAGAGCTGCACCCAGCAGTGTTGGCAATTACTGAAACAACTTGGATGGAACCCCAATCTGATACCACACACCCACACAGGGCATTTCTGGGCATACAGCCCTTGGGAGGTATAAACATGCTCAGCTGCATGGCAAGGATATACAGTAATCCATCTTTAAGACATGAACAGGGTCAGGAACAGAGTCCAACAAGAAAGGTCCCTCATCTGCTTATTATCAAGTGAGGGGTCTGGGCAATAAACACCTAAGAATTTAAACAGACAAAATTTGGAAAGGATTTACAAGTGATAACTATGGATCCAGATAGTTGGGCTACAGCTGTGCTGACCAATATGGTAGCCACTAGACCTATATGTGACTAATAAAAATGTAAAATGTAGTTGCTAGCCACATTTCATTTTATTTAAAAGATTTTATTTATTAATTTTAAAGAGAAGGGCAGGGAGAGAGGAAGAAAGAGAAGCATCAATGTATGGTTGCCTTTCACCTGCCTCCAGCTAAGGACCTGGCTGGAGACTTGGCTTGCAACCTGGTTATGTGCCCTGGCTGGGGAATCAACCAGCGACCTTTGGGTCTGCAGGCCGGCACCTTATCCGCTGTGCTAACAGCCAGAGCTTCCTAGCCACATTTTAAAGCTCAATAGCTCCATGTATTAGACCATGAAGGTTATAGAACACTTTCATTATTGCAGAAAATTCTATAGGATGGTACTGCTCTAGAGAACCACTGGCTTCCCATCTCATGGAAAAAAAAAAAAGATAGTTTAAAGGGGGCTCATTTATTGTCACTGTTCCAAATGTACAAAAAAAAAAACAAAAAAATTAGAAAATAACCCCCAACACAATTCCCCCCAATCCCACAACACATTTTTTCCCCAAAACCACAAACATAAACTGGTCCTGGTATTTCCATCAACAGTGCAGCTAAGAAACAGTTTAGAGAAAATTTAGCAGGATTCAGATTATATCCATCTACCCTCCCAACCCTGAGAGGTAATAATCTTGTATGGGTCCCAGTCCTCCCAAATGGTTCTTCTGCTCTGGTGGAAGAGTCTTTTACAAAGTGGTATGTATGGCTGCTGCTTTAGAGATCCTCCTGTGCCTTCTTCTTTTTCTTCGGTTTTTCTTCTTGAATTATAGGGGGGTTTGTAGCCTCTCGCTGTAGATAGCTAATAAAATCACTTAATTCACGGCCACCCTGAAAACAAAAAGATTATGTTAAACAAATTTAATTAAAGAGTTCATATAAGAGTGTGTGAGTATATGCATGTTTATTTGTGAAGAGATGAAACAGGGCATTTACCTCATACTTCTTTGGATCTAGCTTCTTGTTGGCAGGAGAGAAGTAGATGGTAGGAAAACTGCGGAAAGGAAAAAACCCAAAAACAGTTGACAAATTTCTAGTTTCAGAGTAACTCTGACATATATTGCCCAATAGCTATTTCTAGGAATAACTTTTATGATTTCTAATCCAACCATGTACCAGTCTCCATCAGGATGTAACTAGGGTTATATCCTACCAAAACTGAGGAGTAAAAGCGCTCACAAAATCTGGCAGCCATGTAGGCCCATGCTGCCAACAGAAGGCATCAGTGGGTCATGTTCAACTGGAGTATGAGAGCTCCCCAAATTACACCCAATAAAGCAATAGTTTACCAGCTTATGGGTTTTTGTCAATTGCCTACACATTTTTGTTGATTTTTAATATACTTACCCTCTGACTTCATATGGAGAAGGCACATCATTGGCTGTGGCATCCATCTTGGCTATGACAATATTTGGGTCTTTTCTGAGCTGTTAATAAAAAGGTTAGATCTTTAAATTTCAAGTTTTCAATGACTGAGGGACACTTAGTCAATTCATGACTTTAAACAATCACTTTATTTTTTATTTTTTAAAAATATTTTTATTTATTATTTTCAGAGAGAGGAAGAGAGAGAGGCAGAGAGGGAAAGAGACATCAGTGCATGGTTGCCTTTCACCTGCTTCCAGCCACGGACCCGGTTGGAGACCTGGCTTGCCACCTGGTTATGTGCCCTGGCTGGGGAATCGAACCAGTGACCTTTGGGTTTGCAGGCCGGCGCCTTATCCACTGTGCTACCAGCCAGGGCTCACTTTATTTCTTATATCTATTTTTTTTAATTTGTATTTATTGAGAGAGAGAGAGAGAGAGAGAGAGAGAGAGAGAGAGAGAGAGAGAGAGAGAGAGAGAGAGAGAGAGAGAGAGAGAGATGAATCTGTTGTTCCACTTATTGATGCATTCCTTGTATGTGCCCTGACTAGAGATTACACCCACAATCCTGGTGCATCAGGACAATGCTCTAACCAACTGGGCTACCCAACCAAGGCCTAAAACAACTATAATTTTAAACACCTGAGTAAGTTTTGCTGCTCAGACAGGGAGAGTAGGTAATACTCATTCACACATAGTATCTGGTTTTTCACTTTTCCCTTTTCTTTCTTGGTTCCATATTAAGTCTATATACAGACATCTTCAAAACTACCTAGGTTAAATAAGATATTGTAAAGGCTAAGCCAAGTGTTTTAACATAGAAGAACATAATGTTAAGCCTGGATCCTTTTAATCTGACTCTAGATGGAGTCTGAGTGGAATTAAAGCAGGTATTTGAGGCATTGTTCAGGTTAGACACTAGGGGGAAGTCAGGAGAAAGTGAGTAAACAGTAGGTAGTTGAAAACAATCTACCAGTATTTAGGTACTAAATTAATTAGGGTTCACTTAATTAGCCAATACTAAATATGTATAAACATCCTACTTTTTTATCTTCACCCCTGGCTGGTGTGGCTCAGTGGATTGATCACTGGCCTGCAAACCTAAGGGTTGCTGGTTCGATTCCCAGTCAGGGCATATAACCAGGTTGCAAGCCAGGTCTCCAGCCAGGTCCGTAGCTGGAGGCAGGTGAAAGGCAACCATACATTAATGTTTCTCTCCCTTTCTTCCTCCTTCCCTTTCCCCCTCTCTAAAAATAATGAATAAAATCTTAAAAATTTTTTTTTTTAAATCTTCAGAATATGGTTCAGACTTACCTTCTCTCCCAGCTCTTTATACTTAGGTTCTAGATTCTTACAGTGGCCACACCAAGGAGCATAAAATTCAATCAGCACATCTTTATTTACATCATTCACTATTTCATCAAAATTCTCTGCTACCACTACCTGGAAAACACAAAAGATTCTCTAGTTGGTAAGGCGAGTTGAAGAATAAACTCATGAGTTAGTTATTTCTGGACTCAATCCCTCTCAAATTTGATGTGTTGTCACAGAAACCCAAATTGCATTTAAGGGCTATTAAAAATGTTGCCATTCCCCTGAAACCAATTCATTCCCATGCCTGTCTCCTATCAAATTATGTCCAGGAAGTTGTAGGAAAGAAGTGCTACCCAATCCTTCCTTAAAATAATCTCAAAGCAACAATCTTAAAATTATTCTTAGGAGTTCACTTGCTTTGTTCCAAAGAGTAACCTATCTCTGATAAAAACACCATCATAAAATTCTATGAAGGTTTTATACTCTTGCCCTTATTGAGCATTATGAGCTTCATCAATGCTTATTTTATGTCTGGGGTTGGAGGCTGAGAACTAACAAAAAAAACATGATAGTGAACAAGGTCTTCACTTAGACCTAGCATTTCTGGGGAGAAATGAGAAGCAGCTGTGTAGAGGTTTGGGGAGGCTGTGAGCACCTCACCTTAACGGGCCCATCGTTGCTCTCTGGGATTGGCTCAGACTTTAGGTATCTTTTTAGGCTGCCATCAAAGTAATCCTGCAGGAATCTCTCAAGAGCCTTGCCATCACGCCTGTCAATTTAAAAGACAAGGGTCAGATCTGTTAATTTACTTTCACCATTAAGAGGATTAAAAGCAATTTCTTAGAATAGTTTCTAAATATTTTACCTTTAATTTCAAGACTAGAAAGAAATCGGAAGCTTAAAAAGTGGGAAGGGGCAGGCACTCTTATCTCTCAATATGTAGGACTGCTGACTGAATAAAAAAACCAACCACAAGAACCTAGTATAAAGGAACCATGGACATGGACAACAGGTGGGATTGACTTTGGGGGGAATGGGTGGGTGGGGAGGGGGACAGAGGGGAGCAAAAAGGGGATGGATGTAATACAACAACAATAAAATTTAAAACAAAAACAAAAACAAAAACCAACCACTTTTCTGTAGATTAAAAAGGGCAGAGGAGGAGGAAAACACTCGTCTTCTAAAAATTCAATTCTGTGCATAATTGAGTGAAACAAAAAAATTGATTTCTCTCTCTCTCTCTTGCTCTCAAAATCAATAAAAAATTTTTAGAAAAGGAAATTTAGTTCAATGTTTTGGAATGATTTGATAACACAGCTTTCTAAAACATGTTAGTAAATTTCTAGTGGATGAAACCACTGCAAATTTTGGGGGGAAAATTATAAAAACCAGGGCAGAGTCTATACTAGATTGCTCTATACTTATACTTATGTCCTCAGTTCCCTTTGAAGACTGATCCTGGAGCGAGCTTTATGGTAGGTGTTGTTAGTGCTCCAATGAGCTGGCCCATGCTTCAAAAGAAGAATTTGTCTCTTCTTTCATGACTCAAAAGAAGAGTCAGTAGAATACTGGCATACATTACATGTATATTTATATGTTATAAGTGAAAATAAAATGTTATGTGTATCAAAAAAAAAAAAAATTCAATTCTGCCTAAGAACCTGTCTTATTTTGTTGCTCTAGAGAACAGTGCCTATTTATGGAATCTCATTTTACTGATTTGTTCACAAGGAAGAATTTTTGCTTGTTTTGATCTCTCAAAGTCTCAGAAGGTAAAAGTCAAAATTATCTGGAAACTTAAGACATCTGCACTTGCCTTTAGTTCACTTTGGGCCAATGTGATATGGTCCAAGAAGGAAAAACATTTTGTAGGACTGGGAGATTAGGTTGTTCTAAAATTACATCAGTCTCAAAGAAACTGTCCGGTTGTCTCAATGGCATTATTTCTAATGGCAGGGTGGAAATAATCATTTAAGAATTCCAACCTTCCATCCTTTTGTTATTTTTCAAATTTTATTATTGATAATGATCCTTAAAGCACCCATAATTGAGAAAAAAAGACACTCATAGGTCCTAGCTAGAGGATCTATCTTCGCATTCAAACATTCTTCTTTATACGTAAATTCTCAGTATAAAAAACTTTTAACAGCTTCCTTGCAGAATCAAAACCCAAACCCACGCTAACTTGTAACTCACGAGAACTCCTCCTGCATGACAAACTTCTCTCCTTTTGCAGTTCTGATAGCAACAACAGGAATCTCTCCAGCAGTGTTTTCCAAACCAAAATCAGAAAGTTCATGGCTAAAGGTTTTACGGTTGGCTACAGCAAAGTTGAGTTTATGTCCAGCATCCAGGAATTTCTTTGCTACCATCATCACCCTTTGGGAAACAAGGAAAATTTATGCCAAAATTATATTGGGGTGGTAAAGCAGTTCTGAAACCAAGAATCAAGAGTCTAGAATGCAGCGATTAAGTTTTACAATCTATGCAGCCCCCTGGAATCAGTCTGAACTTGTGTTCTTGAGCACTGATAAAGGATTATGGCATTTTCTGATCTATGACTGAACTTCATTGCCGCATTGGTGGTGCCCAATCAAATAGTCCATTCCCACTGAATCTTGATACATATTAAACTAAAATATTACGGACATAGTGACTAATCTGAAAAGAAAGCTTACAAGGCTAAAATGCACTGAGAGCCTCAATGGACAAGTAGGCACAATGTTTTAGAGTACGGTTTGGATCACATTTGCATCTTTTACTTGGAGGTAAGTTATCAGCTCTATCACAAGGCAAAGGAATACCTACCGAAGATATGCCCAATAGATTTTATTAACAGTTTTTATGTTATTTATCCTTATGGCTTTAAATGTTTTGGGGAACATACTGGTTTCCATTCTTATCTGCTCTCCCATCACACATGGTAACAGGATATTTAGAACTGTTACACACTGGTAAACTTGTTTACAAAGGAGAAAAATAACTATTACCTGTTTCTCCAGTAGTTGGAACCTTTGGCGTTCTTTTCATAGTCTACATCATAGTAAGCCACAAGTAAGTCCTTGCCCTGTATCAAGTCTTTATTATCTTCTGTCATGTGAGGGCAGATACCAAAACTGAAATGAAACAACACATTATAAATTTGGTAGGTTTATAGCTGTATTATAGAATTATTACAAAGTAACTTACAGCACTTAAAAAGAAATTTTCAACATAAAGGTCAAGTACTGATCTATATATATACCTTACAGAGAACATTTGGGCTCAAACATTACTGTTTTAATATTAACTTCAACTATTAAAAACAAAATATGCAAACAAGGTATAAAAAAGTACTCACATGTTTTCCTGGATAAATTTTTTAATCTTGCCACTGGTCATTTTCTGTTCTGTGTATGACACAGTTCTATCTTCAAACTTGTTCTTAAGATGTGAAGGACGAAATAAGGTGATACCCCTTAAAAAAAAAAAAAAAAAAAAAAAGGCTTAGAAGGTTAATGACAGAATTGTCTCCTAGAACACTTTTTTTTGTTTTTTTTTTTTAAAAAAGATTTTATGCATTATTTCTAATGAGAGAGAAGGGCAGGGAAGAAGGAAGAAAGGGAGAGAAACATCAATGTACAGTTGCCTTTCACCTGTGTCCAGCTGGGGACCTGGCTGGAGACCTGGCTTGCAACCTGGTTATGTGCCCTGACTGGGAATCAAACCAGTGACCCTTGGGTTTGCAAGCCAGCGCCAACCCACTGAGCCACACCAGTCAGGGCAACATGACCTTCTTAATAACACAAAGGTGCTAACAACCACATTCATCTCCTTGCACCAGGTATTTAGTTCTTCTGGAATTAGCTCTTTCATCAGTACAAAAGCAGGTTAAAGTAGGTGATTAATTTTAACCTTTAAAAACAGTAACAAACAGAAGCAACTTCCCCCATAGCCCCAATGTATACAATAAAATAAAGAAGAGCTTGCTCTTATTGGTAGGTATAATAGCATTACTTTGCCACTCCACCTAAGCCAAGCTTTCCTCACTCAAGTGAAATACTTAAAGCAAAATCCTTTTTCAATTTCTAGCTGTTTGTGCAACTAAAACTGAACCCCATTTAGTTCTAAGACACAGATTTATATCTAATACCAACTTTCTTAGAAAATGCCATTTTTTAAACCACTGCTATCTTACTTCTAGCTTCTCCTTCATTCCTTTCTCCTCCCCATGCTACACATACACCCACATACAATTTGACCACTTGAGTCCTAACATCCCTCTTGTACTCTTTTAATATTAACCATTAACTTCATGTCAATGAAAATCCAGGCTTTTTTTAAAAAAAGATTTTATTTATTTAGAGAGAGAGAGGAAGAGAGAAAGAGAGAAGGGGAGAAACATCAGTGTGTGGTTGCCTCTCACACACTCCCAAATGGGGATCTGGCCCGCAACCCCAGCATGTGCCCTGACTGATAATTGAACCAGTGACCCTTTGGTTCACAGGCTTGCTCTGAATCCACTGAGCCACACCAGCCAGGGCAAAATAGAGACATTTTCATAGAACATAGGGAAAACATACAGCAAAAGGGAACCTACTAATATAAACATGCTAGGCAAGCAAGAACATTAACAGAACTTAAAAAAAAAAGTAGTTATCAATTTCAGAGCAGTTATTCTCAAAAACCATTCTCAGAAATCAGGCAGTCATCTTTTTTTTCCCCCCCATAGAGAGAGGAAGGGAGAAAGGCAGAGAGGAAAAGAAACCTCAATATATGGTTGCCTTTCACCTGCCTCCAGCCACAGACCTGGCCGGAGACCTGGCTTGCAACCTGGTTCTGTGCCCTGGTTGGGGAATCGAACCAGTGACCTTTGGGTTTGCAGGCCAGCGCCTTATCCACTATGCCACTAGCCAGGGCTCAGGCAGTCATCTTTAATGATGATATGACCTTGGTGTGCACTACCCACGAAGACCTTAAGACATCCTAAGGTCTTCTCAGTAAAACTTCTAATCAGGTGCCAGCAGACCACTGTACATGGCAAGCATGAGAGGCAGCCACATGAACAAATCTAAAGTTAAAAGGCTGACATGTGGTGTCCTTAATGAGCCACAAGTGGCTCTAAATCCATATACAGACCAGGTGTCTCTCAATCTAAAAGGCAGAGCCTATGATTAAGGCCACCAACTATGCAGCCAGACTTTCTAGGTTCAAATCCTAGCTCTGCCACTTACTATGCAAAGCTAGAAAAATTAGCCTCTTCAAGGGCTTTCTCCTCTGTAAAGTGGAGAAAATAGATCTGTTTCACTGGGTTGTTAAAGATTAAATGGGTTAACAAATAGTAAATGACAATAGTAAAAACACTACACAGTTTGTTAAATATGAATAAATAACATTAGTTCTTGGCACACTTAAAAAATGTATGTGCTCAGCCTAAGTGATCTCATCTAGTCCAATGGTTTCCATAATCATTCGTATATGGTTGACTTATAAATCTTTATCTCTAGTTTAGAACTTTTTCTGAATTCTAGTCTCATCCATACAACTCTCCATCCACTGGGTCTTCACCTGCACATCATGCAAACTTCTCAAACTCACTGTGACAAAACAGAATCCATAATCATTCCCTCCAAATTTGTTTCTCTTCATCTTTTATCCAGCTTGATGATGACTGTCATGGGTCCAGTCATTTAAGTCTTTAGAAACCTAGACTCACTCTAGCTTTTCCCTTTCTCACACAAGACTGGGGACTGAATCCTATTATTTACATTTTTTAATACTCCTTCCTCTTCGTTGTTCCTAGTAATACCTTAAGTTAGACGCACGGATCGCCCTTAGTTTAGATTCTCCTGACTGCCTTACCACCTCTCCCCTTTCAAACCACTACCATATGGGTGCCAGTGATTTTTCTTCTAAAACATAAAATTAATCATATTATTTCTCAGCTTAAGGTCTTTCAACAACTCTCAAATGTCTAAACTCTTCTGCATGGCACTTAACATCTCCTTTAATTTGGTCTCACTTACCTCTCCAATTTTTCCTTTTTCACTATGACCTCAGTTACTTACTACGGGTCCCAACATGCCTAGGTTGTCTCACATCTCATGGTCTGAACACTTGCTGTTCTATCTGAAATAATTTTTATCCCAATTGCCATAAGCTGCCCCAAAACTTTCATCTTTCAAGACACACTCCAAGAGTCACTTCTATGAGGCTTTTTCTGATACTCATTACCCTAAAAAAACATCCCCCCTCCCTCGTACTTCCACCATACCCAGCATATGTGTCTATCACAGTAACTATAATGCTCACTTACATATTCCCACATATCTACTGTCTCTCCCTACTAGATGCCCCTCAAAGGTCGCAACAGTGCCCAGCACTTAGCTTAATGCCCAGCAAATGCTCAATAAATCTTTTGAAAAAAAAAAAACAAAAAACTGGCATTAAAAATCACCAGTTCACACAATGACACTTGGTCCAGAGATTTACAAGGGCATTTATCTCAGTTACTTACTCTCCATTATCATCATACTTGTTCACCAAAGACTCAACATTGGTGTGTGCAAATCGGTAGTTATCTCTCAAGTTGCTGGCTGCTTTTAGAAACTCAGAATGAGCTTCATTGTGGAAATCCTTGAAAAAACCTACATGGAAAATGACAAACAAATGGAAGAAACAATAAGTGCTGAGACATAATTCAGAAGTTTAAAATAACCTATTTTTTAAAGCCTTTATTGTATAATGGACAGGCAAAGCAAAGCAGACAGGAGTGGGTCTGCTTTGCCATGACTATCTAGGAAATCCTTTAGAAAAATATTTTTGAAGGAGCCAAGGGAGAGGATTTTTTGTGGTTCACGTCTTTTTGTTTTGTTGTTAAGATTTTATTTATTTATTTTCAGAGAGAGTATAATAGAGGGAGGAAGAGAGAAAAGAAACATTGGTATGTGAGAGGAACATTGAACTGTTGCCTCTCACACCCCCCAAACTGGGGATCTGGCCTGCAACCCAGGCATGTGCCCTGAGAGGGATTCGTACTGGTGACCTTTTGGTTCACAGTTGGGTGCTCAATTCACTGAGTCTCACCAGCCAGGGCGGGTACAAGTCTTCACTCTAATTTTTCATAATAGAATAAATTTGTACAAACTGCTTTACTTCTTAAAGAGTTTCAGGATTAAATAAAGCAGCATGTCAAACAAATGTAAATCACTTCATATTTTTTGTCTTGTCTGTAGAACTTTAAGTTTAGAACAGTGAATGAAACAAGTATTGAATATTTAAATGTCTGCTTACAGTTAATTCCTCATAAAATGTATACCAAATCAGTAAAATCCAGATGATAATGGCTTCTTGTCAAATTTAGATTATAAGCCATCTTCTACTGCTAGACATTTTATTTCTTTAGTCAACGTATAATACATTTAAAACAAAACAAAGAACCAAATATGTAGAATATGTTTAATTGGTTCAAGTTATTTTAAAGATAAAATGAGATACTGTAACACCCAGGAAAGTGAAGATTGCTGTAAAAATATACACAAATCCTAGCAATTTGATCTTAAATTTTAAATTCCCCTATGATTGTGAAAATAGCAGACACAGAGGTTTTTTACTTGTATCCCCCACCTCAAAACCCTGTTTTCAGTTTTAACTACCCTATTATTTGAGTTAAAGTTCATAGTCTAAGAAATTATAGGAAAAGCTGAATATATTCTTATTTTAGCCTTTTAATTGAAATTAAATATTTCTATTTGTAAGAACAAAGACATTCAAAACACCAATTTTCCCACTGTATTATATTAATGCTGAGCTAATTCTGTGAGTTGTAATTTTAACAGCCCCAAATGTTACCAAAACTGTTTTAACTTTGTTGTTTACTCAGACATACAGGGTTTTTGAAACCAAGTTGATGATTTTGTGACATAATTTGCTACTTACCCACCACAGAAGCATCTTTCTCTTCAATGAATTTCTCAAATTCTTCCGCTGTCTTAATAGGAACTGAAGCTGGTCCTGCCTGCTTTTTCAGGTGGCTGACAATTCCATCTTAAGACAAGATGAAAGATTATAGGAACAAATTTATAACTTTTGAGAAGATAACCAAAAACTCACATGATTCAAAATGCATAAGGTTCACAAGGGTATGTGGTGAAATTTCCTTCCTACCTTTATCCCGTTACCCAGTTTCCTCCCCACAGGATATCAGTATTCTATATACCTTTCCTCATGTTAGGCACAAATAAGTAATTACATTATTTATTCTTTTCTTCTCAAATGGCAGCATGCACACATGCTATTTTGTATTGTCATTTATCATAGTTTAGAGATAATTTATATCAATGTACACAAAGCTACCGCAACCATTTATAGATACAGTGTTTCATTATATGGCTGTGCCAAAATTTAACCTGCAATAATTGATAGACATTTGTTTCAAATTTCTTGCTGTTATAAATTAAAATAAACAATGTTGTACTAATGTTATTTTGTACATGATTGAGTGTACCTGTAGCGTAAATCCCTAGAAGTGGATTCACTGGGTCAAAGAGTACAGGCATTTATAATTGTTACACTGCTCCCCTCCACCTCCACCCCAAGAAACCATAACCCTACCAGTAATGTAACAAAGTGTTTATAATAGTATAAATTAAATAATGACTTTGTGCATATTCTCTCTACCTAGAACACTCCTTCCCCAGATATCCATGTGGCTACCTTCCATACCTTTCAGGTCTTTACTCAAATGTCATCTGAATGTAGCCTTCCCTGACCATCCTATTGTAAACTAAAACCTACTCAACCTCCAAAGCTCCTTTATCTCTTTTTCTGTTTATCTTTCTCCACAACATTATTCACTCATCTAATTAATATATTCTATCTTTATATATATATTTTTCTCTCTCTCCCCACTACAAAGTGAATTCCAAATAGGTAGGGATTTTTGTTTGTTTTGCTGCTATATACCTAGGTCTAAGAATAATATCTAGCACAGAAGTTCAAAAAACATCTATTTGACAAATAAATCCCTTATTCTCAAATAGCACAAAGAGCTACTGGTAGCCTGGCTAAATTTTATTTTTTTTATTAAAATTTTTTTAAATTTTATTTATTATTTTTAGAGAGGCAGAGAGGGAGAGAGATATCAATGTATGAGTTGCCTTTCACCTGCCTCCAGTTCAGACCTGGCTGGAGACCTGGCTTGCAACCTGGTTATGTGTCCTGGCTGGGAATTGAACCAGCGACCATTGCGCTTGCAGACTGTTGCGTCTTACTAAATTTTTTTTTTTTTTTTTTAAGATTTTATTATTTTTTAGAAAGTGGGGAAGGGAGAGAGGTAGAGAGGGAGAGAGACATCAATGTATGGTTGTGTTTCACCTGCCTCCAGCCACAGACCTGACTGGAGACCTGGCTTGCAACCTGGTTATGTGCCCTGGCTGGGGAATCGAACCTGCGACCTTTGGGTTCGCAGGCCGGCAGCGTCTTACTAAATTTTAAAAGCAGAAAATGCAATGACTCAACCAGCTTGTTTAGGAGTTTAACCACACAGAGGTCAAATTTTTCCATGTACAGGATCCACCCAAATCACACTTTCCTACTGAGGTGAAATGGGCTAGATAGTTAAAATAGTTTAGAAAGAATAATAACCTCACACAAAATTATCTTTTTATGCCTTAAGCCTAGTTGACAAACTATTATTCTACTTTCTTCTGGGGCACACTGAAAGCATTCATAGGTTCAAAATACTTAAGAGGCCAAACAGAGGCAGTGCAATTTCCCATAACAGTATACCTCTTCCACGTCTTTTCTCTTCTAAGTACTCCAATGTTTGCTAACTGGCTGAGTCAGAATATTGTTTAGCTCTTTCAAAATGATTGAGCCTATTTAGTATTTCTTATAAGGTAGCTTTTTCTTTCTTCTCTCTCCATACATGAATTTTTTCCCCCTTCAATGTTTTCCTTAATTCCTTGCAGAGGAGGCATTGTATTGATACATTAGTTGAAACTGGATATGAACTGTTCAGTCTTTGACGAAACTGTTATTACATGTCACAATATAAATTATTATAAAGAACTTTAAATTAGTGTTATGATGAAAAGTTTTACTTTTCTCCAAAAGTAATTAAACTCTCTGGAAGGTATAGTGGGAGTACTGAACAACCAGTTTATGCAGGATGGCAAACAGCATAGTTCTTAAAGAAGTGCTTGAACAAGCCCTGGCTGGTGGCATAGTGGATAAGGTGCCAGCCTGTGAACCCAAAGGTGGCTGATTTGATTCCCCAGCCAGGGAACAGAACCAGGTTGCAAGCCAGGTCCCCAGTCAGGTCTGTAGTTGGAGGCAGGTGAAAAGGCAACCATACATTGATATTTCTCTCCCTCTCTGCCTCTATCCCTTCCCCTCTCTCTGAAAATAATAAAAATCTTAAAAAAAAAAAAACAGAAGTACATGAACAAAATAAATCCATCCTAAGTAACTAAACATCTCACCTCCCAGTAAGAATGCTTAGACATTCTTCAGTTTAAAAAAATAAAAATCTGCCGATTGGTGCAGTTCAGTGGGTTGGGCCTTGTCCCATAGAATGAAAGGTCATTGGTTTGATTCCTGGCCAGGGCACACGTCTGGGTCACGAGCCAGGTTTCCCCCACTGGAGGCACGTGAGAGGCAACTGACCGATATTTCTCTCATACATCCATGTTTTTCTCCCCTCCCTTCCTCTCTAAGAATAAATAAATAAAATCTATTAAAAAACAAAACTAAGTGGCAGCCCAAGTATGAATGTTTGCCTAGAAGCATTCAAGTTGGGTTTATCTACAATTTATTTAAGACCCGTCCAACTTTAGAAAAACTGTATTACTTAAACTCTAATTGCTAATGTTACCTTAAATAAAACTATCAATAATAAAACCTGAAAGGTAACATGGGTTCTTCATTAATGACTTTAAGCTCAGGAAAAAAGAAAAGAAAGAAGAAAAAAATTTCCCAGTATTGGCTAAATGACCTCAATAAGGCCAAAATATTTATTCACGCATTTAACAAAGAGTTCCTGAGTATCTACTATATGTGCCAGTCTAGGTGCTGGGAACAGAGCAGTAAATAAAGAAAACAATGTCTCTACTCTCTTGGAGCTTGAAATACAAACTAAATCTCCAAATAAATCCCCAAATAGAGATTAAATAATTTTTAAAAACCTGTGCTGTGCAGAGAATTAAGAGGAAGATATGATTTTTAAAAAAGAAAAATGGCCTTAGGTTTGATGGCCTGGGAAACCCTGAGGAGGTAGAGGGTAAAATTTAAGCCATGATCTGAATAACAAAAAGGAACTAGCCAAGCAAACATGGGTTTATTTCAGGTTGTAAATACAGCCAGGACAAAAGTCCTAAATTGTCTTTAGGTGACATCAGAATTTGGAATGGGTCATACTATATAAAGCTTTGTATATGAATAACAGTAACACTGAAAAAAAATTTCATGTCATTTAACTGAACCCCTTTCCTATTAGTTTACTACCATAAAAGGTAAAATATGCCTGAATATTTGATAGATTCAAGATAAAACTGTAACACCTGGCTGGTAGCACAGTGAATAAGGTGTTTGCCTGTGAACACAAAGGTCGCTGGTTCGATTCCTAGCCAGGGCACATAACCAGGTTGCAAGCCAGGTCTCCAGCTAGGTCCATAGCTGGAGGCAGGTGAAAGGCAACCCATACATTGATATCTCTCTCCCTCTCTGCCTCTCTTCCTTTCCCCCTCTCTAAAAATAATAAATAAAATCTTTATTAAAAAACAAAAATAAAAACTGTATTGTTCATATTGAAATATTTTTTCTCATCAAACAATACTCCAATCAACTGAGCCACTTGGTCAGGGTTTATTTTTTTCCTTTAATGCATTTATCACTAACTGAATTTATTTCATTCAGATATTTTTCCATTAAATTTTCAAAAAATGTGGTAAAATAGACAACATAAAATTTACCATTTTAACTTAACCATTTTTAATTATACAGTTCTGTGGTATTAAATATATTCATGTTATTATACAACCAATCTCCAGCACTGTTTTCACCTTGCAAAACTGAAACTTCATCCATTAAATAACTCCCCATTCTGTTCTCCTCACCTCTCCTTGCAACCACCATTCTACATTCTGCCTCTATGAATCTGATTACCATAGAAACTTCATAGGTGGTCTCATGCAAGATATCTTTTTTGTGACTTGCTTCTCTCACTTAGCATGATGTCTTCTAGGTTCAACCATGTTGTAGTTCATACCCTAACTACCATTTAAATGTGTTTATCATTGTATGATATACACACATATATAATTATTATTAATATACTGTATTTTGTATATCCATTCATTCACGGATGGACATTTGAGTTTATCAAAACTAATGCAGCTATAAACATGGATGTATAGGTATCTCTTTAAGATTCTACTTTTATCTCTATTGGGTACACACCAGGTGGAATTGGTGGATCATACATATGGTAATTCCGTTTTTAATTTTTTCAGTAACTGCCATACTGTTTTCCATAGCAGATGTACTATTTTACATTGACAATAATTTAAAAGGTTGCAATTTCTCTATACCTTCACAAGCACTTGGTATTTTCTGTTTTGTTTTTTAATAGTAATCATCCAAATGGATGTAAGGTGCTGAATACCTATATATATATATATTTTTTCTTTTAATGTATTTATTATTATTTTTAATGTATTTATTTTTAAAGATTGTAATTACTATTTTCAGAAAGAGGGGAAGGGAGAGAGAGACATTAATGTATGGTTGCCTTTTACCTGCCTCCAGATCTCCAGATCTGTCTGGAGACCTGGCTTGCAACCTGGTTATGTGACCTGACTGGGAACTGAATCAGCAACCTTTGGGTTCTTAGGCCAGTGCCTTATCCACTGTGCTACCAGCCAGGGTTGTACTTATTTTTTAAAGATTTTATTATTTTCAGAGAGGGGAAAGGAGAGGGGCAGAGAGGGAGAGAAATATCAACGTCTCATTGCCCTTCACCTGCCTCCAGCTACAGACCTAGCTTGCAATCTGGTTATGTGCCCTGGTATGTATATATGTGTGTGTATTTATATATATATATATATATATATATATATATATATTTAAAGATTTTATTATTTTTAGACAGAGGGGTAGGGAGAGAGGCAGAGAGGGAGAGAGACATCAATGTGTGGTTGCCTTTCACCTGCCTCCAGCTACAGACCTGGCTGGAGACCTGGTTTGCAACCTGGTTATGTGCCCTGGCTGGGGAATCGAACCAGTGACCTTTGGGTACACAGGCCAGCTCCTTATCCACTGTGCCACCAGCCAGGGCGTGGTATATTTTTTAAACTTGTTTGTTGCCTTCTTTTCTTCATCTCACAGAACGTAAGCATCACAAGAGAAGGAACCTTGTCTATTTTGTTTATTGATAAACACTGAGCACTGGCACAGACCCTCAATATTTGTCAAATGAAAAAATGTCTAGTTGATCTTATAACTCAAATTCAAATTTCTGTATTACTTACATAACCTGTTCATTTGGAGAAGTCTTTTGTTAGTTCCCAAACTGACCTCTTAGATGAATTTTAAAGACTGAAAACATGTTGCAGAAAAAAATGTTATGTTCCCATTATACAAACAATAGGGTATTTTACAAATTCAGTTTCAGAATTTAATTGAGGATCCTTACCAGCAGTCCTGGGCCCATCATAAGCACCTGCTTCTTCACCATCTCTAAATATCTTCAGGGTTGGATAGCCACTGACTCCATACTTGTTACAGGTGTTTGTGTTGGCAGTGCAATCAACCTAAAGATTAAAATGCATAAACCACATATTATCCAAATGCCTGCTACTGGTTCTTGCTATATTCCCAAAATATTGAGACTGGTCAAGTCATATAGGGATCAAGCAATTCTTTTTTATTTATTTATTTTTTTAAAAGATTTTATTTCATTATTTTTAGAAAGAGGGGAAGGGAGAGAGGCAGAGAGGGAAAGAGACATCAATGTACGGTTGCGTTTCACCTGCCTCCAACCACAGACCTGACTGGAGACCTGGTTTGCAACCTGGTTATGTGCCCTGACTGGGGAATTGAACCTGAGACCTTTGGGTTCACAGGCCGGCACCTTAACCACTGTGCTACCAGCCAGGGCTGGGATCAAGCAATTCTTGACATACGTGCCACAGAACATTAGATTTTATTTAATTTTTATTTATTATTTTTAGAGGGAGGGGTAGGGAGATAGGCAGAGAGGGAAAGAGACATCAATGTATGGTTGCCTTTCACCTGCTTCCAGCTAAGGACCTGGCTGGAGACTTGGCTTGCAACCTGGTTGCAACCTGGCTGGGGAATCAAACTTTTGGGTTCGCAGGCCGAGAACATTAGATTTTAAAGGCAGACTGGTGCTGGGCTAGCTACATAAAGACCACCTAAGGAAGTCTTTAAAACTTAGATTCCTAGGTCTCATACAAAACACACAAATCAGTTCAAATTCTACCCTGGGAGTCTCTATTGTGTAGAGACAATAGAGACAATTGTCTAGTAGTCTCCACCATTTTTCAGCCTAAAAGTATGTGAGGGTTAAATCACTTATGAGTAACAGTGGTTTTATTTAGTAATGCCCATCAACAAGGGGACATATGGATAGGTGCACACACCCTTTGGCTGTCGTGGAGTATAATTTGATTTGGCAAATCACCTGGAGTTATTAGCAATACTTGAACATACTCCCTAAGCTAGTATGAATCTGGGTTAAATTATAATAAGACATCTGGTGAGACCAGTGAGGAAGAGGGAAAATAATTTCCATCTATTTAGTCATTTGGTATAATTCCGATGCTTTAACATAAACTGAGGTTCAGAAAAGTAATGTGTCCATGGGCTACAGCCATGAGACAGGAATTAGATCAAGACCGAACTCTCTTTCCTATGGCAAGCTGCCACAAAACATTAGAATTAAAAGCAGTTTCAAGTAGTCCAAATTAATATGTATGAACTATTTGAGACTGGCTGAGATGTGAGTTTTAAGACTGGAACAACTATGGATTTAATACAGAATAACTGCAAAATACTGGAAGCATTACTTTGATGGTAAAAGCACATAACAAATTTATAGTTAGTTACATACTTATCAACATCCTCATGTCATTTTCTTATATGTAACTTATATGTATCACATGATAGTTTAGGGAACTCATTTACTCAACAATAATTTTCCTCTAACCTTGACTACTATATATTTTTACTTTCCATATTTGCCCTTCAATTCTTATTTACCATATTTTACTCATTTCTTTTGCCAATTATTCCTATATTTCCATTACTTTGAATCTTTTGAAATCATGATCGATATAAGTCAACTGTATATTTGCCTAAAACTAGTGTTCTCTTTTCTTAGCACCGTAAGAGTAAATACCAATTTTACAAACTATTAACTTAAAATACTTCACTTCTTTTAATGAAGAACCCACCTATACTCACCTTTGCTAATGGGACTATTCCTTTTAATCTGGTAGCTGCAGCTTCATATTCAGGGGCAAGCCTCTTGCAGTGTCCACACCTATACAGATATATATTTTTAAAAACACAAATTTTCAGTTTAATACTACAAATTAATTAACTTTATTTCTCTAGGAAAAATCTCAAACTGGAACACTACTTTTGACCTAGTAGCTGCTTCCAAAAGCAAAAGGATCACCTGAACAACATCCATCAGTAATTAGGGTAAGCCAGAGCTCTCTTAAGATACATTATCTCTAGTCTAAGGCCAACTCTGTCCAGAGCAGCATCAATTTCCTCAATAAAGGTGCCATTAAGTCCTAAAAGCAGTAATCAAAAGTATACTGCACATTAAAGAGGTAAAGGGCTCAAGCGCTTTTGATCAATTAATGAGGGTAAAATGAAGGACAAGATAGCAGTATTTTTTTTCCTTCAGATAACAGCACTGTGGCTCTTAAAAATATAGTGAAACCTGTAAGTTCCAAGTATGACATTAATTTTGTAAGAATCACCATCGAGAAATTTTCTCCATTCCTTCAATGACTCTCTTTGATCAGAACCTAGTTTGAAGGGGTAAGAGAATGAAGCCCAGAAGGCACTCATTTGTTATAAATAGCTACTCTAGCAGCTCATTGGAGGATTTTTCCATCTCATATGAATTTCAGCACAACATCTGAAAGACATATTTAAGACTTTAGCCTGATTTTTACAGCTATGCAGTTCACCTGGTTTTAAGAAGTGATGAGGATAAAATATTATGTCAATTAGAATGTTCCTATCAGGCCACCAGAAACACTTGCTTCTCTGTGGAAAAGTTCTAATAGTCCCATAAGGTACACTGTACATGCAATGGGAAAGGGGTGGAGGGTAACATACTCCTCCTTAGTGTACAGCTAGCACCAGCTGAATAGCACCTCTTCAAAAGCCAACAGGTGGGTTGCAGAGGGATCATTTTGAGAAGTTGAGTAGATATGTAATCTTTCCATAAGCAGCAAAAATAAAAAGAACCAGAAAACCAAAGGAAACATGGTAGAAACTTGAGCTGATATATTTCATAGTCAAGAGTCTCAACATTTAAGTGAAGAATAAGCAACTTGGAAACATTTGCCCCTAAAAAAGAACTACAAGAGCTTACATTCTTCAAGGTCTTTAGACCTATTCAAAAAATAGTCTTTAGAAAGCTGAAATGAAGGATAAGTATATTATATTAGATGTTGCTTAGGGGTACACACACATTTACTAAATATATAAAAGGCCAAAATGATAAACACCAAATTGAGAATGGGGGAGTGCATAACATAGGGAAGGGATACATGGGGGCTTTGATGGTACTAGCTTTTTTTTTAAGTTTGAGTGGTGAATAAATGGTATTCCTTTACCATATTTCACAGATGGACATTTTACCATATCTGAAATTAGGATGTACCTTGCAATCATGTAATAGTTTTTCAACACGATTATTTTTTCTTTGTGAGACATAAAATAACGGTTCCCTTCACAATCAGTGGCATCTTAGATGTATCTGAATTATGGTACTATTTATTACATCCTTTTTATTCCATTAATATTGCATAATACATTAAAATTTGTGTACCTGAGTTGCAGCAAAATTACACAGATTACAACTGATAGAATATAATACAATAACCAATTTATCTGAAAAATCCAGGATTTGGGGAACATAATAAGGGTTCAAGAGTTAAAAAAAAAACACACCAACAGTAAAATTAAAAAATAAAAATAAAAAAAGTTAAAGGGCTCTTAAGACTTCAGACTTCATATCAAGATGGTGGTGCAGGCGGACACGGCTCTTCTCTTCACACAACCACGTAAAATTACAACTAAAATAACCCTGGCTGGTGCAGCTCAGTGGATTGAGTGCCAGTTTGCAAACTGAAAGGCCGCAGGTTCAATTCCCAGTCAAGTTACATGCCTGGGTTGTAGGCTGGGTCCCCAGTTGGGGGCCTGCCAGAGGCAACAGATCAATGTATCTCTCATATACTGATGTTTCCCTTCTTCTCTTTCTTCCTCCCTTTCCATCACTCTAAAAATAAATCTTTAAAATAAATCACAACTAAAATAGAAAACAACCATCACTTAGAACTGGCAGAAGTAAGAGTTGAATGGAAGCCTGATAACTATGGAATTAAAGAAACCACATCTATCTAGGCTGGTCTCACACACACCTGTGGTAGATAAAACATTCAGGAGGGATATCTCAGGAATCAGGACCCCCAGCCCAGGGTTCCAGTGCCAGGAAGGTAAGTCCCCAGAACTGGCTGCAAAACCAGTGGGGATTAAGTCAGTGGAAGAAACTGATGGAGTCCTAAACAGCTCATCTTAAAGAACTCACACACACAGACTCACCTACTCAGGCTTACTCGCTCCCCTGAGCTTTAGCATTCGGATGATGACTTGAATGGCACCAGTGGCATACTGGGAGAAACTGAAGTGCCTGGTATCAAGGCCAGCAGAGGCCATTGTCCTTTTTCTAAACCCTCTCCCTTCAGAGCCAACAAACTGGTGCCATATCTAAGACTCCATCAACCTGGCTAACACTGTTTGACCCCACTGGAGATCCCCAGAGACTCTGCCCCACCCACCTATGGGCCTACCCAAGCTTTTTCCAAATGAAAGGCTGGTCTTAGCTCATGTTTCTCAACTTCTTAAATGCTATCAAACAAGCAACAGCTGGCCTTAGAGAGCCCCAGGCCCAGCACTAGCAGTCGTCAGCCGAGATTCAGTTTGGGTTTACCTAGGAATCCAAAGCCAAGCACAAGTAGCAGCATCTCAGATTGCTTTATAACTCAGGCAAAGTGGCCCCAAGCAAAACCCACGCAGAGGCTGACCATGGCCTGCACCACCTGGAAACTCCAGGGCCAAAGTACCCAGTGGACAGATACAGACCACATCGAAGCACCACCACCCTGTCCCTGCACAGCTGATCCTCCCCAGAGGGGAGGTTGGTGGTAAGAGTCACAGTCAATCCTTGCATCTGACTGACCTGGTAAATCCCTCCCATTGACCTGCCAACAGCAACCAAGGCTTAACTATAAGAGGAGGGTGTACCCCATAAGAAGGGCACATCTTGAATACATAGCTTGGGTGGACAGGGGAGGCTTTACCACTGGACCCTATAGGACACTTACTAGGTTAGGCCACACTACCAAGAGTAAAAGAAGTTCTACCTAATACATAGATACAAACACAGGGAGGATGCCAAAATGAGGAGACAAAGAAACATGGCTCAAATGAAAGAATAGATCAAAACTCGAGAAAAAGAACTAAATAAAAGGGAGATAAGCACAGGGTTCAAAACACTGATGAAAAGGATGCTCAAGAAACTTAGTGAGGACCTCAACAGCATAAAAAAATCCAGGCAGGCCCTGGCTGGTGTGGCTCAGTGGACTGAGTGCCAGCCTATAAACAGAAAGGTTGCTGATTCGATTCCCAGTCAGGATACATGCCTGGGTTGGGTGCAAAGGGTAACCAATCTGTGTGATGTCTCTTTCCCTCTAAAAAATAAAATCTTAAAAAAAACTAAAACTAAAAAAAAAAAAAAAAAATACAGTCAGAAATAAAGGATTCACTAATTGAAATAAAGAACAATTTACAGGGAAACAACAATAGAGTGGATAAAGCTGAGAATTAAACGAATGATTTGGAACATAAGGAAGAAAAAAAAACAAACAAACAAAAAAAACAAGGCCCTGGCTGGTAGCACAGTGGATAAGGTGCCAGCCTATGAACCTAAAGGTCGCAGGTTCAATTCCCCAGCCAGGGCAACATAACCAGGTTGCAAAACAGGTCTCCAGTCAGGTCTGTGGCTGGAGGCACGTGAAAAGCAACCATACATTGATGTCTCTCTCCCTCTCTGCCTCTCTCCCTTCCCCTCTTTCTGAAAATAATGAGTGATAAGAAGAGACTTCTGGCCAAAACAGAGACACAGAGAGACACACTGTGTCTCCCTTACAAGGATAAATTTACACCTACCTTAAAACTAAATAAAAACTGAAGAAATTTCATAAAATCAAAATACATGGAAGTGCAACAAACGAAGAAGTAAAGAAACATTCAGCTGGACAGGAGGGGAGGAGCCAAGGAGGAGAGCAGCAGTGGCAGCAGCTGAGGCCACAGCAAAAAGCAGGCCTACATTTAAACCTGGGAAGTGACCCCAAGGCCAGACCCCATAGCCCAGGGTTCCAGGGTCAGGAAAGACACAGCCATATTGCTTCTGTGAAAACCAGTAGGGGTTGGTGTGGAGGAAGAAACTGCTACATTCAATGGGCATGCAACATTGTTTCCTCTCAGGCCCCTCCCCCACATACAGTGCCATTACACAGTGAAACACATAGTCCCTGATGAATTCATAAGGCATCACCCCTTACAATGTAACAAGTGCAACAGAACTAGATACCTAAGGCACAGAGGCAAACACAGAAAGCTAAACTGAAGAGACAGAGGAGTATAGCCCAAAAGAGGGAGTAGATAAAGGTGCCAGTGGAAGAACTGAGCGATGAAGAGATAGCTTACCTAACAGAGCAGAATTCAAAACATTGGTAAGATGTTCACAGGAAGAAGTGAAGGCTAGGCTATGTGAAATGAAGAGAAGTCCACACAAAACCAAGGGTGAAGAGAAGGAAACTGGGGTTCAAATCAATGATTGGGAACAAGGAAGAAATAAACAATCAACCAGTACAGAAAGAGGAAACAAGAATTGAAAAAAACAAAGAGAGGCATAGGAATCTCTGGGACAACTTTAACGTGCCAGTATCAGAAGCATAGGGGTACCAGAAGAAGAGGAGGAGCAAGAAATTGGACTTATGTGAAAAAATAATAAAGGAAAACTTCCCTAATTTGGTGCAGGAAAGAGACATACAAGTCCAGGAAGCACAGTGAGTCCTAAACAACCTAGACCCAAGGAGGACCATACCAAGACACATCATAATTAAGAGAGTGACCTACAAAGGACTTCCCATAAGACTATTAGCTGTTTTCTCAAAAAGAAACTTTGCAGGCAAGAAGGGGCTGGCAAGAAGAATTCAAAGTGATGAAAAGCAAAGACCTACAACCAAGATTACTCTATCCAGCAAAGCTATCATTTAGAATGGAAAGGAAGATAAAGTACTTCCCAGACAAGGTAAAGCTAAAGGAGTTCATCATCACCAAGTCATTATTATATGAAATGTTGAAAAGACTTAAGAAAAAGATCAAAATTATTAACAAGAAAATGAGAAAAAATACAAATCTACCAACACTTGAATCTAAAAAAACTAAGCAAACAAGGACAGAGATGGAATCATGGAAACGGAGGGTATTTTGATGGTTGCCAGATGGGCAGGCGTGTGGGGATGGGTGAAGAGGTGAGGGGATTAAGTACGCATAGATAGTTACAGAATAGCCATGGGGATGTACAGTATAGGAAATGGGAGTAGCCAAAGAACTTATACATATGACCCACGGACATGTACAATGGGATTACCTGTGGGATGGGGTGGTGGTGGTAGAGGGGCAATGTGGAAAGAATCAGAACTGTAATAGCATAATCAATAAAATATAATTTTAAGAAAAGGATTTAAGTCTTCAGATAAAAGCAAAAGTAAAAACAAAGATAAAATTATTAGTGAGAATGACATATTCAAAGAATTGTGAAGGGCTTGTTGTTGGTCAAGACATTTGAAAATAAAATTTGTTGCCTCTAGTACATCCTTCTGATTCAGGTTATCTTCACTACAGGACTTCTAGTGTAACCCTCAACGAGTCAGCTGAGTCCTGCAGTGAAGACCAGAGTAAGAAGCAAGGAGTTACATACAGGGTGGGGCAAAAGTAGGTTTACAGTTGTTTGTATGGAAAATACAATAATTAAATAAATAAACTATTTCACATACTAACAAATGGAAACATATTTTTGTCCCACTCTGTACTTTTTTTACTGATACTTTTAAGTATAGATAGCTTTTAATCAAGAGTAATTATAGCAGGGAAAAATTAGGTACTGTTAATGATCTATCTTATGGGTTACGATAGTAATTGTTGGCTGTGATAAAGATTTGGGAGTTAACCCTGGCCTGGTGGCTCAGCTGGTTGGAGTGCTGTCACTCCAACTAAAAGGCTGTGAGTTGCTCCCAGTCCCCCAGGCAGTGTGTATATGGGAGGCAACCAATTGATGTTTCTCTCTTACATGGATCTCCATCTCTCTTTCTCCCCACACCAAAAAAAAAAAAAAAAGCCCTGACGAGTGTGGCTCAGTTGTTTGTCAATTTCCAGTCAGGGCACCTGCCTCAGTTGTTGGTTCAGTCTCTTGATGGAGTAAGAGAGGCAATTGATCAACGTTTCTCCCTCCTTTCCCCTCTCTAAAAACAAATAAATCTTTAAAAAAAGAAAAGAAACTAGTAAAACATGTCCTCTAGTGAGAATTAAAAAACAACAACAACAAACCCTGACAGCTCTGGCTGGCATGGCTCAGTGGAATAAGCACTGGCCTGTGAACTGAAAGGTTCCCTATTCAATTCTGGTCAGGGCACATGTCTGGGTTGGGGACTTATGAGAGGCAAATGATGAGAAGTTTCTCTCCATCTCTTTCTCCCTCCCTTCCCCTTCTCTCTAAATATAAATAAATAAAATCTTTAAAAAGAAAGGAAGGAAGGGAGGAAGGGAAGGAAGGGAGGGAGGGAAGGAAGGAGGGAGAAAAGAAAGAGAAAGAAAGAAAGAAAGGCAAACCTGACCATTTTAGACAGATTCTGATGAATGAAGTTCAGGTAGAATTTGAAAATGAACATCAAGATTAACCACTACTGCCCTGGCCAAGTAGCTCAATTGATTAGTGCAGCAAGACAGGCTAAGCTTACCAGCTGGATCCCTTGGTCAGAGCATATACAATAATCAACCAATGAAAGCATAAATAAGTGGAACAACAAATCGCTGTTTCTCTCTCCATACTTCATATTTCTCTATTAAATTAATAAACAAAAATAAAGGGTTAACCACTGCTTCTTTCACTGGTTCCTAGATAACATGGAAACACAAATAATCACATCCACCTTCAGGGATGGCACTTAACAATTAATAATGAATCACAACATATATTCACTCAAAAATTATCAATCATCACTTAATGTTTGAAGTGGGGAGGGGGTTTGCTATGCAGGGGCAGGAATTCCAAGTAAAGGAACCAACATGTATAAAAATAAATAGTATTAAATACTGCATTTTATATTATCCATAGTTTTTTTTTTCTATAGTCTAAAAACATTGCATATCAAATGTCATTATTCAATGCTACTGTTCTAGAAGGTAGGGCACAAATATACAACATAAGTAGATATTGAGGACTTAAAAATGACTTAACACTGATCAATAAATTTACAGAAATTACACAAACGTTTAAAAAGTGCTACTTACATCCCTAGAGAAATTCAGATACTCCCAGTCTTAAAAATTACATAGACTATTAACTCCATATTGGAACAGTAAGTCTAAAAAATCAACTAAGAAACCTTTCAGGGAGAAATACCCTAAAAAAAAAAAAAAAAAAAAAAAAAAAAAAAAAAAAAAAAAAAAAAAAAAAAAAAAAAAAAAAAAAAAAAAAAAAAAAAAAAAAAAAAAAAAAAAAAAACAGAAAAAGAACTTTCTCAAAGTAAGCTTACTCTTAATTAAAGATTCTTAAGTATTCCTAGCCAGGTCTCTAGCCAGCTCTGTAGCTGGAGGCAGGTGAAAGGCAACCATACATTGATGTCTCCCTCTCTCTCAAAGTAAAAAATAAAATCTTAAATGAGCCTGTCTCTGTAAAAATCACTAAAAAAAAAAAAAAAAAGAATCTTAAGTATTCCTAGGTTGTGAGCTCATACTCTTAATTTGTACAAAGGAATACAGCAGTCAAAAAACATCTCCAGCTTAAGTATTAATAAATAAAAATGGTTGAATGTGAAGAAATAAGGATATTATTAACAGACTTATAGGTTCCATATTACTCATTCAGTAACCTGATTCTTCCTGTGGGCATGGTGGAGGAGGACCTTACCTTTTAGACCAATTAAAAGCAGACACCATGCAAAGGTCCACCCACTTTTTGGAATAGTTTTGTGCATGACGGGATATGTAGCTCTTAGGAAAGCACATGCAACAATTTAAAGTAGGAAAGAACACCTTCAATCAAAAAAAATTAAAAAAATAAAATAAAATTTAAAAAAACCCAAAAAACTGCTTTAAACTAACTGCCTACAATTTTCCAGCAACTCACTTCATGTTGACCTCGGTAATCACTGAAGCATTACCCAGTTTTGAAACTGCCATTCTAATTACAGTGACACCTCCTTCAAGTTAACAGCATGGTTATGATTGGGAAAAGTTTCTAAGAGAAAATACGAGCCTAAAAATGTATAAAGATCACCTATCATGTGTAATCGGTACTGCCAGTTAGCCACAAGAATGCCCTCAATACAAAATCTATCACAAGCTAATCCATCACAACCTTCTAGTTCAGGTGCTCTTCATTCACTACAGGACTTACCACATAAACCTCAAGAGTAGGTTGAACCCCTACAGTGAAAAGCAGAATTAGAAGCAAGTGAAAGTTACACACGTTGTTTTACTGATACTTTTGAATACAGTTTTTAATTTAGAGTAATTGTGGCAGGGATGGAAAAATTAAGTACTGTTAATTAACATGAATATACTGAGCCTTTTCATTCATTAAGATAATCATTGTTTGCAGCTTGCTGTGGTAAAGACTTGGGGGTTAAATAAAAAATAAAACTCAAAAGATTACTAAGTTAGAAATCCTGTGTGCTCCCTGCCCCCACCCCCAGCTTTTCATTTCGAGTTGGTTCTATCCTAAGGAATTTACAGCCTTGTTCAGTTAAATTACCCCCAAGTGGAATATTTCTCCAACCCTGGTTACTTTCTCATTGGCATATTTTTGGTGTTTTTCCAAAAACCCTAGTTAAAACTGACAATTTAAGCAGATTCTGACGAAATCACTCTTGTTCATCTACTATTTCCTTTTGACAGGATTCTGCTGGTGCTGAGAAGGGATCAACTTAATGGGGAAAGTGTGCACCAAAGTAATTGCAAACACTGAGTGACCTTGGCTAGAAACCAATGGCTGCAATGGGGCAAAGAGAAAGGAAGTGCCCTAGAGGCCCAGGACCCCTGCGCTTAGAGAAACGTTCGCTCCCCAGTATAAGGCCTTGAAATGCCTAGTCTGTAGAATGGAGAACATTAATCCTGCCTGACCCAGAAACTGTAGATACCCATCCAAGGAGGATAGGGAGGTGGTTAAACCCTCCACAAATAGCAAGTGCAGCAAGTGCACGAAGGTAAGGATGTGGCCGTGGGTGAAGGAGTCTTCCTTGGGTTTCCTTCTCGGGTCTCGCTCTCCCGCGATCAACACCCACTTCTCCGCTCGCTACGAGGTACCTCGGCTCCCCCGGGCTCAGAAATTTGCCAGCCGCGGCCGCGCGAGGGGGATCGGTCAAGAGCCAGCCCTGCGCTGCGTAGGCCCAAACGTTCCCGTGCCTTCGCCCCCGGCCCAGCCCGGCCCTCCCTCCCTTTCCCGGCTCCGTGGCCTCACCAAGGGGCAAAGAACTCGACCAGCATGAGGCCAGCAGAGCCCGTGTCGGAGATGCGACTCTCGAAGTTGTCGTCCGTGAGTTCCAGCACGTCGGAGGCAGCGACTAGACGGGCCACGGCGAGAAGCAGCGTCACGCCGGGGAACAGTGCTGGGCGGCGGAGGCGCATGGCGACTAGGTGAGGTGGGGCGGCCAGCAGGGTCCGGGCTTAGTGGGGTCTGCGGAAGCCGAACCGGCGACCACGCACCCTCTGCCTGCGCTCTCGCTTCTAGCCTCGGCGGACCTGCAGCCGGATATCCCAACCCCCAGCCCGGCTCGGGCCGCAGTGTGGCAGCCGCTGATTGGCTGTGCGGCGCCTGCGTCCGGCGGGCGGGACCAGCTAGTAACTGCCGGGTGGCCCGGGCGCGGGGCGGGGCGGAGGCGGCGAGCACCGGGGCAAAAGGGGCTGGGAGGTGTCCTCGGCGGGGACTGGAGGCTGAGGCTCGGGTCGAGCCGGAACTCAGGTTGCGGGCGGGTGGAGCTAGAAATGGGGCGCAGTGAGGCGAGGTGCCGACTCTGAGAGGGGAGAGTCGAGGTCTGGGGGTGCCCGAGCCCGAGGCAGGGGGGTGAAGTCAGAGCTGTGTGGGCGGAAGAGAGTCTGGGCTGAGGTGAGGCCCGCCAGCGGGAGCTGAGGGAAGCTGGCCCCCGAGGGAGCGTTGGGACCGGATACATTTTTAAAATGTCGGGCTGTTGCCTTTTATCCGATTCCTCTAAACTTGTTTTTTCTTTCGGCGGCATCTTCCAACCCTCCCGCTGCTCCACCTCGTTGCGTTGCCTGGTTCTCTCGGGTCCAGGTGATGCTGGAATTTGTTTTTCTAGCCATGGGACTCCTGACCCTGTGGCTGCTGCTTTTAATTAGAAATGCTATCACACAAGTGAAAGTGCCTGGACACTTTGTCAACTGCGCAATATTCTCTTATGACTCCTGTCTCCTTTTGTTTCAAAAAAAACCTTGTCTTGGTACAATGTGTTTGTTTATATTAAGATCAATGAGAGTGGGAGGAGGGGAAGAAAACGCCCGATCTTCGGTGCAACTCCCAAGAATGAAACGATACTTCATTCTTCCATTTTCTTAACAGATATGACCACTTACCACCCAGCAGGACACATGCAACTGCCCCGAGCTGATGCCATTCGTTCTCGTCTCATTGATACTTTCTCTCTCATCGAGCATCTGCAAGGCTTTACCCAAGCTGTGCCACGGCACACTATCCGAGAGATACTCGGTCAGCAGCCTGTTTATTTCGCAAGGAGAAACTTAAAACTCTTGACTACACCCTCCTAAGAATAAGAAGCAGACATAATTTTTTAAAAAGATTTTATTATTTTCAGAGAGAGGAAGAGAGACATCAATGTATGGTTGCCTTTCACCTACTTCCAGCTATGGACCTGGCTGGAGACCTGGCTTGCAACCCGAGGAAGCAACATTTTATTTTATTTTATTTTATTTTTTTACATAAACGTGATTTTAAGGGTAGAAAATTTGGGAGAAGTTGGTTTGTTTGCTAGGTTGGAGGTTACACCAAACTTGATATTTGATATGTGTGCTGCCAAAGCAAGCACACTCAACTTGATAAAGGCCTTAGAAATAAAAGTCTTTGAACCCAGGAGATAGAACCCATGCCACTCACCTTTTGGCCTAGGATAACTACTAGCCCTGGACGATGTGAAAGGTTTTACCAAAGGCACGTAGAACTTGAAGGGTTGAGCCTGCTGCCTTTATGCTTAGGTCTGGATAATGTTGATCATAAGCAATACATTAGCTCTTTAAACTAAAAATTAGTTGCTGTGAGAAGGAGCAGCGAGGCAAGTTCTGGTACTAGGGGGCCTGTTACGTAACCAGTATTCCTGTCCCAGTCCTACCTGCTTTTCGTATCCCCCAAAATGTTTATCTACTGTCCCTTTTTTTTAAAAATTTTATTGTTGTTGTATTACATCCATCCCCTTTTTGCTCCCCTCTGTCCCCAAAGTCACCCACCCATTCCCCCCAAAGTCAATCCCACCTGTTGTCCATGTCCATGGTTCCTTTATACTAGGTTCTTGTGTCCCTTTTTTGTTTTTGGTGTAGATCCTGCCCATCAGAAGAACATTATGTTGGGAGATCAACACCAGCTTGTGCGCTTCTCTATAAAGCCTCGTCATGTGGAACGGATTACACAGAGCCGGAGACTGATGAGCCGATTTGAAGTGCGTTGCAGTCAGAGACCACCTCTTTCTTTGTGGGCTGGATGGGTCCTTCAGTGTATCCTTTCATGCTGCTCATTTTTTCTTTCGTTTTTTATTAATTTATTGTTCAATTACAGTTGTCCCATTGTGGCCCCCCCAAATCCCCCTCCCCCCGCCTTTGCTCTCCCCTGCCCTGCCTACCCTTCAAGCCACTCATTAAAAAAAAAAAAAGTTTACTTACTGATTTTGAGAAGGGGGGGGAGAGGGAGAAACATTGATTTGATGTTCCATTTATTAATGCATTCTTTGGTTTTTTTTATTGTATGTGCCCTGACGAGAGGTTGAACCCAAAACCTTGTCTTATCAGGAAGATGTCCTAACCAAATGAGCTACCCAATCAGGGCTTCATGCCACTTATTTTTATCCCCTGGCCTTTCTCTCTCTTGCCTCATCTGCCTTATAACTTTTTTTTCTCCTTTCCAAAATCCCATTTTCTCCTCTCTCACTGTTTTTGTCCCTATTATTTCACCTGCATAAATCAGAAAAAATTCCACTGTGTATGCTTCCTTAAGAGAAAACAGGTCCTCTCTTCACAAACTTCATCATCTTCCTTATCTTTTTGAATACAATTGTACTGATGGTTGAAATAGGTGAGAACTGACATAAATGAAAGAGGAAGTAGGTGGGAGTTATTTTTCCTTTATATTGATCATTTTACATTTTTGAGTGTTATTTGAATTGTGATAGGAATAATTATATTAAGTCTCCCTGGAGTATTATATATGCAACTGCTAAGCTCTAGAAACATTTGGAGGGCTTTTGGGGGTAGTAGGTAGAAGGTAGTCTAGACACTAGGGCATAATACATTCACAAGGAACAGGAGATGGAAAGACAAATTACGTTTCTTGTGTCTTAATTTGTTTGAATTGACATTTCCTATTACAGATACTGGTGCCTATGAAAGAATGAGCCAGTATTTACATTTTTACAAGTATGTTTAGAAAGGTTAAGTACAAATAAGGAAGCTCACAGAGTAGGTCAAGTTAGGTACAAGTAAGATATTATTTGAACCAAATAAAATGACAAAGAGTAAATAACTCTAAAACCAATCATAAATGATATGCAATGTATTAACAATAGAAGAAATCTGGAGAATCAATCAGCTCAATCGATGATCATCCCAAACAAACTACCCAGAAAGGACAAAGAACAGTGAAAGTACCATTTCCTTGTTTCATTCTCACTATTTTGAGAAAGTTTCCCACTTTAAAACTCTCTTTTAATACAATTAGGTCAAAAATATTTAAATACACCACAATAATTGATGTCATTGACCACTACAGTATATCATATATGCTTTGAAATGTCTTACTTCCTTCATATATGGGGAGGATTTCAAAATATGTCACTCACATTTTCTGTTTCTTATATAAGAGGCATGTATTTGCCTTGTGAAGTTAGGGATATAGTCTTAAGCCTTGGAATAATAACATGTACAGGATTCCCTGTATCTAATGGACAAATCAAAAAAAGAATAACACCATTCTATTTGGTAAAATGGCTGAATATGAAGTAGAACCAGTGTGCCAAAGGACAGGTTGATTTTCCAGAGAATTGCCTGGAAAATCATGTAAATTGTATCTTTTTAAGTATATTTTCATGGTAGAAAGGCAGGAGTAATAATATTTTATAATTAACAAATATCTTTTAACAGGCTGATTCATGTGATAAACATTAAGACTTTGTTTAGGCTTTTAAAAAACAATTTCCCAAGTCACAAAGAATGCTGTTATAGGTAGGGAAAAACTAGTTATTAACAGGTTTCTAGATCAAAGCTCCCCAATTTTTTTCCCTATGGTTTTGTTACACAGTAATACATATATAGTCTTCGAACCCTTCTTAGGTGTGTTAATAATTTAATTATTTTGTGGTATAAGGAAGCAAGTTGAAATAAAAATAAAAGCATATTAAATATTGTACCTTAACATTATAATATTTTAAAAATCATGTGAGCAAATTTTTACTTTCGACATTTTATAAGTGGTTCATGCCATTAAAAAATTTTTTTTATGTGCTTGCTTTGGCAGCACATAGACTAAAATTGAAATGATATAGAGAAGATTAGCATGGCCCCTGCACAAGGACAACACTCAAATTTGTGAAGCGTTCCATATTTTTATTTTAGAATTAAAAAAAAAATTTTGTGGTCAAATTTACCAACCTTTTGCTTTTATATCTTTTAGTTTTTGCTATACTTTTAAAAATTTCTTTCTCCCTTTTTAAAAGATTTAATTTATTTATTTTTAGAGAGGGGGAAGGGAGGGAGAAAGAGGAAGAGAGAGAAATTGATGTGTGGTTTTCTCTCCCATGCCCCCAACTGGTAACTTGGTCCACAAGCCAGGTATGCGCCCTGATTGGGAATCAAACTGGCAACTCTTTGGCTCACAGGCTGGCATTCAATCCACTGAGCCACACCAGTTAGGGTTCTTTATTTTTTTTAATACATTTTATTAATTATGCTATTACAGTTGTCCCTCTGTTTTCTCCTTTGCCCCCTCTGCCCAGTACCCCCATTCCTTCCAGCAATCCCCACCCTTAGTTTGTGTCCATAGATTGTGCATATTAGTTTTTTGGCTCCACATTTCCTATATTATTCTTAACATCCCCCTGTCTGTTTTGTACCAATCAATTTATGCTTCTTAACCCCTGCCCCTCTTCCCCCATTCTCCCTCTTCCCCCTTCTAGCTGATAACCCTCCAGGTGATCTCCATATCTGTGATTCTGTTCCTGTTTTTGTTTGCTTGGTTTATATTTTATTTATATTTTTTCTTCTTAATTTTATTGTTGTATTATATCCATCCCCTTTATCCTCCCCTGGGTCCCCTTCCCCACTCACCCACTCCCGCCCAAAGTCAATCCCACTTGTCCATGTCCATGGTTCTTCCATGCTAGTTCCTTGACTAAACTGCTCCCATTCTTTGCCTCCTCCTCCCCCTCCTACCTCCCCCCTACCCTCTGCCCACTGAAGGTCTATTTGTTGTATTCATGTATCTGGTTCTGTCTTGCTTGTTTGTTTGTTTTGTTCATAATTGTCCTGTAATGGGTGATATCATATGGTATTTGTCTTTCACTGACTGGCTTATTTCACTAAGCATAATACCTTCCAGTTCCATCCATGTTGTTGCAAAGGGTAGGAGTTCCTTCTTTCTTTCTGCTGTGTAGTATTCCATTGTGTAAATGTACCAAAGTTTTTTAATCCAATCATCCACTGATGGGCTGTTTCCAGCACTTGGCTATTGTAAATAGTGCTGCTATGAACATAGGGGTACATAGGTTCTTATGAATTGGTGTTTCAGGGTTCTTCGGGTATAGTCATAGTAGTGAAATTGCTGGATCAAAAGGCAGTTCCATTTTTAGTTTTTTAAGGAAACTCCATAATGTTTTCCATAGTGGCTGCACCAGTCTGCATTCCCACCAACAGTGCACCAGGGTTCCCTTTTCCCCACATCCTCGCCAGCATTTGTTGTTTGTTGATTTATTGATGATTGCCATTCTGACAGGTGTAAGGTGGTATCTTATTGTGGTTTTTATTTGCATCTCTCTAATGGCTAGTGATGTTGAGCATTCTTTCACATGCCTTTGGGCCCTTTGTATGTCTCCTTCAGAGAGTTGTCTGGTCAAGTCTTTTGCCCATTTTTTAATTGGGCTGTCTGTCTCCCTGGTGTTGAGTCTCATAAGTTCTTTATGTATTTTGGAGATCAAACCCTTGTCTGAGGTATCATTGGCAAATATGTTTTCCCATACAGTTGGTTCCCTTTGAATTTTGCTGGTGTTTTCTTTAGCTGAACAGAAACTTTTCAATTTGATATCATCCCATTTGTTGATTTGGTCTTTGATTTCCTTTGTCATTGGAGAAGTATCAGTAAACATATTTCTGCATATCATATCTAAAGTTTTACTGCCTGTATTTTTCTCCAGGACCTTTATGGTGGCACTGCTTATGTTTAAGTCCTTTATCCATCTTGAGTTTATTCTGGTGTATGGTGTAAGTTGTTGGTCTAGTTTTATCTTTTTGTATGTGGCTGTTCAGTTCTCCCAACAGCACTTGTTAAAGAGACTGTTTTTACTCCATTTTATGTTCCTTCCCCCTTTGTCGAATATTAATTGACCAGAGTCCTGGGTTTATTTCTGGGCTCTCCATTCTGTTCCATTGATCTATATGTCTATTCTTATGCCAGTACCAGACTGTTTTGATTACAGTGGTTTATTTTTTTATTTTTTAAAAATATTTATTATTTTTCAGAGAGGGGAAGGGGGAGAGGCAGAGACGGGGAGAGACATCAATGTATGATTGCCTTTCACCTGCCTCCAGCTATGGACCAGGCTGGAGACCTGTCTTGCAACCTGGTTACGTACCCTGGCTGGTAATTGAACCAGTGACCTTTGGGTTGGTTCTCTGGCCAGCGCCTATCCACTGAGCCACCAGCCAGGGCTTACATATAACATTAGTTTCAGGTTTATAACATTATATATTATATGTTAAGTACATGTTATATGTGTTAAAATGTAGATGGATATTTATGTGTTAGGGCACAAAAAATAGAAGTTTGTATTCTTCAAGGGGCTTGAGCATGCTCTTCTGCCATTAACTTCCAAGTATAATAGTCATAGTGCATTTGCAGGTTCTCAGATTATCCTATTTCAAAGGGAGTCATATTAACTTTTTAACTTTTAAGCCTATTTTAATCTTAATATTTTCTTCAGTAGCATGGTATACATCCATTGAATGTATAAAGGAGATGAAGAGGGTTGAAAGATGAAGGCAATGAGTTAAGGAATGGCAATTGCAATTAATAGGTTTCTAGAAAGAAAGTGTAGGATTCAATTTGTAGAAGAAAATCAATTTTACAGAAGAAGGGGAAAGTTTTAAATGCTAACAAATAAAGAACCAACAATTTTTTAATTTAACTCAATATACCCTATGAATCTGGCTTCTTGTTTCTATGTCCCTTATAAAGCACTTAACATATCACGGCCCTCCGTTTTCATTGCATTCTCAAAGCTCATTGCTTCTCTATGAAATTTGGGACTCAGGGGTAACAGTACAGCAGATAGGGTTAGGGTAGTTAAGAAATGAATCCCTTGGTGTCTATGTGATCCCAGAGAGGGCAGGTAGTGACTTGCAGCTGTTAGGCATATCGATACCAGTAGGAGAGGTGGGTCGTAGCTATTTTCCACATTTGATTCTGTTCCCCACTGTGTTTCCCAAGTTGAAGCAACAACAGCATTTAGAGAAACTCAAAGTAAAATGTAATAGCAAGGGACACAAGTGTGGTTTATAGCAGATTGTGATCATTTTCTATCATTCAGCTTTCCCACTCCCTTAACCTTTACTCATCCTTTGCTCTCCTCTCACAGAACTGCTGGAATCCTCTAATACCAAACTGTGGCCACTGAAGCTGACTCTGGAGGTGGCAGCTTGGTTCATCTTACTTATTTTTATGTTGGAGATCATTCTTATGTGGCTATCCAACTTTTTCCTCTTTTGGAAGAATGCCTGGAATGTCTTTGATTTTATTGTTACCATATTGGTAAGGATAGATATCCTGAGGATTAGTTTAGTGGGTGAAAGAATGTGCCTAGGTTAATCAAAATGATAAGAAAAGTTAAGATAATTAGATTACAGGGGAAAAACAAATAGAAATGTACCTAACTTCCTTTTTTTCTTCTAAAACTGAAAGTTATTGTAGGAATTGTTGGTATTAGGAGCAAGAGAGAATCTAACCACAACATGAACCCCAACAATAATATCTACCAGCTACTGAGCACTTACTAGGTGCCAGGCACTGTTCTAAGTGTTTTACATGTATTATTTGAGCTCCACCAACAACCTAATGAGATAAATATTATTTATACCCTTTCATGTCTGAGGAAATTGAAGTTCAGAGTTTCAGTAATTTAGGATAGAAAGACAGAAAAAGAAACAGTTACCAGAGAATGTTACTCAAGGGATGATGCCCAAGGAACTATGAAGGAGATCAGATAATGAAGGAGCAACTGTGTATGGGTGCTTTCGGGTATATTTTGCTCATAATCTGTGTGTTTCCCACAGTCCCTGCTTCCTGAGGTTGTGGTGCTGGTAGGGGTAACAAGGCAGTCTGTATGGCTCCAGTTGCTGAGGATCTGCCGGGTGCTAAGGTCTCTCAAACTCTTTACACGATTCCGTCAAATTCGAGTCATTATTTTGGCCCTGGTCAGGGCCCTCAAGGTGATTTGACTGTAGTGGCAAAACCAGGTGGGCAAGGTGGATAAACATGGGAGTTACATGAAATAAGTCTGGGTGGGTCAAAGAAGGCAATGAAAGACCCTGTGATATATTTGGATGAGACAGGGCTGGGGTCAAGCTGCTGTGGTCCCCAGATGTCTCGGCTCAGGCTTGGAAGTGAGGGTTTGGTGTGGGATTGCCAGGGTGGGCTTGACTGGGCTGTAGATAGAGATCAGCCTAGTCTGGCCCAACTCTGACTTAAAATCATGGCCTCTAGAGTATGACCTTCCTCTTGTTGTTGCTGATCATCTTCTTCTACATTTTTGCTGTGACTGGTGTCTACTTCTTCGAGGGTTACACCCGATCAACTCGCCAGGACCTGAAGTACCCCATGTTCTTCTCGTAGGCAGGACTTGGGGGGAGCTTGGGAGAGGGGAGAGAATTTGGGCAAGAGACTGGGAAGCTAGTCCAAAGTGTAGTAATACAAAAAATATATAGTCTATTGTAAGAAGTTGGAATGGAACACAGGAGAGGCAAAGTGAACGCAAAGCAATAGTTAGAGGTATTCACTCTGATTTTGAGGATAGCTACCATATTTGCTCTGGGTTTTGCAAATTCATATGCACCCACATTAACCTTCTTTAAAGAGCAGTATATGCCAGTGGTTAAACCCTGGCTTCTATGCCTCAGTTACTCCTTTTGAAAAATGGAAATAAGAGGGAATGGAATGAATAAATGAGATAATGCATTTAAGCACTTAGAGTATTTAACACACATTGTAAGTGATAATAAATGTTGCTCTCAAACATGCTTACTGGTTTTACCCCAGTTTTTAGGCATGGGGATTATACATGAGTACATATATGCTCAGCCAAAAGTAAAATCCTGATAAGATTTTTGTCTAGAGAACACTTATTACTAGTAGAAAGTCAATTTGGATTCAGAGGTGATAATGTTATTTATGAATTGGAATCCAGTCTTGTCAGTGCCTCTCAGGTCTCTCTCAGTAGTATTGTAAAAAGTAAAAGTGAGAAAAATCCTAGAATTTACCCTATTTAGGCCCTGATGTTTTAAACAAATTGTATGTGGAAGATTAAGAAGGAAAATTTAGATATCTTTCTGAGAGCTTTTGTGATATAGTCATTAGCATTCACTATTTGGAATCACATATTTATGTCACTTCATTTATTTGCCTATTCATAACAACAAACTAATAGGAATGATGTTTGCTAAATTTGTAAGTGATATTCTGTTAGATGAAGTCTATAGGAGAGTGCAGAATGAACTTATAAAAACTGGTATGTAGTTGGTGATTCATACAGTTGTTAAAAGTTCAGTACTCATTTATTGAGTACCTACTATGCCCCAAGTACTAATGAAATAATAAATGAAATTCATAGATTATTTATGATAGAGGAAAAGCTAAGAAAACAACCTCTAACTAAAACATGATTAGCTAAAAAATTGAGTATTGTAGAAAAGCCAGAGTCAGAGCAAACTATAAAGAAATGCTTTTTAAGAGTGAGAATGAAAAGAGAGAGGAGAGTGAAACTATTTCTGTGAGGTTTAGACCTCTGTTTTATCTATATACACCCCTTTTTCTTTAGGGACGTGCTGAATTCCCTAGTGACAGTATTCATTCTCTTCACCATGGATCATTGGTATGCACTGCTTCAGGACACCTGGAAGGTACCTGAAGTCAGCCGTATCTTCAGCAGCCTCTATGTCATCCTTTCGTTGTTACTTGGTTCCATTATCTTTCGAAATATCATAGTAGCCATGATGGGTAAGCATAGAAGATGTGAAACTTGGCAGAAGGGATGGGCAGGAAGAAATTTGAGTGAAAGCTAGTATTGGTGGGTTTTGAAGAGAGAACCTGATATACCAGGAAGGCTTGGGGCCTATAATGGATAATTCACTTGGTTTTTCCCCACCTAAGCCCTCTCCCTGGGTTTTATCACCACCATTCCCAACTTGTAATGGCCCCTTGGGGCAGTAACTAACTTTCAGGCTATCAGGAATGAGCTGAATGAGGAGGTGACACACCTGGAGGTTCAGCACAAAGCCGACCTATTCAAACGACAGATTATCCAGAGGTCTGCTTCCCAGTTTTCAAACCCGACTTTAGTTCTTAAAGGTTTCCTGATCTCATTCCCTCTTTCTGCTCTTTGACCTTGACCCCATTTTATCCTTTATGGCAGATGATTTGCCTGAGAATTAGAATGCCCCAGCTCTAGAATATTGCCTGATTTTTTAATCTACTATTGGGGCTTCCCTACTTTTTTTTACCCCTTTGCTACAATTTCTTCTCCTTGCTTAGTTTTGTTTTTTTTTTTTTTTTTTTCCCCTTAATAAACTCCTGCTTCAATGTAGCTCTCTTTACTCATGTTTTTTGCTTTGCAGAAGACAAAACTTGTCCCCTGAGGCACTGAGGTCAAGCCTTAGCAAAATGGATACCAGGTTAGGAGTACATGTGTATGTGAACTGGGGTGGACACACATGAAGGACAAGAGGGTAGAAAATCAAGCATGAATATTGGCCTTGAAAGAGCATTCATTCAATAACCATTGATTGTAGTTGGTTCAGTGGTAGCCCCTCAACAGATATACCCATGTCCTAACCCTCAGAACCTGCAAATATGGTTTTATTTAGGAAAATAAGATGCAATTAAGGATCTTGATATGTAATTATCCTGGAGGATTTTTTAAAAGGTTTTATTTATTATTTCCAGAGAGAGAGGAAGGGGAGAGGGAGAGAAACATCAATGCATGGTTGCCTTTCACCTGCCTCCAGCCATGGGCCTGGCTGGAGACCTGGCTTGCAACCTGATTATGTGCCCTGGCTGGGGAATGGAACCAGCAACCTTTGGGTTTGCAGGCCAGCGCCTTATCCACTGTGCTACCAGCCATGGCTTCCCTGGCAGATTTTAAATCCAGTGACAAAGGTCCTTTTCAGAGACAGAAGAGGAGAAAACCTAGACTTAGAAAATGGGAGAAGGAGATGTGAAAATAGAGCTAGTGTTTGGAGAGGTGCAAGCACAAGCTAGAAGAAGCCAGTGATCTTCAGGCCACTAGCTGCCAGAGGCTAGAAGCAAGTAACCCATCTCCCCTAGAACTTCTATAGAGAGAATACCCTGCCAACATCTTGATTTCAGACTCTGGATTCCAGAATTGTGAGAGCATAAATGTCTGTTTTAAGCTACCAAGTTTCTCATAATTTGTTATAGCAGCTGCAGGGAATTAATACATGTACCTTTTATGAAGCAGATGCTATTCTAGACCCTGAGTATTCAGCAGTGGACAAGAGAACAGAAGGAGAAAATAACTCATTTATGCAATCAACAAATAATTATTGAATACTTGTTACGTGCTTGAGATATAACAGTAAACAAAACAGACAATAACACCTGCTCTCTTGTAGCTTACATATGAAGTGTAGGGGAAAGAGATGATAAATAATTATTAAATAGATATGTTAAAATATAAGTATTACAAAAAATTAAAATTAAGACAAGTTAATGGGAATTGGAGTACAAGGTGGAGGTTACAGATGAGTTGTACTTTTCTTTTATTGAGATTTTATTTATTTTTAGAGGGGAAGGGAGGGAGGAGAGGGAGAGAAACATCATTGTGTGGTTGCTTCTCGAGTGCACCAACTGGGGACCTGGCTCACAACCCAGGCATGGGTTTGATTCCCTGACTGGGAATCAAACCAGCAAGCAACTCTTTGGTTTGCAGGTTGGCACTCAATCCACTGAGCCACACCAGCTAGGGCTTTAGTTGTAATCTTTTCTTTTTGTTGTTGTTGTTGTATTACATCTATCCCCTTTTTGCTCCCCTCTGTCCCCCTCCCCACCCACCCCTTTCCCCCAAAGTCAATCCTACCTGTTGTCCATGTCCATGGTTCCTTTGTACTAGGTTCTTGTCTAAGCTGCTCCCCTTCCTTGTCTCTGCCTCCCCCTGGTTGTAATCTTAAATTAGTCAGGGTGGCCTCACTGAAAAGGTAACATTTGAGCAAAGAGTTGGAGTAGGTGAGGAGATTACTATGGGAAGAATGCTATAGGCACAAGGAACAGTTACTACAAAGGTCCTAAGCCAGAAGTGTGATGTGTTTGAGAAACAGCAAGAAGTCATTGTAATAGAGCAAAATGAGCAGGGGAAAAGTGATAAGAGATCAGGCCAGAGAGATAATGGGGACCCTATTCTGTGGGGCTGTGGGGACCATTGTAGGGACTTAGAGTTTGACTCTGAATGAAATGGGGAATGGAGCAGAATAGGGACATGCCTGACATTTAAGAAGGATTACCCTGGTTGCTGTGTTGATAATGGACTGTAGAAGAACAAGGGAAGAAGCAGAGTCATGAGTTTGGAAGCTATGCTGTATCCAAGCAAGAGGTGATAATGGCTCAGACCAGACTGATACCAGTAAGAAAAGGTAATTTTGAAGGCACAGTCAACAGGATTTCTTGATTGATTGGATGTGGGGTATGAGAGCAGAGTTCAGGATGACTCCGAAGTTTTGGCCTTGGCAGAATGAATTAGCTGAGCTAGGGAAGGCTGTAGGTGAAAGAGGTATGGTGGGTAAAGAATTAAATTTTAGTTGAATTTGACATCTCAAATTCAACCAAATTTGGTTGACTTGTGAGTCAAAGTTGTATATACTAGTCTGAACTGAGGAGTGAGGTCTGGACTAGAGGTTTAAATTTGCATTTAGTAGGCATTTAAACTCAGATGAGATCACCAAAGGAGTGTTTATATATGGAGAAGGTTAAAAGGCCAAGGGCTGACTGAACCCAACGGCCCTCTACTATTAAGAGAGAGAATCATGTGGGGACAGGCTATAGTTGTGGTATAATGTGGGAAGTTAAAGCTTGGCAAAATAAGGTTGGGTGTGTATTGTGGAAGCCTGGGTAAAAAACTGAATACGGAAGCTGTGTAGTGAGGGGCACTAATATGGTTATAGTACCTGGGATAATTGTGGTTGAAAGTGCTTAAGTGTGGATTTGGGGCTTGTATATACAATAACCTGCACATACAGTGAGCTCTGGTAGCCTTAAGTCTCAGCATTAGGGGATGGCCAGGCCCAGAACCAGAGTAATAAAAGAGCAAACCATATCTCATAAATGCAATTCAAGCAATAAAATTTCCCCTTTCACTTATAGAGATACCAGTCGACAAGCAGAATCTATGGACTTATCAGAAACATTTAAAGAAGAATCTGAATACAGTGCCACTGAAGAGGGTCCAGGAACACCTGAGTCAACAAAAGAGTCTTTGTTAAAAAAGAAAAAGTCTTCTTCCTCTTCCTCTTCATCTTCCTTCATTTCCTCTTCTGAATCTGGAGATTTTGACTCGATTGGTAAGTAGAGGGTTTCTTCCATTTGAATTCAGATTCCTTTTCTCTAGAAGATACCCCAATCTTAAGTATATCTACTTCCCAGTTTTCTCCACCCGTCTAATTTTCTTAGTTACTTTCTTTGTGCTTCTTCATTTCCTCTGTACCTTTGCTTCACTTTGATGAATGAAGTCAGGACTGTGGCTGTCTTTGCTTATTGTAAAAAGTGGTCTCTTGGTGATGCAGCCTTTACCCTTTTTCTGGCTTTCTGTTTCCTCTTTCATTCCTACTTTTCCCCCTTCCCCCGACACACCATATAATTTATCAGTTCTTTCCCAGCTTCCACAAATCTATATGCTTTTAAGAAGAATTCCTCCCTCCAGGTCAGTTGGACTGGGAGACTTATGTGCACCAGAATCTGCCTGGGCTAATGGACATGGATCAAGAAGAACGTGTTGTTTGGCCTAGAGATTCACTCTTCCGATATTTTGAATTGCTAGAAAAGCTTCAGTATAATCTAGAGGAGCGTAAGCGGTTACAAGAATTTGCAGGTATGGATTTGGGGCAGTCATAGGGACCAAGAGCTAAATACATTGGAGTAGCATACGTAACAGGATAAGGAGGAGTGTGTTCACTATTTTGGTAACTCAGCCTCTGGATTTCTACCTCACACCTAAAAAAGGCAAATCCTTGGTTTGGCACGTTATATTCTGGACATATGCTCTAATTTCTTCTAACCTAGAGAGAATGTGGCAATTTTGCTTCTTCAGTAGGAAACACCTAAATCCTTTTAGGTCTGAGAGCTTGTTTCCCAAGAGAATAGTGTTCCATTTGTTGGGAATTAAGACAGGGTAGACTCTTGCTTGTTTTAGTGGCCCACCCCCTTTTATACAAGTTTCTTCTCTTTGAAGGCTACATTTCAGACCTGAGCAGTAGGGCCTTAAGCTCAAGATTTTGAGATTGCATATATGACAACTGGCAGCTATTGGAATCAGGAGAAAGACCACAAGTGCCCACCACCTTCAACCTCCAAAAGAGGTTTATGAATTATAGACTTCTCTTCCTTTCAGCACCTTCTAGTGTCAGCTTAGGCAGAGAGAAACATGTGATTTAAATAGTTATTTTCCCTAAATTTCTCACTTGAAATTTTACCATTTGAAAATTAAATTGGATTAATAAATTTTCCCTCTAGAAATAAAAACTGAGTTAGCCTCCCCCTTTTTTTTTCATAATTTACTATGTATTAGTGTTATCTTCCTCATACCTAGTTCAAATCAATTCAGGATGAAACTAACGGTTAGGGAAGAGTACTGTTATGTTTGTGGTGGGCATAAGAGGATACTTAAGAGAAATTTGCAACATTGGAATGTGGAATTTAGAATAGGATGTCAAAGGAGGCATTCACCTAATACAAAATGTTGCCTAAGGTTAACCTTGCTCTTTCCAGTTGTCCTTAGCCTTGCCTTCCCATGTGCTCTCTGAGGAGCAAGGCAGCTTCTTTAATCCTGGTTGATTCATCTATGGCAAAATGTACAAGTGCATATGGCTTAATTTTATTTTTCAATTATAGTTGACATGCAGCGTAATAGCTTCATTTAATGTAAAGATTAGTAAAAATGTGTGTGAGAACCCAGGAAAGCAGGATCCTAAAACATTTGTATATTCTGAATATTCTTAGTTCTCAGCCTCATAATTTGTTTCTTTACAGTGCAGGCACTGATGAACTTTGAAGACAAGTAAAGCCACCAGTGGATGGCTTTGATGTCCTTGGCAACAGATAATGAAGGAAATAGTTGGAAACAGAGGATATAAATGTTTAATAAATACTGCTGAAAATTGCCTAGTGGCCTGTTTCTGAGACTAGGGGATACTGAAAGGTATAAGATTAGGTGAAAAAGTTAGTTTAGATGCCAGTGAGGCCTGTGGTCCTTAGCTTTCTACACTTTCCATAGTTGCTCAGGGTGACATTTTTCTTGACATTGTAACTATGGTTCCCACCCTTCCTACAAACTCTTATTTCCTGATAGAGTTCTAATTTCACCATCCCTTTCCCTGGTAGGTACATTCCTCTCTGGTGGAGGGTTGGGGTAAGGAAGTCCCGGGAGTTATTGATGTAACTAATGAGAACTATTATTTCCATTGCCTACTCTAGGAACATTGCTTCTCCTGTGTACCATTAACTTTTGAAAAATAGTTTATCCCAGCCCAGGCACATAACCAGGTGGCAAGCCAGGTCTCCAGCCAGGTCCATAGATGGAGGCAGGTGAAGGCAACCATACATTGATGTCTGTCTCCCTTTCTGCCTCTCTCCCTTCCCTTCTCTCTAAAAGGAATAAATAAAACCTTTAAAAAATAGTTTATTTTTTATTGTATTATTTTGAATTACCATTTATCCCCCTTATATCCTCTTACACCACCACCCTTACCCTTTGTAATATTACCACATGCTGTCCATGTCCATGAGTTCTTTTTTCTTTTATGCCCGATCCCACTACCCCAATGCCTGTGCTCCAGCCCAGAGCTATCAGCCTGCTCACTATCCATGAGTCTATCTCTGTTTTGCTTGTTCAGTCATTAGATTCCACATATGAGTGAAATCATACGGTATTTGTCTTTCTCTGACTGGCTTATTTCACTTAGCATAATGTTCTCATGGTCCATCTATGCTGTCACAAAGGATAAAATTTTCATTTTCACGGCCAAGTAGTATTTCATTGTGTAAATGCACTATAGTTGTTTTGTCTACTCATCTACTGATGGACACTTGGGCTGTTTTTAAATATTTTCTATTATAAATAATGCTGCAATGAACATAGGGATGATTATGTTCTTTTGAGTTAGTGTTATGGGTTCCTTTGGATATATTCCCAGAAGTGGGATCACTGAGTCAAAAAGCAGATTTATTTTTAATTTTTTGATGTATCTCCAAACTGCTTTCCATAGTGACTGCACCAATCTGCATTCCCACCTACAGTGCTCAAGGGTTTCCCTTTCTCCATATTCTTGGCAGCACTTGTTATTTGTTGATTTATTTATGATAGCCATTCTGACGGGTGTGCAGTATCTCACTATGATTTTAATTTGCATTTTTCTGATGATTAGTGATTTTGAGCATCTTTTCATATGTCTGTTGGCCACCTGTATGTCCTCTTTGGAGAAGTGCCTATTCAGGTCCTTTGCCCATTTTTCAGTTGGGTTGTTTGTTTTTTTGGTGTTGAGTTTTGTAAGTTCTTCATAAATTTTGGTTATTAAGCCATTGTCAGATGTATTGGCAAATATGTTCTTTCATTCTGTAGATTTTTAAAAATTTTGTTGATGATTCCCTTTGCTGTGCAAAAATGTGTTAGTTATATGTAGTCCCATTTGTTTACATTTTTGTTTCCCTTGCCTAGGAAGATATATCTAATAAAATATTGCCGTGAACAAAGTCCAACATTTTTCTGCCTAAGTTTTTTCCTACAATTTAAAAGGTTTCAGGTCTAACATTTTAGTATTTGATCCATTTTAAATTTATTCTTGTGTGCGATGTAACAAGGTGGTCTAGTTTCATTTTTCTGCTCATATCTGTCCAATTTTCCCAAGAACATTTATTGAGTAAACCATCAGAACAGGTCACCAGTAAACCGTACTTGCATGCTAACAGACTTGCTGGTCTGTAATTCTTTTCTGCATTGGCAAGAACTGAATTCCTGGGAGTTTCTCCTATAACAGGAGAATGAAGATGAGCCAGCATAGAAGACTGAAAGGGAATTGCTGAAGAGACAGGAGGATAATCATTTAGAGTGATGTCACTAGAGTCAACATAGAATTTCAAGAAAGGAATGGTCCAGTTAGAGCTGTATTGGAGCATCCATCGATCTAGCAATCAAATACAATAAATAGCCCTGGGTGGTGTAGCTCAGTGGATTGCATGCTGGCCTATGAACCCTACGGTCACCAGTTCAATTCCCAGTCAGGGCACATGCCTGGGTTGTGGGCCAGGTCCCCCGTTGGGGACATGCAAGAGGCAACTGATCAATGTATGTATCTTTCATACATCAATATTTCTCTCTGTCCCTCCCTTCCTTTCCTTCTCTCTAAAAGTAAGTACAATTAAAAAAAGAGAGACTAAAATAAACAATAAAACAGTAAGGAAGCATTATTTAATCTTATATGCTGTTCATATAAGTAGTTGCTCTTTGAGTGGCATCTTTGAGTAGCTTTCCTTCAAAGTGTTGTCTAGGAACCAGTAGAATTGGCTTCATCTGGTAACTTGTTAGATGTGTAGAATCTCAGACCCCATCCTCAGGACCTTTGAATCAGGTTTTACATATGCATACTTAAGTTTCAAACTGCTTTATAGATATTTGATGATTGATTCCTTCCTGGCTTTCTGTAATTGACCTTCTCAAATGAATGGTCTGTACAGGCTTCCTCATTCTTTAACTCCTTCCTTAATGAAAATGATCTGGTTTCAGTGCTACTCCAATGCAAGTTTATTCAACAAATATTTGCTGAGTTTCTGTGTTCCAGACACTGTTCTAGGCATTTGGCTACAACAATGAATAAACAATACAGAAATCCCTGTCACCCTAACTAGTTCCTCATAAGATCACCAAATAATAAATAACTTCCTTGAAAGCTCATTTTGCCTCCTATACCTACCCCCCAAATTATCCTTTCAGCACCCTAGAGCCATGTGAAAGCAGCAGCTGAAAAATAAAAACAAAACCTTTTCTGACTAAATACCAATACTTTAGAGTCTAACAACCAAACTCCATTGACAATGAATCCATCACTCCTTTAGCTTTTGTTTTATTCTTGCCCTGAGTATCCTTGCTATAGTTCTCACCACTTCTTTTTCCCCCTAGTATATTTTGTTGATTATGCTATTACAGTTGTCCCATTTTTTCCCCTTTGCCCTCCTCTGCCTGGTATCCCCCTTCCATCCATCAATCCCCCTTACCCTTAGTTCATATCCATGGGTCATGGATATGTTCTATGGCTTCTTCATTTACTTTACTATTCTTAGCATACACCTGTTTATTTTGCACATACCAGTTATGTTTCTTAATCCCTGTACCTTTCCCCCCATTCTGCCTCCCCACTGACAGCCCTCTATATGATCTCCATATCTATGGTTCTGTTTCTGTTCTAGTTGTTTGCTTAGTTTTTGTTTCTTTAGATTCTTTTGTTGATAGTTGTGAGTTTGTTGTAATTTTATTGTTCATAGTTTTGATCTTCTTTTTCTTAAATATGTGCCTTTAACATTTCTTAGAATAAGGGCTTGATGATGATGAACCCCTTTAGCTTTATTTTGTCTGGGAAGCATTTTATCTACCCTTCCACTCTAAATGATAGCTTTGCTGGATAGAGTAGTCTTGGTTGTAGGTCCTTGCTTTTCATCATTTTGAATACTTCTTGCTAGTCCCTTTTTTCCCATGTTTCTTTTGAGAAATCATCTGACAGTCTCATGGAAATTCCCCTGTAGGTAATGCTCTTCTTTCTCTTGCTGCTTTTAAGAGTCTCTCTTTATCTTTAACTGTTGTCATTTTAATTATGATGTGTCTTGATATGATCTTCTTTGAGTCCAACTTGTTTGGGACTCTCTGTGTTTCTTGGACTTGTATGTCTATTTCCTTTCCCAAGTTAGGTAAGTTTTATTATTTTTTAAAAGATTTTATTTTAGAGAGAGGAGAAGGAAGGAGAAAGACGAGAGAAATGTAAATTGGTTGCCTTTCACACACCCCCAACTGGGGACCTGGCTTGCAACCCAGGCATGTGCCCTGATTGGGAACCTAACCAGCAACCTTTCAGTTTACAGGGCAGCAGCACTCAGTCCACTGAGCCACACCAGCCAGGGCTCTTTCATTATTTTTTCATATAGTTTTCCAGTTTCTTGTTCTTTCTCTTCTCCTTCTGGCACCCCTATGATGCAAATGTTAGAATTCTTGAAGTTGTCCCATAGGCTGCTTGCACCAACCACCCTTGGGTGTTTTTGGATTCTTTTTTCTTGTTATTGTTCTGATTGCTTTTTTTATTTTTATTTTTTTAATATTTCAAATCACTGACTTGATTCTCAGCTTTATTCACGCTACTGTTGTTTCTCTGTAATTTTTTCTTTATTTTAATTGGTATATCCTATGTTTCTCACTGTACTTTTTTTATGCTCTTGAGGTCCTCACTAAGTTCCTTGAGCATCTTTATAACCAGTGTTTCGAACCCTGCATTTATCTCTCTTTTGCTTAGTTCTTTTTCTGGAGTTTTGATCTGTTCTTTCCTTTGAGCCATGTTTCTTTGTCTCCTCATTTTAGCATCCTCCCTATGTTTGTTTCTATGTGTTAAGTAGAGTTACTGTGTCTCCCAGGCTTGATACAGTGGCTTAATGTAATAGTCCTGTAGGATCCAGTGGCCCAGCCTCCGCTATAACCCAAGCTGGCTACTCAAGGTGCACCTTTGTGTGGGCTGAGTACACCTTCCTCTGGTAGTTGAGCCTTGATTGTTGTTGGCAGGTCAATGGGAGGGATTTATCCAGGCCAATCAGTTGCAAATACTGGCTGTAACCACTGACCATAACCTCCTCCCTCTATGGAGAATCAACTGTGCAGGGGCATGGTGATGGTGCTCCCATGTGGTCTGTAGCTGTCCACTGAGTATACAGGCTTTGGGGTTTCCCAGGTGGTGCAGGCCAAGGTCAGCCCCCACCTGTGATTTCCCCAGGGCCATCCTGCCTGAGCTATAAAGCAATCTGAGGTGGCTGCTACTTGTTCTGTGCTTGGAGATTCCCAGGCAAAGCCAAGTTGTAAATCTAGGCTGGTTGTTGCTAGTGCCAGGCCTGGGGCCACTTAACAAGAGGTACAGGGCTGTGCCATGTCTGAGAGAATTTAGAGAGTTGTGAGGCATGACCCAAGACCAGCCATTCATATGAAAAAGTCTCTGTTAACAGCTTGAGTAGGACCAGGAGTCGGGTGGGACAGAGTCTCAGGTGATCTCCAAGGTGGGGCAAACCATGTTAGCCTGGTTGACTGAGTCTCAGATATGGCACTGCCTGCTGTAACTGTGGTTCTTTTGGGGGATGGTTCAGAAAAGGGACAATGGCCTCTGTCCCACTTTCTGTGTGGAAGAAAGCTCTCCCCCAGCTCTGACCTTGACGTCAGGCTCTTCATTTATTCCTTATATTCCACTGGTACCTTCCAAGCTGCTACCTCAGTGCTAGAGTTCAGAGGGAGTGAGTCTGAGTGAGTCCAAGTGTCAGTTCTTTAAGATGAGTTGCTTGGTGCTCCAGCAGTTTCTTCCACTGACTCAATCCCTGCTGGGTTTTGCAACCAGAAGTTGAGGGAACTTATTTTCCTAGCACTCAAACCCTGGACTGGGGGTCCTGGTGTGGGGTTGGGACTCTGCGCTTCCAACATATCCTTCCCAAATTTTTATCCACCACACTTGGATACGGGAGCAGTGTCTCTGTCCCTCATACCAGTCTGGATGGAGGTGGTTTCTTTAATTCTGTAGTTGTCAGACTTCTGTTCAACTTGATTTCTGCCAGTTCTGAGTCATGGTTGTTCTATAATAAGTTGTAGTTTAGATATGGTTGTGTGAGGAGACAAGCCATGTTTACCTATGCTACCATCTTGGCTGGAAGTTTCTAATTTAAAATTTAAAAAATTGTTGTATTGATTTTTAGATGGAGAGAGGGGGAGAGAGGGAGAGGGAGTAAATGAATTATTTACTTTAATTCTCACAACTATATACTAGTATTTTTCCTTTTTACGGAAAAAAAAAAAACAAAAAACGCTGTGACACAGAAGGTCAGAAACTGTCCCAGATGCACTGCTAGTAAATATTGGATCCAGAATTTCAACATAGACCATCTCATTTTTGGCTATTATATTAGAGAAAAAGGAGAATTTATTTTGAGAGTTTTTTAGAACCGAGTGCAGAAATTCAGGTGGATCACAGAATGGACTAGAGAGCAGTTGGGAACTTGAGCAATATTTTCTCTGCTTTTTCTCTCTGATTGTCTTCTCTGCTTTTCAGACTAGATGTGGTACCTTTGATGGGAAAATGGAAAGTGTTGGTAAATTGAAGCAATAGATCATATCACTGGTCCCAACTTCTGACTCTGTTTGGAAAATCCCAGCACTACCCTCAACTCCTCTGTAGCCTGGGCCAGCTCATTTCGTTTCTTTGGGCATTAAGTTCCTCATTTACAAAATGAGGAGTTTTTACTGGAACTCAGTTCCCTTCCTGCTCTAAAATTCTGTGCTCCTAAGTGAATCTTCTAGGGCAGAGGTACATTAATAATGGATTTGAAGGTGTCGGTTTGGGGAATAAAATAGAAGAGGGTTCTAAGGAAAGAAGGACAGACAGAATAATGGTTGAGTGGAGCTTCAGCGTTGAATTACTGTTTAGAGCTGGTATCAGGTAAAGACCTTTGGTGATATATAAATGGAAGACAGAAAAGACTTCTTACCCTGACACCAGACCAGGTTATTTTGAATGAGATCTCTCTTCCCCATCCCCCATGGGATTAGGAGGACAGCCCCCTTGCACAGTGGTCTAATCTGGTCTATTTCTCCTCAGTCCATAATTTTCTATAGGGCTTTTACTTAGGTCACAGTAAAAGAATTAGCAGGCAAACCCAAACATCTGAATGGCCTACTGCGCAAATCTCCAACAACTGACTGGGTCTATATCCTTATCAATAAGGTGCAAGGTTTGGTCTGTGTGCTCTGTGAAGTCCCACCCAGCTCTTAGCATGTATGGCTTCTGAGTACTGAATCAAAAGCAGATTTCCTCTTCCTGAATGCTCCATCCTTGGACCAGAACTTTGTCTGCATTCCTGTTTACTGGCTTCTGAGTTCCTTTCTCCTAGGCCCCCTTTCTTCCTTGATTCTCTCAGATCCTACTAGTTTTTTAGCTCCTTTGAACCCTCTTTATTTTCTTACATTTTTTCTGCAGATACCCCAGATTACACCCTTGGTCTCCTGTTCTCCATCCCCATTTCTATCTATTCCTATTTGCATCCTGGCTCCTAATGAAGCTACCCTGTTGGGTTTTTCCTAGGGCCCCCGGGATCCCCTATCATTTGTCCCCCTCACAGCAGCACACCTTTCTCCAAAGCCAAAGGATCAGGTATTCAGTGGCTCAGGTGACAAACCTGCTGTCAGGTTACAGATATTATTTCCTGAAAGACCACACTACAGTGTCAGTGGAGACTCAGGCTGCCTGTAGTGCCCTGCCCTTACCTGGCTATCCCACACCAGGTGAGAATAACCAGAACTCACCTCTAGTACCAGTGCTTACCTGGAAACATGGCTCTGAGCCCCTGGCCCCTGCTGCTGCTGCTGCTGTCCTGTACAGGTGAGAGAAACAGTGAGCTGCGCTGGGGATGAAGGGGAAGGTTGTTGGAAAGTGACTTAAGAACGTGGAGATTAGCCAGTTAGGTAAAAGATAAAGGAGCAAGGAAAAGGGCAGAGACTGGAAGTGAGGGAGAAAAGGAGAATTAAGAAAGCAGGCCAAGACTTAATGTAAGTTGATGAAAAGGACCCAGCTCCCCATCCCCTTCACCTCATCTTTATTTAGATCCAGGCTGGGACTGGGCTCCAGGGCAGGACTGAGTTTGGGTTTTAGGCTCTTCCTCTTTAGTGACCTCCAGTTTCTCTTTACAGTGACTCTGGCCCCTACTGGGCCTCAGTCCCTGGACCCTGGTCTCTCCCTCCTGAAGTCGTTGTTCTCCACTCTGGACCTGGCTTCCCGGGGGTCCCTCAGCCGCTCACAGTTCTCTGCATTTCTGGCCAACATTTCTTCTTCTTTTGAATCTGGGAGAATGGGGGAGGGACCGGTGGGAGAGCCCCCACCTCCCCAGCCCCCTGCCCTCCGGCTTCATGATTTCCTAGTGACACTGAGAGGTAGCCCAGACTGGGAGCCAATGCTAGGGCTGCTAGGGGATGTTCTGGCACTACTGGGACAGGAACAGACCCCCCGGGAATTCCTGGGACACCAGGCAGGTGTGCTGAGTGGACTTGTAGAGGTGCTGCTGGGAGCCTTAGTTCCTGGGGGACCCCCTATGCCTACCCGGCCCCCATGCATCCGTGATGGGCCCTCTGACTGCATCCTGGCGGCTGACTGGTTGCCTTCTCTGCTGCTGTTGTTAGAGGGCACACGCTGGCAGACCCTGGTGCAGGTGCAGCCCAGTGTGGACCCCACCAATGCTACAGGCCTTGATGGGAGGGAGTCAGCCCCCCACTTTTTACAGGGTCTGTTGGGCTTGCTCATCCCGGTGGCAGAGCTAGGCTCCGAGGAGGCTGTTTGGGGAGGTCTGCTGCGCACTGTGGGGGCCCCCCTCTATGCTGCCTTCCAGGAGGGGCTGCTGCGTGTCACTGACTCCCTACAGGATGAGGTCTTTTCCATTCTGGGACAACCAGAGCCTGATGCCAATGGGAAGTGCCAGGCAGGTAAGTGCTTCTGGGGCAAGGGCTGGGCTATGGCAGGGCAAGAAGGGGTGAGATTGGGTTAGTCCTTGTTTTTACTCTTTCCCTCCTAGGCAACCTACAGCAGCTGCTGCTGTGGTAAGTAACAGGAGAGGAGTTCTGGGGATCAGGCTTGGGAAGTTGTCAGTTTCCGGTGCAGAAAAGGAGACTGATGGGAGGAGTGTGGTTAGGTGGTTTTAGAGTATGACTGTTAGGGTTGGTGTCCCAGCTCTACTTCTTTCTAGCCTTGTGACCTCGAACAGGCCACATTCTCATTCATTACCTTATTTTCCCCAGTGGTGAAATAGTGATAGTATTAACTACTGCAGAGTTGTTGTGATAGATTAGTTGAGTTGATACTGCATGTGGAAATCATATAGAATGGTTCTGCTTAATAAATGTTAGCTAATAAAGATGGGATGTGGGTAAAAAAAAAAAAAAAAAAAGGAGGGGGGGCCAGAGTTCTCCTCCTTTATTTCAGTACAACAGAAATAGCCAGAACACAATTAGAAATGTTCAGTTGCTGGGCAGATTTACTGATATAAGGCTAACTAAGGGTTATGTTTAAGCTACTTAAAAACATATAAAAAAGGAGAAAGTGGGGGCCAGGTAGACAGAGGGACTGCAACTGGGATTCTCCTAGGTGATTTTGTGCCTCAGCAGAACAGATCTCTCTCCTTTTCCCCAGCATTCCAGCATTTAAAACAAAATAATAATAATAATAATAATAATTAAAAAAAACAGTAATACCTACACTCCCAGGGACCTCATGTTTGGAAAAGCCCATGCTTGCCACCCTCCTCTGCCAGGCTCTGGGCCAGGGTGAGACTCTTCAACTGGAGGAAATGTAAACTGACCAGATCCTACCTGCTCCTCCCTTGCACCCAGGGGCGTCCGGCACAACCTTTCCTGGGATGTCCAGGCGCTGGGCTTTCTGTCCGGATCACCACCCCCACCCCCTGCCCTCCTCCACTGCCTGAGCATGGGTGTGCCTCTGCCCAGGACTTCCCAGCCCTCAGCCCACATCAGCCCTCGCCAGCGGCGAGCCACCTCTATGGAGGCCCTCTGCAACAACCACTCAGGCGCAGGAGCGCCCTACATCATTTCCAACTTCTCCATCCACTTGCTCTGCCAGCTCACCAGGCCTGCCACCCCGCAGCCCCCTCCCACCATCACGGCCATCTGCCAGACAGCTGTGTGGTATGCAATCTCATGGGCACCAGGTGCCCAAGGCTGGCTACAGGCCTGCCATGACCAGTTTCCTGATCAGTTCCTAGAAGCAATTTGTGACAATCTCCCTTTTTCAGCCCTGTCTGGCCCCAACCGCCGCCTGGTAAAGCTACTCTGTGCTGGTCTGCTTCCACCTCCCACGAGTTGCCCTGAAGGCCTGCCCCCTGTTCCACTCACCCCAGACATCTTCTGGGGCTGCTTCTTGGAAAATGAGACTTTATGGACAGAGCGGCTCTGTAGGGAAGCAAGCCTGCAGGCTGTACCCCCCAGCAATCAGGCATGGGTTCAGCATGTATGCCAAGGCCCTACCCCAGATATCACTGCCTTCCCACCCTGCCACATTGGACCCTGTGGGGAACGCTGCCCAGATGGTGGGAGTTTCCTGATGATGGTATGTGTCAATGATACCATGTATGAGGCCCTGGTACCCTACTTTCCCTGGCTAGCTGGCCAGTGCAGAATAAGTCGTGGGGGCAATGACACTTGCTTCCTAGATGGACTACTGGGCCCTCTTCTGCCCTCTCTGCCACCATTGGGACCATCCCCACTCTGCCAGGCCCCAGGCCCCTTCCTGCTTGGCATGCTTTCCCAGCTGCCACGCTGTCAGTCCTCTGTGCCGGCCCTTGCCCATCCTACACGCCTACATTATCTCCTGCGCCTGCTGACCTTCCTCCTGGGTCCAGGGGCCGGAGGGACTGAAGCTCAGGGGATGCTGGGTCAGGCTCTGCTGCTCTCCAGTCTCCCAGACAACTGCTCCTTCTGGGATGCCTTCCGCCCAGAGGGCCGGCGCAGTGTGCTGCAGACTGTTGGGGAATACCTGGAACAGGAGGAACTGCCACCTTCACCAGACTTGGAACTTGCTGACAGCCCCAGCTCTGGAATGAGCAAGATGGAGCTGCTGGCCTGCTTCAGTGTGAGTGATCTGCCCAAGTGAAAGCTCCTGGGACAGAGGGAAGGGCCTCCTGGGGAATTGTCTAATAATAAGAGGCAATAGTACATAGTGTAGGGGTGTCAGGCAGCCCTGGATTTACCTCTCAGTTTTGTGATCCACCTTGTACATTAACCTCTCTGAACAACTTATTTTTCTCATCTGTAAATGGGGGAGAATAATGGTGCTACTCTTTAAAGGTGGCTGTAAGGATTACATGAGATAATATATGCTGTGGGCTTAGCATAGTGCATGAGATAGAAACGTAATGTTATCTCATTTTCCTTCTGATTCTTTGACACTCCCTCCTTTTGCTCCAAAAAGGAAAGGAACCAAGTTATTCTCTGTCCCTAGAAAGTAAGAATTGGAAGCTGATTTTTAAAAAAAGAAGAAGAAGAAGATAAGGCAGAAATGAGAAAAAGTCAGAGGGACTATGAAACAGAAGACTTGGGTTCTAAGTTCAACTATGCCACAAATCATTGTGGTCTTGGACAAATAATTTAATTTAGCTTTCTGGGCTTCAGTTTCTTCTCTGCTGAGTGAAGGGCAAGAATATGTAAACACCATAATTCATTGAGTGCCTGTTATATGTAAGGTCCTTTGCTAGGTTCTGTAAGGTATAGAAAGATTTCTTACTCCATATTAGTGCCCGTCTTAAATCCTGGGATCAATGAAGTGGGATTAGATGGACTGATAGTAATTTAGTTCAGATTTATTGAGCCAACTATGGACCTGGTTTGGAAGAGGTAATAGGAGATGTTGGAGACAGGGTCTCTGACCTAAAGGAGTTTAACATCTGAGAAAACATACATACTAGCTTCATCCTAGCAAGTGGAATTGGACTGCCTGAGGAAGCTGCAGGAGGGAGAGAGAAAACAGCTCTCTTGGCATCTTGTCTGTCTCCCCACCAGCCTGTGCTGTGGGATCTGCTCCAGAGGGAGAAGAGTGTTTGGGCCCTACAGATTCTAATGCAGGTAACAGTTGGAGGGGATTGGGATAGACTGGGTGACATCTGTGGCCTGAGGTCCCCACCCAGTGAGGCCATACTCACCATGACTTCCCACTCCCAGGCATACCTGCACATGCCCCCGGAAAATCTCCAGCAGCTGGTGCTTTCAGCAGAGACTGAGGCTGCTCAGGGTTTCCTGACACTCATGCACCGTTCCTGGTCCCAGCTACAGGTGGGCATAGAGGGGGAGGGGAACAGGGTGGAGGGAGCAATCCAGGAATTAGGAGCAACTGGAACCTGGTGTGTAGAGAGCTTGCCCTAATGGAAGGAGGAACTCAAGAGAGGTGACGGCAAAGATACTGAGCATTTCCAGAGCCAGCATCCATTGCTGTGTCCCTATAGGTACCACCATCTGAGGAACAGGCCCTTGGTCATCTGACAGCTTTGCTGCTCCAGCGGTACCCACGCCTCACCTCTCAGCTCTTCATTGACCTGTCACCGCTCATCCCCTTCCTGGCTGTTTCTGACCTGATGCGCTTCCCACCATCCCTGCTGGCCAACGACAGTGTGTAAGGACCTAGCACCACTCCTCCTGACCTTGAAGGGTCAGGCCAACCCCATTCTCCTAGAGACCCTTGTTCCACAGCATCCCTCATTTAAAACCAGGGAGAGCTTCCTTCCTATCCAGTGGGGCTGCAGAGAGCCATGGCACAATTTGGAACAGGGCTGGGAGTTAAGATTCATTCCTCTCCCCAGCCTGGCTGCCATCCGGGATAACAGCCCAGAAATGAGGCCTGAACAAAAAGAGGCTCTGGCAAGGCGACTGCTAGCCCCTGAGCTGTTTGGGGAAGTGCCTGCCTGGCCCCAGGAGCTGCTGTGGGCAGTGTTGCCTCTGCTTCCCCACCTTCCTCTAGAGAACTTTCTGCAGCTCAGCCCTCACCAGGTATGAGAATCACCCTCTCTTGACTAGTCCATCTTCTACTAAGTGGGATGGGAGTTGGACACGTGTGTCCTAGCAAGCCTCTCCCTGCAACTGTCCCACAGTGACCCTAATACAAGCTGACTCTCCCCATCTCAGATCCAGGCCCTGGAGGATAGCTGGCCAGCAGCAGGTCTTGGGCCGGGACATGCCCGGCATGTGCTGCGTAGCCTGGTGAACCAGAGTGTTCAGGATGGAGAGGAGCAGGTACGCAGGTGAGTGGTTATAGGGTCAGCGATCAAGGTCAGGGTGGGAGAGAAGCTGGTGCAGCTGCCGTGGTGGGTTAGAGTCCTAGGTAGAAAGGGGCAAGAGAATGGGCAGTGGTGGGCTCCGGGAGGGAGGCCAATTTATGACACTCCTGGTTTAGTGGTCAGAGTACCTATTCCATGCACCCACATGGTCCCTACTTTAGTACCAGCCTCAGTGACCACATAAAGGCCAGACTTGTGTCCTCCTCAGGCTGGGGCCCCTTGCCTGTTTCCTGACCCCTGAGGAGCTGCAGAGCCTGGTACCCTTGAATGATCCGATGGGACCAGTTGAACAGGGACTGCTGGAATGTGCAGCCAATGGGACTCTCAGCCCACAAGGACGGGTGAGCCCCTTGGCACAGGCCTATCAGACTCTAAGATTTCCCTGGGTCCATGTGGAGGACTTGCCCAGTTATCTCAACCAGGTTGGAACACAGGGGTGCCAGCCCTCTCCCGCTTCTGCCACCTCCATTCCTTATGCCATCCTTATTTGTTACCACCTATTCCTGACCCTCCCCCATCTGGTCTATGACACTCCAAACATCTTTTGACGTCTTGAACCCTGTCCCTTCCTTGGTTCCAAGCCCTAGCCCAGGCCCTGGGCAAATCCAGATATGAGATTATTGCCAGTTGTCTTTTCTCTCCAGTCCCATATCTTCTTTGGTTACAGGTGGCATATGAACTTCTGGGGGTGTTGCGCTCATCTGGAGGAGCCGTGATGAGCCCCGGGGAGCTGCGAGTCTGGGCCCCTCTCTTCCCTCAGCTTGGCCTCCGCTTCCTGCAGGAGCTATCAGAGCCCCAGCTTAGAGCCATGCTTCCTGCCTTGCAGGCAACCAGTGTCACACCTGCCCAGGTGGGCCCATCTCACCCCCTGGCACCCACCTTCCACCCTCTGCAATGCCAGTCAAGAGAATTACTTACCTATACCCATGCAGGGATACTGTCAGCCTCCCTGAAACCTCCTAATCCTCTGTTCCAAGGAGTACTCTCTCATCCCCCTTCTTCACATCAAGAAATAGCCAGGAGCCAGACTGGTTACTGGGGGTGGTTGGGAGAGAGTTTTGGAGGGCAGGTTCTAGGGACCTGCTTAGGACCTGGCTGCCCAGACCTGAGACTGTTGTTTCCTGTCCCATCCTACCTTAGGCTGTCCTGCTACTTGGACGGCTCCTTCCTGAGCACGAAGTAAGTAGCAGCAACTTTTCAACATCCTTGGGAGGTCTCTATACCCACTTTCCCTGGTCCCTTCTTCCCTCTCAGCTCCCCTCACAGCTGCTGCCTGGCTGCGCTGTGATGGTTGTCTTCCCCACCACCCTGCCTCTCTTCTCAGGCCCCTTGTCTCTTGTTTTCCAGCTGTCCTTGGAGGAACTCTGCTCCTTGCATCCTCTGCTGCCAGGCCTCAGTTCCCAGACACTGCAGGCCATCCCTCGGAGTGTTCTGGTCAGGGCCTGCTCCTGCCTGGCCCCTGAGCTGTCACTCCTCTCAGCCTGCCAGACAGCAGCTCTGCTTCAGACCTTTCGGGTATGAAAGTAGCAGGGGGGATGAGACAGTCAGGGCTGCGGGCACTGGTTGGGAGGAGGGCCTCCCATGCCCTCCCCCCCCATACACCCATTAACACACAGGCACACTACTTCTCATGCAGGTGAAAGATGGAGTTAAAAATACGGGTACAACAGGTGCTGGGGCAGTTACGTGTATCCCTGGTCAGGTATGTGTGAGATCTCCCAACTAAGCCCCTCTCCACATCTCAGGGCAGTTGCATATGGCTAATGCTGCCATACACCGCCCCCCACCCCCAGGCAGTGGACCTGAAAAGTTCAGGTTAGCTCTGGGCCCACCAAGACAAGTAGCAGCTCTCCCCAATTCCAGATTCAGGACAGCATGACCCACACTGTCATAGAATATCAAAACCAGAAGGGTCTGAGTAACCTTCCAGGCCAACTATCCCACTTTCACATAGAAACCAAGGCTCAGAGAGGCTAAGGCACTTTAGTTCATCAGGTGCCTAAATAGCAGCAATAGGACCATAGTTACCTTCAACACATGGGCTGTCAGGTGTGCCTTGCCCCAGTGGCACTTGCTATTCCATTCTGATCCTAGCTTTGGTCCCTTCCTGCCCCCGTGGCTCCCTTCTTCTCTGAGGGCTGAATCCAGATCCTCTCACCTATCACTACACTGACACCCATCCCCATCAGCAGCCCACACCCACCACTTGGCCAGACTGCCTGCTTCCCCTGCTCCCACTAAAGCTGCTGCAACTGGACTCACCAGCTCTCCTGGCTCACCGAAGGCACTACCGGGAGCTGCCCTGGTCTGAGCAGCAGGTACTTTCCCCCCTGACCCTCGAAACTCTCCTCTCTCAATCTGTGCCACTTCCTTTACCCACTCTTCAGTTCTAGATCTGATTCCTTATTTCTAGTATCCTGTGTAATGTAACTTGCTTTGCTCTTCCTCCCTCCCTATTTCTCCATTCGCCACACCACCACCACCACCACCACTCCTCTCTCTGAAAGAGGAGTGGGCATTTGGTAGAATGAAAGACTGACAGGGTCCACAGGGTCAGAGACAGAACTGATTCCAAGTCATCTTAGGTCCTTGGGCAGTATCTCTGCTAGGAAGCAGTTCTTTCTTTTGTAGGCACAGTTTCTCTGGAAGAAGATGCAGGTGCCCACCAATCTGACCCTCAGGAATCTGCAGTAAGTAACTTGTGGTGAGCAGTGAGTTTAATTCAACTAGCATGTTTAAGTGTTTATCATGTTTCAGGCACCATGTGATATGCAGTGGGGGATATGGGAATAAATGATGCGTATGGTCCCAACCTATGGGCATTCTCCTGGGTCCTCTTTTCCTTACTCCCTGCAGCACCACACCTGTCCAAGCTGGATCGAAGGGATTCAGGAGACCCAGATTCAGGTCTCAGCCCTGTCACCTATTTGTGATTTTGAGAAAATCATTTAAATTCTCTAAGCTTCACTTTTTTTATTCCATAGGATGGGGATTAAAATGGTACCTACTTCATTGTTAGTTGTGAAGATTAAGTGAGATAAGGCATAGGAAGTACCTAACACAGTGCTTGACCCAGTATAAGCTTCCAATAAACACTTGCTATTATTAGTTTAATTCAAAATGACTTCAGAGCCACTGGCCAAGTAGGAATAAACAGGACTAAGTGAATATTACTTACCTACACCCACAGTAAAAGAACCACGGGCTTCCGAATCTGAGGACATGGCTCTAGTCTCAATTTACCACATTTCTTGTAGAATGATGTTGAGGATGTCATTGGACTCCTGTAAATCTTTATTTTCTTTTCTAATATACAGCAATGATGTTGTGGGACTACCTATGGAAATGAGACTAATTATGGAAAAACAGTTCTCAAACTCTAAATTACCATAAACAAACACCTGTACTTGTGTTGAGAGTGTTGATATCAAGAAGCAGACAGACTGCAGCATGTGTTGAATGAGCATCTACCCATTCACACACCCATAGGGCTCTGGGCACCATAGCAGGGGGCATGTCCTGTGAGTTTCTGCAGCAGATCAACGTGATGGCAGACTTCCTTGAAGTGGTACACATGATCTATCAACTGCCCACTGGTGTTCGAGGGAACCTGGTGAGAGGGGTGTTTGAGTATTAAGTTGGAGCAGGGACCCAGGGACCCTTGGTATAGAACCCAGTTCCCATGCTCAACTCTGTCCTGTTCTGCTTCCTCTGTGTTCTGTCGCACAGAGGGCCTGTATCTGGGCAGAGGTACATCGGAGGATGGCAATGCCAGAACCAGAGCTGGCCACCCTGGGGCCAGAACTGAGTGGACTAGACACCAAGCTCCTCCTGGACTTACCGTGAGTACTACAAATGGAGATTCCAGATCTCTAGAAAACTCCAACCAGATTAGAAACTCTGCCCTTAGGAAATGCCCTAGAGGTGGTGATTATTTTGTTTGGTGGTTCCTTGACATCAAGTTTTGCCAGAAGCTGAGGATTCTATTAAAAGTTGTTCTGGCCCTGGCTGGTGGCACAGTAGATGAGGCACCAGCCTGTAAACCCAAAAGTCGCTGGTTCAATTCCCAGCCAGGGCACATAATGAGGTTGTAAGCCAGGTCTCCAGCCAGATCCATAGCTGGAGGCAGGTGAAAGGCAACCATACATTGATGTCTCTCTCCCTCTCTGTCTCTCTCCCTACCCCTGTCTCTAAAAAATAATAAATAAATGGTTTAAAAAAAAAAAAAAGTTGTTCTGTGTTATCAACTGGCTCCCAGAACGCAGCCCCAGCATCGGCCAGCTGAGGGTGTCAGCCCTATGATGTGGCTTGCCAAGCAATCTGAGAATAACCCAGGCCTCATTCATAGAGATAGAGCATCTGAAATGAGGGAACCAGTGGCTCACTTCTGCCGCAGAGGATTGAAATGCACTTAGGGCACTGTGTTCTCAGTGTGTTCAGAGGGGTAGATAAAGAAAAAATATATATAAATTGTGATGCCTTCCAATACCCCAGGGGGCTATCAAATAGAAAACAGTTTGGCATTTTTCTAAATGGTCTCATTGGACATAACTAGGACCAATGAATAATAATCAGATTTTTGCACAATACAAAGGAAATTGAGGTAGTGAGTTTCCCACTCATTGGAACTATTCAAGTCTAGCGTGGATGGCCCCATGGCAAGAATATTAGAGCAGATTCAAGTATGGGTTAAGTGAGAAAGGAAATGAACCTAAGGCTCCTTCCAACCCAGAGATTCTTATGCCATTGCTATCAGAATTGTAAGTCAGAGAAGGAAAGGTCCACTGTTAGTCTTCACGGGAATGAAAGTGATGGTAAAAGCAGTTGACCTCATCCTTACATTTTTGTGGTCCTCTCCTCAGATTTTAGCTCTTGTACTACTTGATGACCCAGTTCCAGAACTGGCAAACCTAGATAGAGTGCAGGATATCACTTATGATTTCTGGGCAAAAGTTTTTATTTTTAATGCCATTCAAATCTGTTTAAATATGTTGGTTTTTTGAGATAATTTAGAATTTCAAGGACCTGGGTGAGGTGAATGATCCTAAGCCATAAATCAGAAGATCCAATTTCCTCATTTGTGAAAGAGGATATGAAAAATACCTATTTCTCCCCCAGATTTTGTCATAAGAATTAAATGAGATAACACCTAAGAGAATCTTGTAAGTTGTATAGCTCTATATGAATGAGAGGGAACCATCTCACAACAAGTAGAAGAAAGGGGGCACTGGAAAACAGAAATTGAAACCAAGACCCCACCAATTGGATGTCTGCAAATCTCATTTTTAAAAAAATCTATAAAATAAAGAACATTTTTAAGTGGTACTTAATATTCTTGACTTTTGGTTCAATCTAACAAGGTAGGATTGTTTGTAATTTCTTTTCAGGAAGGCTAGAAATAAGCCATTCCCTTTGTTCTTTCCCTTCAAACACTATGATGAGAATTGAATCTGAGGCTGTTTAATATCAGTTCCTGTCAGGGCTACAGAGTTTGACCTGGTGTTACCTCTTGTCTGGGAAATGTGGCATTCTAGGATCCCTTCTGAACTTGGCCCAGTTTCAAGCACCCATTTTGTCCAATTACTCTAGGATTCAGTTGATGGACAGACTGTCCAGTGAGTCCATTATGTCGGTGGTGGAACTGGTACGCGCTGCTCCAGAACAACTGCTGGCACTGACCCCATTGCACCGGGCAGCCCTGGCAGAGAGGGCACTACAGAACTTGGTAAGAGTCCACTCTACCAAACTCAGAACAGCTGTCAGGGCAATTTTCAGCCCTCAGACAATGTCCTCTGTCTTCTAGATCCAACCCCACACTTTTGTTTCCAAGCAGGTTGTAATCTACAAGACCCTAGATCCAAAACCAGCAGTTTTCAACCTGTGAGCCATTGGCATATTGCCATGCTGCAAGAATGGTTAAAACATGCAATACCTAACTAGTCAAGAGGCACTGACCATTTTTTCCCTTCAAATGTCAAATTTAAAAAATGACAACAGCCAACATATAGCCATCTGGTATGAATGAATCAAAATTATGCCTATTTTTGGGTCAGATTAGCAAAAAATACATTATTTTGGTATGCCACAGAATTTTATTGATTAGATTATATGTACTGTGGATGAAAAAGGTTAAAAAAATCACTGCTCTTGACCTATCTCTTGGTTTCACAATTCTTGTCTACAGCCCTTGGAGTCCAAGAAATCCCTTGGATTCCCCCTCCCAGTCTTTCTGCCTGCTTCAATGAGAGAGCTCATTGTTTAAGAAAGTGAACATCAGCCCTGGCTGGTGGCACAGTGGATAAGGTGCCGGCCTGTGAACCCAAAGGTCACTGGTTCAATTCCCAGCCAGGTTATGTAACCAGGTTGCAAGCGAGGTCTCCAGCCAGGTCCATAGCTGGAGGCAGGTGAAAGGCAACCATACATTGATGTCTCTCTCCCTCTCTGCCTCTCTCCCTTCCCCTCTCTTTAAAAATAATAAATAAAGTATTTTAATAAAAAAAAAAAAAAAGAAAGAAAGAAAGAAAGTGAACATCATAGAATCTTAAGTTGGAAGCTGGAGGGAGGGAAGGTGAAAGTCTTGGTGTCTTGGTCAAAAAGTCTAGCCCCCTGAATCAGAAGGGCATTGTCGAAAAGGCCTAACGCCCCTTTTTAGGCCCCAAGGGAGACAACAATCACAAGGGAAGTGCTGGAGACATTGGGCCCCTTGGTTGGATTCCTGGGGGTAGAGAGCACACGACGGATCCCCCACCAGATCCTGCTGGCCCACCTCAATCAGCTTCAGAGCTTCTGCCTAGGAGAGCCATTTGCCAGAGAATTGGGATGCCTGCTGTCCCAGGAGCCTCTTCTTGGGTATGGACGTTTGAGAACTTCAAATTCTAACTAATTCTATACCCAGTCTCTCAACTATCATCAGTAATGGCAGTCCACTTAAAACGTTTGAGGTCTCTTGATGCCCTGAGTCCTTAATCCTAGCATGTCCTCTTTTCCCCTTCCATTTTCTCACAGCTCCCTTAGCATCCTAGCTTCTGATCTTCTTCTTATCTCCCAGGAAACCAGAGTTGTGGAGCCAGGATGAAATAGAGCAAGCTGGCCGCCTAGTGTTCACTCTGTCTACTGGGGCGATTTCCTTGATCCCCAGGGTGAGGTGAAGGAACAAGGGAGGGAGGAAGAACAGAGAGGGGACTGGTGAGCTGGTTCTGGGGAGCAAAGGCCAAAGAGGTTGAGGGCAGAGAATGTAAAGCTTTAATCTTGGGGAGACTGTTAAAAAAAAAAAGAGGAATTTGGGATTAGAGCTTCAGCAGCTGGCCCTGCCCTGCCCTGCCCTGCTTTCCCTGGGTTTTCCCACCTTCCCTCTACCTTCTCACACAGGAGGCCTTGGGCCCAGAGACCCTGGAGCGGCTTCTAGAGAAGCAGGACAACTGGGAACATAGCAGAGCTGGACAGCTGTGTGGGAGGCCACAGCTCTCTTCCAAGAAAGCAGCTCTGGTAGCTGGGGTTGTACGGCCTGCTGCAGACTATCTTCCAGGTGAAATTACCCAAATACTCATAGCTCTAGCAGGGTGAACAGGAAAGAGTATGCAACAATGCAGCCAGCAGTTGTTGGTTCTGAGTATGCTGTGTCCTTTGAATGGATGTGCACACCTTCTGCTCTCTGGGATTGGGCTTGGGCTTGGGCTTCCTAATATATAAAGCTCAGCAGTTAAAAAGATGATCTTCAAGATCTGTTCTAGTTCTAGGACTCTATATATCTGGGAATTTATAACTCATTACGTTGTTAGCCCAGGAATCCCCCTTTTCTGCTCTTTTATCACTGTTTTTTAATAGCTGACTCAGCCCTAGGCTTGGCTAAATGTGGAGCTCTCTGAGGGGAAGATGCTTAGCATATTGAAAGGAGACACTGTAGGGCTAGTGACTGGGTTCTAATCTAGATCTGCCATTAAACCCCTAAGCAACCCCCTCAGTCTTCCATCTATACACTGTGGGGATTGTTCTCTCCAGTCAGTTGTTCTAATATCCTGTGTATCCTATAAATCTCTCACTATAGTAATCCATTAACCCATGTTGACCAGTCCTCCAAAGGTTGGAGGCGTCATTCCATCTATGTATAGTTCTCTAAAGTATAGTATCATGCTTTAATACTGCACTGACCCTGGCCCTGCCTTCCCCTTCAGAACCTGTGCCAAACTGTGCAGATGTACGGGGGACGTTTCCAGCAGCCTGGTCTGCAACTCAGATTGCACAAATGGAGCTTTCAGACTTTGAGGACTGCCTGGCACTCTTTGCAGGAGATCCAGGACTTGGGCCTGAGGAACTACGGGCAGCGATGGGCAAGGCAAAGCAGGTTAGGAATAGGAGGCCAGTTGGGGTTAGAGGTGGAAAAACATGAGAAGTTAATTGAATGTGTGGGACACAAGTAAATTAATTGGTAGGTGACAGGTGGGGAAAAAGGAGATCAAAGAATTAGAGGACGAGCCCTGGCTGATGTGGCTCAGTGGATAGGCGCTGCGAACCCAAAGGTCGCTGGTTCAATTCCCCAAGTCAGGGCACATAACCAAGTTGCAGGCCAGGTCTCCAGCCAGGTCTGTAGCTGGAGGCAGGTGAAAGGCAACCATACATTGATGTCTCTCTCCCTCTCTGATTCTCTCCTTCCCCTCTCTCTAAAAATAATAAATAAAATCTTATATAAAACAAAAGAATTAGAGGACTTGGTACACACACACATATACATATGTAAAGGGTGAGCAAGATCAATTGGCAAAATTTTAGTAAAATAAACAACAAACATACCATAAGTGTTATTATTTTGAAATAAATCTATTTTTATATGTAAATACATAAACATAGTCATTATTTTTAAAATTGTTCAAAAAAGTCTCCATTTGCTGCAATAATACACTCTATTTGACTTCAGAATCTTGAGCACGCTTTAATTAACTTTTCTTTATCCATGGACATCATCATGTTTTCAATCTTAGCTTCAACAGCCTCTTTATTGGAATGAGGTTGTTTATTAACTTCTCTCTCACAAATGCTGCATATATAATAGTCTAAAGGATTTGCATCTCATGAACTAGGTGGCCAGATTTTCTATGATCAGAATTCAGGAACATTGACACTGAGACATTCTTGCTCCTTTTTGGTGTTATGTGCTGGTGCACCATCTTGTTGGAAGATAAAATGATGTCCATCTGTGACTTGCTTCATCCACAGTACAACTACTTCTCTCAAAACGTCAAGATAAACATCCTGGATGTTCATTGATGATCTCCTGGATTCTGTGTACAATATCTGAACTCGTGTGATCCTTGAGCACCTTATGCGTTTTCCTTGTTGGTGTGGTGACATCAGGATCAGCAGTATACACCTTCTTCACATTGTAAACGTATATAAAGGGATATTATTGAAGTCTGCAGTTTCCTTAGCAGTTTGCCCTGCACGCAGTCCAGACACTATGGTTGCTCTAACATCGTATTCCTTTGACATGATGGTTGCTCTCAGAATTTACTACTTTATATCTGAAACAATGATGTTAAATCATAACCTTAGAAACATAGTTTTTCAAAATTAATAAGCATGTGAAATAAGGAGGTGCACAGTTATTGCCAGTTGATCGTATGCACCACACACACACACACACACACACACACACACACACACACACAATGGAATATCTATTACTTGGCCATAAAGGAGAATGAAATATTTACATTTTTTATAACATTGATAGACCTCAATGGTATTATGCTAAATGAAATAACTCAGACAGAGAAAGAAAAAATCCCATATGATTTCACTTACATGTGGAATTTTAAAAGCAAAACAAATGAACAAACAAAACAGAAACAAAGTCATAAATGCAGAGAGCAAATTCATGGTCCCTAGATGGGATGGGGGGTTTGGGAAGACAGGTGAAAAAAGGTGAAGGGATTAAGAAGTAGAAATTGCCAGTTATAAAAATAGTCATGGGGTTATAAATACAGCATAAGGAATAGAGTCAATAATTTTGTAGTAACAATGTATGGTGCCAGATGGATAGTAGACTTATCTGGGTGATCACTTTGTAAGTTATATAAATGTCTGATTACTATGCTGTACACATAAAACTAATATTGTATCTTGCTTGTAGTTGAAAAAAATTCTTTAAAGTTTTTTATTGATTGATTTGAGAAAGAGAGAGAGAGAGGAAAGGAGATAGAGAAACATCAACTTCTTGTTCTCCTTATTCATTCATTGGTTGCTTCTTGTATGTGCTCTGATGGGAGGGTGAACCCACAACCTTGGTGTATAGGGATGCCACTCTAAACTGAGCTATGCAGCCAGAGCTTAAAGTTTTGCCCCCTCTCCCCCTCAAAAAACCCTAAGAAAACAAAAAAAAACTTTTGGCACTGCAGTAGAAAGTCAGAGGAGATGAATACTAGGGAAAGAAACCTAGTGCAATGGGTAGAGGGCCTAGAGCAGTGGCTACCAAACTTGAGTGTGTATCAAAATCATCTGAGGAGCAGGTTTTTGAAATGCTGATGCCAGGATCCCATGCTAGACTCACTGAAGACTCTCTGATGATAGGGCCTGGGCATCTGCATTTTAATAGGATCCTTGGTGAGTGATGCACAGAATAGTTTAGAACTCATGCATTAGAGTCTGCTATTTTTTCCTACTGAGATGCTAGAATCTTCCAGCTTAGTCAGAGGAACTTTATTCCAACCTGTTCATTTTATAGTTGAAGAAACTAAGCCCATGGCTAGACATGTGCTCTGCCTGGAGTTACACAGCTAAGGTCAGAGGCAAGACTAAGACACAGTATTCTGATTCCTAGCTTTTCCATTCACATTGTTCTTCTTTCTCCATAGTTGTGGGGTCCCCCAAGGGGATTTCGTCCTGAGCAGATCCTACAGCTAGGTCGGCTGTTAATAGGTCTAGGAGAGCGGGAACTACAGGAGCTAGTCCTGATGGACTGGGGAGTGCTGAGCACCCTGGGGCAAATAGATGGCTGGAGTTCTGTCCAGGTAACACCTTACCTCCTCCCTACCACCTCCCCAACATCCATCTCACTGTCCTCTAGGTTATGTAAAGCCCAGGATTTTTTTTTTTTTTTTCTGTGACTCTGAATGGCCTTTCTTTCTATTTTTTCATAATACCCCATACTAGTAGCCTTAGAAACACTGATCTATTATTCACTCTGAGGTCCTGGACACAGAAGAGGTCCTGTCTCTTTTCTCTCTTTTTCTGTCCTTCTCTTTTTTAGATCCTCAACCTTCCCCATGGCTATTAGATCTTCAGGTCTTAATAATAAAAGAATATAATTTGGTGGCATTTATCACTTCCTTAATCACTTTCCCAACCATTAATTCCCCATGATTTCTCGCCTTATCCTGTGCCCTCCACTCCCATCCCAGCTCCGGGTTGTGGTCTCCAGTTTCCTGCGGCAGAGTGGCCGGCACATGAGCCACCTGGACTTCCTTCATCTGACTGCACTTGGTTACATGCTCTGTGGACTGCGGCCAGAGGAGCTACAGCATATCAACAGTTGGGAATTTAGGTCACCTGTGGAGGGAGGGATATGGGTGGTGTGCTGAGGTAAAGGTGGGCTCACTTGGGAGGGAAGGATCATGAAGTGGTCCCATGGAAGAAGGGACCTCACTTGAAGCCATCTCTACCTTCATCTCATGACCCTATAGACCCAGTCACCATGGCTGAATCCTCCTCCCTTCTCCTCACTCTTCTACAGCCAAGCAGCTCTCTTCCTGGGCAACCTGCATCTCCCGTGCTCTGAGGATCAGCTGGAGGTCCTGGCCCAACTCCTTGTGCTGCCTGGTGGTTTTGGCCCAGTCAGTAACTGGGGACCTGAGATCTTCACTGAAATTGGTACAATAGCAGGTACAGAGGCTGGGCCACTGCTGGTGCTAGTTGTCAGGTATTGCTTTCTATACCATAGGTGAACTGGGTAGAAGACTGCTCTGGAGTTCTCAGTGGGAGTTTGTCAGGGAGGCCATTTAGATAAGAGGCTGGGGATGTGTTGGAGAAGGTCTATGGTAGGGTACTTTGAGAGAAGTTGGAGGAAATCTGTAGTTTAAAAGAGAAGGGAAGAGGCCAGTCTAAGATAACTTTTGGGTGCCCATCCCACTTGCCTCAACAGCTGGGATACCAGACCTGGCTCTTTCAGCACTACTGAGAGAACAGATCCAGGGCCTTACCCCACTTGCCATTTCTGTCATTCCTGCTCCTAAATTTGCCGTAAGTATCTATGGATTCAGGTCTGGGGTGACCGCAAGAGAACCAGAGCCCAGAAGGGACTACAATGAGAATACCAATCACTGCCCCCACCCCCAGGTGGTGTTCAGCCCCACCCAGCTATCTAGTCTCACCAGCATTCAGGCTGCGGCCGTCACTCCTGAGCAAATGGCCTTTTTGAGTCCTGAGCAGCGACGAGCAGTTGCATGGGCCCAGCGTGAGAGGATAGAGATTCCAGAACAGCTGGGTAAGTTCCCAACTACACAGCTTGACCCCCATGTCCTGACCCAGAATTGGACCCCTAGCTTGATGCTATCTGACTCTTAGAACCAACCCAGGGAGACACCTGGGGTGAAGATAGTTTCTAAGTATCAATGGCTCCTAGGGAGCATAGTTGTGACATTCCTTCCATTTTCTGTCTCATTATAGGTCGAAGCACAGCCTCAGGCCTCCAGGGCCGGTCACAACCCTCATGGGTCCTGGCATTAGCTATCTACTTCCTTGGCAACCTGCTATGAGCCCGTCTCGAAAGTTAAAGAAAAAAAATTTAAGTCATAGTGAATAAAGTACAAATAGAGGTATATTCTAATTGTTTTCAGGAAGCTGATGAGCATTATGGGTAAAAATACTAATGCTTTCTACCCAATTAAGAATAAGTGATTGTCATACCATATCTGGAGTCTCTTTCCATCATAAATGACCCTATTGCCTCTTTCCTTTCCTGAAGGCTGCTCCCTCCTCACCCCATCATTAGAAAGAGCACACACAACTGGCGCACAGCAAGGTGTCTTTACTGGGACAGAGAAAATGAGGGGTATCCAGGGCGAGTAGAATGGGCCACTATTAGAATGGTCAGAAGTCCTGGAGATCTTGAGTCATCAGCTGAGGATGGGGAGTTAGTGCTTGATGTGGGTGAGAGGTGGAGGGATGCGGATATCCTGGCCTCTCTCCAGACGCCGCTCACAGTCAATCAAATAGTTCACTCCATCGATGACCAGTTGCACCAGCTCCACCTAAAGGACAGTAACCCTTGATCTCTGCTTCCCACAACCTGAGTTTCTATAAGCACTGATTTGCCTGCTCTGAGAACTCATTTCCAATTGCCTCCCCACTCAACCTGAATTTTATTTCAAATTCTATTATACTCCTGACACTCATTCACTGTCATATCTCAACCCCCACAGACCTGCATCTCTCTTGACACTAATCTCTGAAACTCTCACCTCTGATTTGCCTAGTCGGTCCAAATTAGAGATGTCAAATATGCTTCCTGTGGCAGCGGTGTCCACTCCTCCCGTACCACGCTTTTGGAGTCTTAGATTCTCCAGGATCTTTGGGAAGCGGCTATCCTAGAGGGGAGATAGGGATTGGAGGCAGGGTCAATAGGGGCAGAGACTAGTTCTTCCTGAGAGAGCCCTGAACCTGCTCAGAGCTTTCCCAGATCCTTTAGCCATAGTGTGTCTGGCTCCTTTCCAAAAGTGCCCATTCCCTTATCCACCACACACAGCCACCTTCCTCACTCACACCCCTCTCTAACCCCACAGCTCCTTTACTTTGCTTAGCAGGGGCAGTTTGATGTGTACTCCTGCCCGAAGTCCAGTGCCCAGGTTAGACGGACAGGTCAAGATGTATCCCAAACGCTCATTCCACATGAACTCCCAGCCACGCTCCTGGATCAGCCGTTCCACCTGAGTAGTTCACAAAGGCTGTTAGTGAAAAGTCAGGAATATGTGGACCCTCTCTTAGCTAGACCCACAGGAACTCTAAAAATATGCCTAGAACCAGAATCTTGGGATGTGAAAGAATGGCACTACTTCATATTATTTTATTTTTTTCAGAAATGGTTTGTTATTACATACCATGTAAGCCAACAATGATGAGATCGCAGAAAAATATCTTGTGTGTGGGAGAAGAGAAACTTGAGAGAATGCGGTAAGGAGGTTTAGGGAAATGGAAATACTAAACTGAATGGAGAAAGGGTTGATTATTCAATTTGCTCTGCATGCATTGATTATCTTTGTTTTGCTGATGAGCCTAGAGCTTGAGATGATCCTTTCAGACAGAAAAGGAAGGAGCAGGTTTTGCAATAGGAGGAGGCAACAGAGCCTTCTGTTAGCTGGGGAAGGAGTACACACCAGAAAGCAGAGAAAAAGTGTAGAAGGGTCAAACTCATAGGTATGTAGGGGTGGGGGAGTGTTAGAAGGGTGTTTTTGTTTCACTTGTTTCTAATCATGAAGATGACTCTTAGAGTTGAAAAGACAGGGACTCCCTGAGAGAGATGGACATGAAGACAACTACCTAATGTGAGCAAAGGGGGCCCTGTTCATAGTCAGAAAGAACCACACCATAGGGGAATATTTTACATGCTGAACATGGGGAGACCCTCCTATCTAGAATAATAGCAGTAGCTAAACATTATTGAACACTTACTACAGGCTAGGTACTTTATATTCATTATCTCATTTAATCCCCACAACAACCTAAAACATAGGAAGTCTTATTCCAATTTTATAGATGAGGAAACTAAGGCACATAATTTTCAAAGTACTTCCCTACCCACTTACAGTCAGAATATGCTACCTATTACTTGCCAAAAACAGGAGAAATTTCCCAGCTTGAATCTGAAGAAGTTCTCTCTCTCTCTTTATAAGTCCAAAATAGAACTGTATATATATGAGAACTTACAATAAGGATTAGGTTTATGGAGATTCCTAATCTAGAACTGAATATGGCTACCCAATCCATACAGGACTGAGGATTCACTTCAACCCTTCATGTAGAGCCACATATTCTGGAGCTTCTTAAGCCATTTCATCCTCCACCTTCTTCCCATCTTCCTTCCCTCCCACTCTCAGTTTAACACTTAGACATAATACTTTAGGAGGAATGACAGAATTCAAAGTCAAGGCCTAACTCAGCTCAGAACTGAGTGGTTACATCAGAATCATGACCACACCAATCTCTCACTCTACATCAGCCAGGCTCAAACCTTTTCTTTATCTGCACACCTCAGTATCTCACACCATATACCCCAGGCACTGACCTACCATCTATTATTCCTTCTTCAGATTACATGGTAAATACTTGATTTCCTTAGATTTCTGACATTTGCTTTTATTATGCTTAGAGTGTTTTTATATCCAGGTTTCCCCTGGACAGTCCTGATTTATATCTGTTGTCCTGGAGTGATTGATAGTGATCTCTTTCACCGTCAAGTGTCCTGGGTTTGTTGATAAAGTATATGGTCAATCTACACATGCTAGCAGTTGTTTTTTTCTTATGTCCCCCACCCAACACACACCTAGTTCCCTTATATATTCTCCAACCTCTTTGAGTCCTCGGCAGAATCTTTCAAACACTTTCTTCATGTTGCCACCCTTCTCCATGGAGATGACCCGTGTATGATCCTCCTCATTCACCCAGATCAAGAAGCTCTTCTCATTGTTGTGCCTGAGGGCAGAGGAGAGAAAAGGATAAGGGTCAATAGGCAGGGCAATAATTGGGAGAGACAGAGAGGGGAAAAGGTACTTATGAGGACATAGGGACAAAAGAGGTAAGATAAGCCTCATACCAGATCCCACGAGCATCTGGCCAGTCTCGAGCCATTCCTGCTGCAGTCAACAATGGGGATACAGGTTTATCAAATAGGAAGTGGTCCTGGGAAGAGTAAAGGGACTTGGATTAAGAATTCTCACAGTAGCCCCTAGGTCTCTCGAAGCCCATCTATCTCATCTGGCCCAGCTTTGTCTCTGACTCTTCTTTCCATCTGCTCCCCCCACCAAGATCCCTCCCAACGCCCCTCACATCAATCAGTTGCTGCTGCTCAGCCTCTGTCATCTCACTGAGCCGATAGTAACGACCAGCCAGGTCACCCTTCAGGCCACTTAGTGCGTCCACCACAACACGTTCCACCTCTCGTCGCTCTGCCCGAGTGCAAGCTGGAGGCAGACTGAGTCCTCGGATACTTCGGCCAGTTCTGACTCTGGAGGACAATACATACCTCTCATCAAAGTAGCCAGAACGGATCTGTGGAATAAGAAAAATTAATATAAGTCACAGAAACACTGTGTAGGAACGGAGGGTTTTGGGGGACAAACCTTAAGGACTAGAGGAGTCCTCGTTGCATATGCTGGAAGGAGAAGCCCATTGGGTAAGCACCCCAACTGAAGAGGGCATTATGACTCCCTCCTCCAAACTGCCCACCCTGAGGTATGGTCATTCTCATTCATCCTCTCCTCTCCATATCTGCTGTTTAAATTTTTTTCTCCACACCACAACTAAAAGCTCAGCAGTATAATGCCCATGAGGCAGGAAATAATTAAGGATTGGAGAAACAGAATGTTGTACATAAGGCATTGGAGAAACAGAATGTTGTACATAAGGCAATGCAAATCAGAAGTGAAATATCTGACCCACCTTGCTGGCATCCAGGTCAGTGGTGTGTTTCATTGTCTGGGGGTCATATCCATTGTGTCGCTCTTGGATAACAGGGTCAAACAGCTCAGCAAATACCTGTGGGGGAATTAAGAAGGAGTTAAGGAGGGGGCATCCCCTCTCATTCTTTAAATGTGGATTGATTTCACTGGGTCAGAAAATACAAGTATAGATGGTCTAGTTTTGAGGGTGAGGGGATTTTATGGGGAAGGAGCTGGGATTACTGGGAAGATGATCTGGATCATCAGGGAAGCTATAAGGGCCCCCTACCTCATAGGTCTCCTCATCTCCAGCTACCATGCCCACAGTCTTGATGAAGGGGTGGCCGGGGTTGTCCACGCCAGTCTGGATACACTGATCTAGCGTCCAACCAGTGGGTGTGGTCTTGTCGCAGAGCCGGGCATAGAGTGCTGGGGTCAGGTGACTGGCCATGCAGTTGTTGTGCTTTCGGAGGTCTGGGTACTCAGCACTAGGGAGGGGGTACCCAGTAACCATGGAGGGTGAGTACCAGTGGCCTAGACTCAGGGCAGTGAGCTGATAGCTGTGTTAGGCTGTGCTCCTTGGGAGGAGGGGAGATTATAGGGAAGCTAAACCTTGGTAATCTCGTTAGGGAGTTCTGGATCTATTCCTTCCCAATAGTTCTCTCTTCCTGACTGGCCAGTTCAATTCCCCCAGATTTGCTCAATTCTGTCATCCCTTGTGCAAGATTACAAATGGGGGAGGGGAAAGACTAAGGAGGAAAAATCAGGAAATGGGGGAGAACAAGAAGATGAAGGAGATCAAAAAGGATAGTTCCTGATCCCTCAATTTGGAGAGAGTGGATGCAGCCAGAACTCACGGGCCAGAGCTAGTTTTAGGGGCAAGGGCTGCAGGTTACAGTCTCAGGAATGCTTTAGCTTCCACCCCCACCCCCACCGTGATCTCCAGACTGTATAGCAGCACCCTACTCCAGAGCCTTCGTGATTATAGCCCTTCTCTGTTGCCCGGGTGCTCATCTCCATCCCCGTCTTCGTTCCCATTCCCGTTTCCCGGGGTGGGGGTGGGGGCTCAGACACTGATACCTCGGGGGATACAGCCTCCTGCGTTCACTGGCGGCTCGTACAGGCTCCGGGTGGAGCAGAAACCCAGCAGCTACAGATCCAGCTCCAGCCAAAGCCAGGAGCCTGAGCCCTGGGCGAGCGGACAGCAGACGAGAGAAGAGACCAGCCATGGCTTGAGGATCCTGTTGCGGAATGCCGGTGCAGGAGCTGGCTCGGGGCAGGAACAGGGAAGGACTGATGGCCGGAACTGGGTGCAAGGCTGGAGCCGAAATGGGGCCCGGAGTGAGGGCTGGATGGAGGGGAGCCGGTACCAGCCAGACTGCAGGAGAGGCGCAATGAGCTGGCGGGGGCAGGCGGGCGGGGGAGAGGGAGGCCTCAGCCGCAGTCTCCAGGGGTGGGGCTCACTCAGACCCCGCCTTCCCGCCTGCCACCAGGCTAGGTGTGCTGAGGCAGAGGTGGGCAGCACCTGCCAGGTACATTGGGGGTGGGGGGACCGGAGATTTGCACCCCTGGGATGAGGCGGTCCAGATTTCAGCACCAAATAGAGGAACAGCACCCAAGGGGTCTATAGGGACACCCCTTCCCCCAGGCCTCTTGGTTTAACTGGAAACCCGATTCGTCACTCTGGGGGTATGAAAGAATAACATTGCCCAACCTCTTCCTGGTTTTCAGCCTGCCCCAGCAACCCCTCGGTATTCCCCGATGAGGAGGCCGCGGGGAAACAGTGGGATAAACACAGATACCATATGAAGATACGGAGAAAGCACAGAGTTAGAAGCAGAGACTGGGAACTACACCCGTTAGTTCAAGGTCACCTTTTCCTTAGAACCAGGAAGAGAACTAAAAAATCCTCCCTTCACACCTGTTCTCTCCTCACAAGGCTGAAAGGAATCACGGAAACATGAACTCTTTCCCCATCTATGTTGTGTTTCCCCACTCCGACCCTGACCCCCAATCTGAAGCCCTGCTATGTCCTGCCTACACTTCTTAGGGCCCTCCTCCCCCCTTCCTTCCATCCCCTCTGATCTTTTACTTCTCCAAGTCTTTTCCTGACTCTGACCGTTTGCTGCTCACAGGACTCCCTCCGAGTAGTCTGCAACCTTGCTTACCTGTTGGTTACACTGGAGTGGGGGTTGGGGTGAGCAGAGAATTGTTAGTGTCCTCTTCCTTCTCTCCCCTCTTTGTATCTACCAGTTCCTGAGCTGGATTGGAGTGTACAGTCAGGTGAAGGGTGTGGTGAAATGATTGGGTGTAGGAAAGGAACAAGCAGGCACATGTGTTTCCTTTATTGGCTCCTTAGTGCTGTTTAATCCAGAGTGTGAGGGGGAATGGTGTCCAAGGGTATAAAATCTCCAGGAAATTCCTGCCTTTTTCTAGTCCCTTCTCCTCCCCTCTCTCCTTAGATTTAAGAGGGCTTTGCTCCCACAGTTCCGAGTGTAACTTTGGTGTGACAACTTTTGTCCTGGCAAAAAGAAATGTTGGAGCTGAAATAGAGATGTGGGGGCATCAGTACGGAGGGTCAGTTAATGTGAGGCATTAGTTCTTTCCCTCAGCTATGTTGGTGTGCCCACAAGACAGGAAGATACTTGAAAATCTTAGAGGAGAGCAGTGGAGAAAGAGAAATTCCTTTCACATCATCTTCTGGACTCAGTGATGAGACTCCACCCCACCCCCATACTCTCATTCTCTTCATTCTTCCCAGGCTTCCCTTGTGTTTCTGTTCCTGCCTTCCTCATTTGTGAGTATCCTTAGTTCATCACTTAACTCCTTCTCTCCTGGTAGGAGAGCAACTGTTGAACTCTGCAGTTGAAGTGTGGTTATTCTTGGAGAGATGCAAAATGTTGCCTATGTTGTGGGGCTCATTATCTAGATTGAGGAGTAGCTATGAGTAAGCAAATATAATTACTTGAAATGGTATACACTTACCCTGGTAAGGGAGAAAGATAATCTTCCAGAACAGCAAGGTTATTTGATTGAGAGGGTGATTACTAAGATTAAAGAAGCAGGAAGCAGGAAGAGAATTGCAGAAGGAAAAATAAGACTTGCCTAGAGGAGTAAAGAAATTACCCAAGTTTGGAAAGTACCTGCCCAAATTTGAGTAATAGCCCCACTGAGAAAAGATATGTATTTGTGTACTTTTCTTATTTTTCACGATCACCTAATAGTTATGTAATGTATTAATACTCATTTAAAATTCATCCTACAGCATTTAGTAAGGAATGTACATATTGTATTTAGTTTATTTAATAATAATCACTATCAATAATATTTAATATTTATAAAGCATTATACAATTACAAGGAGCTCTTGTACATATTCTTTTATTGAATTTAATCAAATTGTTCCGGTGGATAACTAGAGACTGAAGCTACATTTTCAGGAGGATGAGAAGACAAGTTAGTTATCTGGAAGATGCTTTAATAACTTGTTTGAAGGGTTGGAGTGGTGGAATGACTATGAATCTGAGCATGAACTGAGGAGGCATCTATTTCTCTTGGGGTCAATCCTTAGAATCATCTCTATCCCATTTGGGAAGCCTTGTGGTCAGTATCACTATACTCATTAGGCACCTGACTGAAAAAGTAGTAAGACCTCAAAGGGTTCAGAGAAGAACCAAGGAACTTGGAATTGTTTTGGTCAGGGAATCTAAGTGAAGCTGCAAAGATAATAACAAGACAAACATATACAATATGCTTTCACATAATCAGCACCTTCTGAGTTAGGATTTTTGTCCCATTCTTTTACAGATGAGAAAACATAGATGGAGGGAAGTTCAGTGGCTTGTCCGAGTCTACACAGCTGTTAAAGGCAAACCCAGGAGTCAAACAACTCTAAAAGGAAGAGAGCAAGCAAAGTGGGGAGATAGGAATCAACTTGTTCCGTCTTCCATGTCCATCCATTTACCAGACTCCTCCATAAATATCTCTGTTCCGTTCATTAACTTTCTGATCTGTTTCTTTCTGTCCCTGTTTTGTCTCCAGTCTCCCTTTCACTTGTGTACATCTGTTAACATTTTCAACTTAAACTTATTGGATCTCTTGGGCATATCATACCTGTTTTGTTCTGTCCTGCTTTTCGTTTTTTGTTTTTTTTTTTTCAAAACAGAAAAAAGAGCTGGTTTTGTCCTCAAGGAAGTGCAGGGACACAAACTCTGCCTCTTCCTCTGCATCTTGCTTCCCGCCCCACCTCCGCACCCCACCTTTTTAGTCTCATTGTAAGGTGTCTAGACAAAGCATCTGGAGTGTGGCGACGCAGTTAGAAATCAGAGGGAGCACCAGGTTGCACTTCCTCTCCAGAACCACTAGAGGCCACCCTCCTCCGCGCAGAAGCGCCGGCCAACGCAGCCTGACTCTGTTGCCGGTGCGCGCCCTCCGCTGATTGGTGGCACCGCAGAGAAGTCCGGGTGTGATTGGGCGGCTGTCAGGTGTCGCTGCCGGCAGGTTCGGCTGCGCGAGCGCAAAGAGGCGGGTGAGTTGAGGGCCGGGGGCGGTGGGGGAGTGGCTGGGGGCTGGGGGCGGTATCTGAGGGGTGGGCTGCGGAGAGTGAGCTTGTTGGGTGCTGAGGACCTCGGTTAGTACCGGCTGGGAGCAGCTGTGGGAAATGGACCCAGCGGAGAGGCCGCAAGGTCTACGTAGGGAGAGTGAGCGGGGTAGGCGGGGGCGGGCAAAGGCTAGCGGAGTCCGGACCCGAGGGCGGCATCGGTGCCTGGGAGCTGGGCGAGGAGAGGACAGAGCGGGGTCGGCACGGGGAGGCGCGCGCCAAGGTCTGCGTGAGCGGGGGAGCGGGCGTGGGAGGAGGTCTGGGTGGGAGTCTTGCGAGGGGCAGGGTCTGCTGGAGGCAGGGGTCGTGGCAGAGAGAGGAGAAGGGGAGTCTGGAGACGGACAGCGTGAGGAAGGAAAGGATCTCGGGCAGTCCTTGTGGGGGCGGTCACTGACGGTTCCATGTAAATATGTCACCGAGTGTGGTGACTCATCCGAGGGTTTCAAGGGCTGGGTAATGCTGGGGGACCCGGGAGTGAGGGGTTAGTTCGATTATTAGCTGGACGGGGTGATCAGTGACAGGCGTGGTTAGGGGAGTCAAAAGAAGAGTCATTTTAGCAAGTTGGGGAAAGAAGGCGGTCTGAGCGAGTTGTTACGGAGGACAAGGGCATCCGCGCAGTTCCTCGGAGTCAGAATAAGGGTATGTGTGAAAGAGCAAGAAGATTGCATCGAGAAGGAACTAAGGGAGGGGGTTAGCGTTGGTGACCTGAGGAGTCTTACTGTGTTGGAAGTATTTCTGCCTGAACTCCGTATTGAAGTTTCCCCTTCACCCCCGTTGGAGCCTTCCGCCAAGCAGACGGTGATTAAGGAAATCAGACGACCCCTGCAAGCAGCCTTACTGTCCAAGGGATAAAGTCACCCCTTCTTCAGGTCCGGCTCGGCGTACAGGTTCCTGACAAGGTTGCCCACCTGCCCCTCTCTCTCTCCTTGCCAACCATCTCCGCCCTCCCTTTCGTCCTTCCCCAGGGGTAACAGCCGGAGAGTAAGACTGCCCTTTAACCTTGGGTAGAGTCTGAAGTTTTCTTTCCTTTTGCAACGAAGTATTGGGTGAGAGGGAATGGGAGAGGAGCGCAGAGAACAGGGGAACGGGCTCTTGCAACACCACATTAAACCCAAGCTTCTTTCTCCCTGAGGTACATCTAAATAAATCCTGGCTTATTTCATAGCTATTTCTGTCAGGCTTCTATTTTTGCTTTGTTAACTATGAATTTAGACCTCTCATCTTGCTTTGTGAGGAGACTCTCCTTTCCCTTTCTGTTACCATGCCCCGTTGTAGGGTTGTAATGGAATTTCAAGAACATGACTCTGTGTATTCACTAGAGAACCAGGAAGGACGTAGTGGAAGAAAAGGTGAAAGGTTAGGAATCTTGGATATGAGAAGAAGCTCCTGCTTCAGAGAAAGGATAAAGATTGCAACAAAATTGTACTTGCTTAAATTATACAGGAATACCACAAGTCATGAAAATTGGGTCAGATCACTGAAAAGGAATTCAAAGAAATAGCCTATTAATCAGGAGGGGGAGTAGGGGTCTGTCCTGAAAGTATCTAGCCAATGTCAATATAATTAAAACCGTTTGCACAGCTGATACTTTCAGGACATATATAAACTATATAATCTATTCTAATATATACGTGTGTGTGTGTGTGTGCGTGCATGCATGTGTGTGTGTGTGTATAGCCTGCAGCACACAACTGGAAATGTGAAATCTAGGGAGACTATTGTGCACCCAGGGTGGCTGAGCAAAGGAGATGATAACTAGATGGTGAAAAATAGAAAAGTCAAGGTTTATAAAAAGGTTAACTGTAACTTTATAATCAAAGCTGCAACTCCCACTTGTAATGGAAGGGTTTAAGTAAAAATACAGAAAGTAATTATTATCAAAGACTATTTTAAAATTCTGTAAGACTAAATTAATCCATTTACCTAAGGAGTGTGTGGCTTTCCTTGAGTCATCGTCAGTATTTCTGAGAACTTTTGGAGAATGTGGAAGATTACTAATGTGTGACTCAACTTTATTTTTGGAAAAAAAAGTAACAGATATCCATATCCCTGCAACTTAATATTAAATGTTAACCTTTTGTATAGTTACTTCAGATTTTAGCAATTGAAATACACATTAAAAGATAGGGTTATGGCCCTGGCTGGTGGCACAGTGGCTAAGGAGCCAGTCTGCAAACCCAAAGGTCACTGGTTCAATTCCCAGCCAGGGCACATAACCCTATTGTAAGCCAGGTCTCCAGCCAGGTGGGTGGCTGGAGGCAGGTGAAAGGCAGCCACACATTAATGTCTCCCTCTCTCCCTTCCCCTCTCTCTAAAAATAATAAATAAAATCTTAAAAAAAAAAAAAAGATAGGGTTGTGAAGTTCCATTTGGATTCTCAGTTCCATCCTTCCCTCTCCTCAGAGATAACCACTATCATTAATTTTATGTTTTTCTTTCCAGTCTGTTTTTATACTTCTAATTATGTATACAGTCATAAACACATGTAATATTTTTATTTATTTAAACGGAACTGTACTGCATGTATTTCTCCAGTTTGCTTTTGAAAGCTATCCATGTTGTTTGATTCACTTTTTTACATTGCTGTTAGTCTGTCTTTTGTATACGCTACACTAGTTATCCATTCTTCTGCATGTGACATCTTAGTTGTTTTTAGTTTTTCCCATTACTAACTGTAAGGTTAAGAGCATCCTTGCACATCACATATCTTATGTGGGGGAGTTTCTTTACAGCAGGGTTTCTCAACCTTGGTACTACTAATATTTTGGACTGGATAATTCATTTTGTGGGGTAATATCATATGCATTTTAGAATATTTAGCAGCATTCCTGGTGTCCACTAACCAGATATCAATAGCACCACCCCAGATATGACAACACAAGTATCTCCTGCAAATGTCTCCTGCAGAGCATATTCACATGGTTAAGCATCACTACTGTAGGTGTATGTATGCAAAAGTAGAACTGCCAAGTTGTTCTGACTCTAGGCAGGGTTTTTTTTTTCCACTGTAGTTTCTGGTGTGAGGGATTTTGGCCTAGACCAGCCTTGGGTCTGTAGAACCTGGTGATACTAGATAGAAATTGAATTTTCAGTCTGAGAATGGGTTGGAGGCTGTTGGGTTGGGTTGCCTGTACCCTCAGCCTCACAACCAGCATCACACCTTTTTCTTCATATTTTCTGAACTTGAGCATCTGTTTTTTAAGGTGGAGCAGATGAGGAAGATCAAGGGGAATAGAGAATTTAAATGTTCTGGTAATACTTAGAACATAGGGTGCTTTTAATAAGTGTTTTTTTTTAGTTAACCCAAGATAGGAGTAGGACTGAAGATGGGGGGTTGAGGGCAAAGGTAGCTGATCTTTCTCATTCATCTGCCCTTGAATTAAATCACTGAGTTCTACACTCCTGTGGGAAGGTCAAGAAAGGCTAGGAACATTTTGGAATAAATCTAGAGTTTGAAATGTCGCTTTGACCTTTTCTCATAGGAATCGACAGTGGCCTTCCATGAGGAACTGCCTTTCCTATTTGCTACCGGAGTTAACGGTTATTTTCTGCTGGCAGAATCAGGGACCTGCCAGCACTGTAAGGGTTAATCTACAGATCCTCTTATCTGTCTCACAGTTGGAGGTGGAGTGTGCTGGGAGGAAAAGAGAGACCTTGGTTTTTTCTTATGAATCTCAAATAATTTCAAATGTAGCCCATCTGCCTCCTTTCCTGTCCATCCTTCTGACCATAACTTTGTTTGTTTCCCCTAGTTCCCTTGTAGTTCCCTCTTATTTCTTCATTCCCCACCCCCACCCCCCACCTACTGTTTTGGGGCTTGGATTCTGAGCTAATGGGATACCCTCCACAGCAGAGCGGGATGAGTGGGTGCTCCGACGGGGATGTGGTCACTGCCGGCCAGTGAGAGTGAGAGTGCCACAGCCCACTTCTTCCTTGGAGCTGGAGATGAGGGGCTGGGCACCCATCGAATAGGCATGAGGACAGAAGAGAGTGACAGCGAGCTCCTTGAGGATGAGGAGGATGAAGTGGTAAGACTAGAGAAAATGATGTAACTTGGTATTGGGACCCCTGGTATAGAGAATTGAGATTCCTTTGGATGGGGGCACCTTGAGGTTCTTTCCAAATGCACAGACACCCTCTCATAAATAGGCCCTATGCTGATTAAATGGAGGGGGAGTGGAGACTGGTTGGATCACCTCCCTTTGAAGCCCCTACCATATTGTCTCATGGTGATTGGTTCTCTGCCTATTCTGCCTGGGCACACAAAAAGGCTCCTATCTATAAGCAGTAGGAATCGCTACAGACACCCCAATCTAGACCTAAGTTAGGAGGCAGCCTTTACCCAGGAAAGAAACTCTATGCCCTAAGGAGATCAGACAGTGTATCTGATAGGGATGGTCCCGGTGAGAAGTCTCTGAGTTCCTGACAGCTCTTCCTCTCTGCAGCCTCCTGAACCTCAGATTATTGTTGGCATCTGTGCCATGACTAAGAAATCCAAGTCCAAGCCAATGACCCAAATCCTAGAGCGACTCTGCAGATTTGACTACCTGACTGTTATTATCCTGGGAGAAGATGTGATCCTCAATGAACCTGTGGAAAACTGGCCATCCTGCCACTGCCTCATTTCTTTCCACTCCAAAGGTTAGGGTCTGTGAAGAAAAATGGGAAGGAATGGTGTTGGGAATACCGGACTGGGAGATGAGGCTCTTATTGTCCAGTAGTGAAAAGGCCTTCAGTTCTACCTGACACACTAGAAAGCAGTGCAAAGAGGTTTGCTGTCCCTACATCTTGGGGGCGTTACTGTGGGTAACATAAAGCCCATGTTGAACCTCAGGACACCTGTAAGACTCTCAGCACCTTTGACAGAATTGGGTTTCTGGAGGAACCCTAAAAATATTTTTTTTTTTATGTTTTCCTAATGGACTTTCTAGACTTGGGAAGTTGGGCAGAAGGATAAAGGATGGGACAATAGAGGAGTCTAATGGCAACTAATAGCTTTAATATATCTATTTCTCTTGCTGTTTTCTCACTCTATGTCTTTCACTTTCTTTGGTTTCTGTTTCCTTTCTCCATTCCAGGCTTTCCTCTGGACAAAGCTGTTGCTTACTCCAAGCTTCGAAACCCCTTTCTTATCAATGACCTGGCTATGCAGTATTATATCCAGGATAGGTATGGCTTTTGGTTGACTGGTGGCTTGGGTAGCCCTGAGATTATGTCTGTTTAGAGAACCCATTCTGAAAGGGGCAGAGTTAAACAAACATGCTTAATTTTTACCACACTCTCCTGAGTTCCGCACCCTAGTATCTCCCAGTTCTTGAGCAAATGAAATCCCTAGCTCCTTCCCATAGTCACCATCCCCACCTCTCCCAGCTAATTTGTTCTGGGGCTGACAGGAGGGAGGTGTACCGGATCCTGCAGGAGGAAGGCATTGATCTGCCTCGATATGCTGTGCTCAACCGCGACCCTGCCCGGCCTGAGGGTGAGTACCAGTCTTGTCCAGTCCTGCCCTGCTCTGCTTTCTATGACTTAACCCAGTACTTTATCCTCTAGACATCTCCTATGTGCCACCTATGTAAATGAGGCTTCGGTTATTAGATTATGGATAGAGTTAGAGCCATGGGTCATTGGACTCAGCCTTGGACCTTTTGTATAGATATTCTTATATCTATATACTATATGGATATTACCATATTTATTACTAAGACATGGTCATAAAATTTGAGGGTGATGGAGATTAAAACTTGGAGAAAAAGGAATTGGAAGTATTCTACAATCCTAGGTCCTAGGAATAACCACACACCTATTTTCAGAGTGCAACCTGATAGAAGGTGAAGACCATGTAGAGGTAAACGGAGCTGTCTTTCCCAAGCCTTTTGTGGAGAAGCCAGTGAGTGCAGAGGACCACAATGTTTACATCTACTACCCCAGCTCAGCTGGAGGAGGAAGCCAGCGCCTCTTCCGTAAGGTGTGGGGGAGTCAGAGCTGTAGAAGGACAAGAATGAGGTGGTGGGAAGGGAAGCTGGAGGATTTGGGGACAAAGTAGAGGCAACATTCTGTTTTCCATTTTTCTTTTCCACTCAAAGATTGGTAGCCGAAGCAGCGTTTACTCTCCTGAGAGCAGCGTCCGAAAGACAGGGTCATACATCTATGAAGAGTTTATGCCAACAGATGGTACAGATGTCAAGGTGATGGTGGACACAGGGATTTATGAAGTTATAAATATCTGGGTAGGCTGGGGTACTTGGGGAGCAAGTGGAAACCTGTGGAGGGGAGTCATAGAAAATAAAGTGAATGTGAGTGGCTTTCATATTAAGATGAAGATAACAAGTGGGGAAAGTAGATATTTTCATTGTCACTATCAGATCAAGGGCAAGGGTGGAAGATGGTATAATCTTGGTAAGTTATTTTCTTAATAAGGACTAGATGATAGTGCTGAAGTCTCTAGTAGAAACTTTCATAACGATACTTCAGTGGGGCTCAGTAAAAAAAAATTGTTAGTCTTTTTGTTCTTGATACTCTGGGTGTTTTAATTTTTTATTTATTTAATTTTATTATTATTATTTTTCCTCTGCAACTAACCTATAGACCTAGTGCTCATATTATCTTCTCATATGCAGGGTGAGCCGTGGGCATACTCAGTGATGCTATGTACCTGCAGGTCTATACAGTGGGGCCGGATTATGCCCATGCTGAAGCTAGAAAATCTCCAGCTTTGGATGGGAAGGTTGAACGAGACAGTGAAGGGAAAGAGATTCGATATCCAGTCATGCTGACCGCCATGGAAAAGCTGGTGGCCCGGAAAGTCTGCGTAGCTTTTAAGGTAGAGGAAGTCCCATGAGGGTGAAGGGTACTGTGTAATAAGGGAGACAGGAGTAGGACTCTGGGAAGAAAGAGTGGCTCTCTTGTTCTCTCATCTTGTCTCTTTGCCCTGCAGCAAACAGTTTGCGGTTTTGACCTTCTTCGTGCCAACGGTCATTCCTTTGTGTGTGATGTCAATGGCTTCAGTTTTGTCAAGAATTCGATGAAATACTACGATGACTGTGCCAAGATTCTAGGGTAAAGGACACAGTGGTTTGAGCTGGGGATAATGGGCTTAGAGAAGAAAGTTAGAAAGCTTTTCCTCTAATTAAATTTTCATTTTTATTTAATCTTTATTGTGTTTTTTTATTTAAATATTGTAAAAATGATTTAAAAGGAAAATAGAGAAAAGGCTCTTCAGCCCTCTTGCCTTCCCAGCACTGCACTATGCAGAGGTAATTACTGTTAACAGTCTTAGATGTAACAGTATATCTTTTTCTGCCATGTATAAACAAACTGTACTTATTGTATTAAATGTGATTATACTATAATACTGTTTTACAACTTGACCTTAAAAAATCTATCATGTGGAACCTAATAAACAAGACAAACAAATGCACAAAATAGAACCAGAGGCATGGAAACAGGGAAAAGACTGACAGTGACCAAGGGGACAGGGGAGGGGAAGAAGGGGGATAGAAAGGGAAAGGTTTAGTCAAGGAATTAGTAGTATAAATGACCCATGGGCATGGACAACAGAGTGGGGATTGACTGTGGGTGAGGGTAGGGTGAGTGTAGGGTGGGGAGGCAGGCAGTGGAGAGCAACAGGAAAAGATTGGGACAACTGTAGAAGAACAATAAAAAGAAATTAAGAAAATTCCATCATGTAATATTTAAAACATTAAAAATGTGTCAGAAAAGATAAATATGATGAGTATCCATGTACCTGTATTTACCATTGAGTTTATGAAATAAAATATTAAGAATAGTCCTGGCTAGTATGGCTCAGTGGAATGAGTGCCAGCCTGGAAACTGAAAAGTTGCTGGTCCTATTCCTGGTCAGGGCACATGCTTGGGTCAGGTGCCCAATTGGGGGTACATGAGAGGCAACCACACATTGATGTTTCTCTCCCTACCTTTCTCTCTCCTGTTCCCTCTCTCTGAAAATAAATAAAATCTTTAACAACAACAAAAAGAATATAGTTGAAGCCCCTCCATGCCCCTCTCTAATTATGTTTCCTTCCTCCCTACCTAGAGGTATTTGGTGCTTGTCAATCCCATACATTTATTAATATTTTTACTACAAATCTGGAGTTGTCTTTTTTCATGTTTTTTATACTTTATATTAATGTATTCTACAATATGCTAGTTTTGTTGAGCTTCATTTCTACGTGTAGTTCTGGTTCATTCATTACACACCACTTCTTCATGTTTCTCCTTTTAGGAACACCATAATGCGGGAACTTGCCCCACAGTTCCAAATACCATGGTCCATTCCCACGGAGGCAGAGGACATTCCCATTGTCCCTACCACATCTGGCACTATGTGAGCAAAAGTTAAAAATCTGGAGTAACCTACTTAAGGCACCTAGGTCAGACCATTGGTTACTTCCTGACCCTATGCATTCTGACTAGGGGAGCCTGGGTGTCTTTTAGGCAGTTTTCTTAACCTTACCTATATTCCTAATCTCAGATAGTTTTCCTCTGTTCTTTGGCATGTCAAGTAGGGTGAAATGATGGGAAGTGGTGAGGGGTGGGATAGGGGAGAGGCTCTAAAAGCATTCCTTGTCTTAGGATGGAACTTCGTTGTGTCATTGCAATTATTCGTCATGGTGATCGTACCCCCAAGCAGAAGATGAAGATGGAAGTGACACACCCGAGGTGGGAATAGTGCCCTAATTTAGACAAGTCAATTTTTGTGAGGGAAAGGGTGGGGGCAGGTCCCCAAGGCTTTGACTGTTTCACCCCATACTGAAGCTTCTCCTTATTTCTTCAGGTTTTTTAGTCTATTTGAAAAACATGGTGGCTACAAAACAGGGAAGTTAAAACTAAAGCGTCCAGAGCAGCTACAGGTAAGATAGTGAATCTGGTTTGGGAGAGCAGTGTTATGAAAAAGTAAGAGGGTATGGGATTAGGGGCCCCCATGAGAGACCAGGAGGAAAGGGTAACTGGCCAGGACTTGGCCTTGTGCATGGATACTCTATTATTTCCTCTAGGAGGTGCTGGACATCACAAGGCTGCTATTGGCTGAACTGGAGAAAGAACCAGGTGGTGAGATCGAAGAGAAGACTGGGAAACTAGAGCAGCTGAAGTCTGTGCTGGAGATGTGAGGATGGGGATAGGAAATGGGAGCCAGTAACAGTGAGAATTGGGGGTTGGGATAGAAAATGAACTATGAGTTTATCCTGCAGGTATGGTCATTTCTCAGGCATCAACCGGAAGGTGCAATTGACTTACTACCCTCATGGAGTAAAAGCTTCTAATGAGGGGCAAGGTAAGATATAATACCTCCTTCCTGTTATCATTCAGATCTCTTATTCCTGAACCCTTCCATGAACTCTACCCGATTACCTTTATGAGCTCCTCAAAAGACCTAACATTTAGAGGTACCCAGTATTTTCCTCAAGCCTAGACCTATTCACTGTCCCTTTATTCCTGCAGACCCACAGCAGAAGGCTCTGGCCCCATCTCTTTTGCTGGTACTGAAATGGGGTGGAGAACTGACTCCTGCTGGTCGTGTTCAGGCTGAAGAGCTGGGGCGAGCTTTTCGCTGCATGTATCCTGGAGGACAGGGTGAGTGTTTTGGGAAAGTAAACACCTAGAAGGACTAAGATGAAATGATTAGATGATAACTTGGGGGCCCTGGCTGGTGGCACAGTGGATAAGGCACCAGCCTGTGAACCCAAAGATCTCTGGTTCGATTCCCAGCCAGGGTACATAACCAGGTTGCAAGCCAGGTCTCCAGCCAGGTCTGTAGCTGGAGGCAGGTGAAAGGCAGCCGTACATTGATGTCTCTCTCCCTCTCTGCTTCTCTCCCTACCCCTCCCTCTAAAAATAATAAATAAAATATTAAAAAACACACAAAAGATAACTTGGGGAAATAAAGGGACTGAGGCTGTGGTAAAGTTAAAAGGAGAATGAGCATTCTTTGTTCCATGTGGATATTTGTGGCATGCATTCTTGGTCATCCCCTTTGCCCCCAGGTGACTATGCTGGCTTCCCTGGCTGCGGGCTGCTTCGTCTTCATAGCACTTTTCGCCATGATCTCAAGATCTATGCCTCTGATGAGGGCCGTGTCCAGATGACTGCTGCTGCCTTTGCCAAGGTGCACACTGCAGTTCTCCCACAGTCCTAGCTTCCTTTACATAAAGAAGCAGAGAATTTGGAGGAGTAACTGGGAAATTTTAAGATGTTTGTATGCCAACTCAGAGAGGTTTCTTTTTGTGTCAGACCGGATTCCATAATACTGAGAATGAGCTGAGAATAATTAGGGTAGGCCCCTTGACCTATACCCCAGTTTTCCTAGACAGCTCTCATTTGACCATTTAGGCCTTGGAAGACTATGCTAGACTGGAAGTAAAACTAACAGACTTTGTGCTTCCCCTCCAGGGCCTTCTGGCTCTAGAAGGGGAGCTGACACCCATTTTGGTACAAATGGTGAAGAGTGCCAACATGAATGGGCTCCTGGACAGCGACGGCGATTCCTTGAGCAGCTGTCAGCATCGGGTGAAGGCTCAGCTTCACCATATTTTGCAGCAGGATGCACCCTTTAGCCCTGAGGATTATGAACAGGTCAGATTCCCCCTATTTTTCTGTCCAATATAACCCTGATCCCAAATTCCTAGAATTCTAAATAATAGTGATCTATAATGGTACTTACCATGTGCCAGGTACCATTTTACATGCTTTCCATATATTATCTCATTTAACCTTTACCCTTTGAGATAAATGTGGGGCCACAATCTCTAATCCATAATTTCAAAAATCAAAAGGATTTTTATAGGTTTGGCACCAAGATTCATTTGGCAGGAAAACCTAACATAACTATTTCTAATTCTTACTTGTCCCATTTAATGTAAACAATTATACATTTTGCTGCATAAATATAAATGTGTTTGATGATACCCTAGGCCCTGCTGGAGGTATTATATAGCGTATAGCATCTGCACTGTATTAACTTCCTAAAGTCTGAAAAATTCTCATTTCTAGACACAGCTAGTTCCAAGGATTTTGAATGAAAGAATGTTTTAGTTATTTATTGTAGCATTAAAAACTGTCCCACAACTCAGTAACTTAAAACAACCACTATATTATTGTCATACTCACAGTTGTAGACTCAGCTGGTCTTGCTTGGGGCCTCTTCTAAAATTGCTCATGTGTTATCTGGATGTTGGAGCTGGAACCATCTGCAGGCTGGACTATGATGCTGGGATGCCTGGGCTGTCTCTGTTTTCACAGTCTCCCGTTGGTCTCAGGGCCTCCCCTCTCCACATGTCTTCTCCAGATGGTTTCTCTAGCATGGTAGCCAGACTTCTTAAATGGTAACTTGGGATTCTGCCAAAGCAGAAGCTTCCAAGCTTTTTAAAAGTGTAGGCCCAGAAGTAGCCCAACATAACTTTGTCATTTTTTATCGGTCAAGCAGTCACAGGGCCAGCCTAGATTTAAGTGAAGGGGAAGGTGACAGAGAACTAATGGCCATCTTTAATCCTCCATAAGAACTGTGAACCTGTACTTTTCCCCAGTTTACAGATGAGGAAATCTAGGCTCAGAAGAATTGAAGCAACCTTTTTAAGGTCACCCACTTAGTATGAACCCAAGGAGTCTAACTCCGTAGTCCAGGCTATTAGCCACTGCAGTATACTGCCTCTCAGTATTAATCACAGCGGATGGCATTGTATAATGCCATCCATCTTCATATGTTTTCAGGCTGCCTGTTGGGTGGGGATCATGTGTGAGATAATGATTTTCCACCATTCTACCACTGACAGTTCCTCATTTCTGATTGATTCTTTAAAAAAAAATTTTTTTTTCAACTTGTAGTACCACTTTAACCATTTTTAAGTGTATAGTTTAGTGGCATTAAGTACATTCCCACTGTTGTGTAACCTTTTCTTATAAAAGATTTTATTTATTATTTTTAAAGAGAGGGGAAGGGAGAGAGGCAGAAAGGGAGAGAGACATCAATGTATGGTTGCCTTTTACTTGCCTCCAGCTATGGACCTGGCTGGGGACCTGGCTGGAGACCTGGCTGGGGACCTGGCTGGGGACCTGGCTAGAGACCTGGCTTGCAACCTGGTTATGTGCCCTGGATGGGAATTGAACCAGTGACCTTTGGGTTCGCAGGCTGGTGCCTTATCCACTGTGCCACCTGCCAAGGCCTCTTATAGATTCTTAAATAAGCTAAGTAGCTGAGCACATTGCCTAGAGAGTGACTTTTTCTGTTTTTCTCTGAGCAGGACTTGACAAGGGCAGGACCTTGCTCCCTTATGTTCTAGTCCATTGCTCAATGTCAAATAAAGAAAGCCTAAGCCATTTTTCTTTTCTCCCTTGTTTCTTTTTGCCAGCAAGAATAGAAATCATGAGGACCTCGGCAGAGTGTGTGCATTCCACTCACAATCGTCTTCCCATCTGTCCATTCTGCATTGACTGTCACTATCCTAAAAGCTTGAACTAGAGCTTAGTTCTGAAGCAGCACCTCTACTGTAGGCTCAAGTTATCATCTTGTTTAGAGAAATACAATAATGTTATCTTTATCACCCATTCATGAAAACATTCTGTGAAGATTTTGAGGAATTTGGGTTTCATCTTTATTCCCCCAGCATTTTACATGTGTTTTTTAGAACCCCCAAGAAAAGAATTTAGATCTATTTTATTTCCTCTGGACTACAAGGCTTTAATGATCAACCCTTCTCAGATGACTGTTTGCTAGTGCAGTGCCCTCACCTGAAGGCCCTAGAACATCTGGTATGCCCAGTAGTGTAAGAGTGCTCATTGGAGAGAGCCAACAAGCAGATCTTATTTGCAAGCAGTTTCTGGAATAAGCTCACAGGAATCTGGGCAGTTGGCATTAAACCTACCGTACCTTTCACCTCTGTATTCTCCACAGCTGGCTCCCACTGGAAGCACTGCCCTACTCAACTCCATGGCTGTCATTCAGAATCCTGTGAAGGTCTGTGATCAGGTGTTTGCCCTGATTGAAAACCTCACTCACCAGATCCGGGAACGGATGAAGGACCCAAAGTCTGTAGGTGGGTATGCATACTATCTTCCCTTCAAGGTTTCAGATAGGGATGGGTTTCTCAGATACTCTTGTGTCCTCTCCTAAATGACAAGGCATTCTTGTCTCTCTGAATAACAGGCCCTATTCAGATTTGTTAGGGTCTTTACAGATGAGGAAACCTAGGCTCAGGAGAATTGAAGAATCTTGGCTTCTCTATCTGTCTTCTTTCCAGACCTGCAACTCTACCACAGTGAGACACTAGAGCTAATGCTACAGCGTTGGAGCAAGCTGGAGCGTGACTTTCGACAGAGGAGTGGGCGCTATGATATCAGTAAAATTCCTGACATCTATGACTGTGTGAAGTACGATGTGCAGCACAATGCAAGTCTGGGACTTCAGGGCACAGCAGAGTTGCTACGTCTCTCTAAGGCATTGGCTGATGTGGTCATTCCCCAGGTGTGTCTCATGTAAGGAACCTAGTCTGGGGACAGGGACATTGAGTAAAGAAGGAGAGGAAGGGAAGAAAGCAGGGGGTGGTATGAGAACCAGGACAAGGAAACTTGTAGAAGGAATAAGTTGAGTTGCTACAATTTTCAGTCTACTCTGGCTCTAAGTAAGTACAAGAGACTGAAGAGAAACCTGGAGAAGGGGAATGTGGTGGATATGAAAGAAGCCCTAAATCAGAGGTGAAGGCAAGCATGATCTTGGGCCTGGGAATATGAAGCTAGAGGAAAACAGGGTTCATTGAGGTACTTATTCCTAGCCTATGGCCCCTAGGAGTACGGGATCAGTCAGGAGGAGAAACTGGAAATTGCTGTGGGCTTCTGTCTTCCACTGTTGCGGAAGATACTACTTGACCTGCAGAGAACCCACGAGGATGAGTCTGTCAACAAGCTGCATCCCCTGTGAGGGAGGGCTGGGAGGGGTGCTGGATGGAGGGAGGGGCATGTTAAGGGAGCCCTTGGGGGAATCCAGGCTGGGACAGATTGGGGAACCAAGAATAGAAGGAGGGGATCCTGAGATGGAAAGGAGAGAAGTTTTTGAGGTGGGAAGAGGAAGTGTTGGGGGGGGGGCGTGGGGGGGAGCGGGAAGCGGATTATCTGATGGTGTGAGTGACTTAGCTATTACCTCAGGTACTCCCGAGGAGTGCTTTCCCCAGGCCGTCACGTTCGAACACGGCTCTATTTCACCAGCGAAAGCCACGTCCACTCCCTACTCAGTGTCTTCCGTTATGGGGGTCTTCTTGATGTAAGGATCTTTCTTCTTCCTTCAACCTATGAACATCTTCTACTCAACCTATGAGCATTCTTTTACTCCCCTCTTCATGCCCTTAAAAAAAAATTGTATTTATTTTTAAAGAGAAGGGAAGGAAGGGAGAAAGAGAGGAAGAGAAACATTGATGTGCATGAGATACATCAATTGGTTACCTCTTTTATGTCCCCAACTGGTGACTTGGCCCACAACTCAGGCATGTGCCTGAACTGGGAATAGAACAGGTGACCGTTGGGTTCATAGGCTGGCACTCAATCCACTGAGCCACAAGCAGTCAGGGTTTTTTTGTTTTGTTTTGTTTTACCTGCATGCTTTCTCTGTTTTCCTTGTCTCCCTGCCCCTGCCCACTGCCTGACTCCCTGGGCAAGCATTGGCTTACCTGCCCCTTATTGTGTGCGGTAGGAGACCCAGGATGCACAATGGCAGCGAGCTTTGGCTTACCTCGGTGCCATCTCAGAGCTCAACTACATGACCCAGATTGTCATCATGCTCTATGAGGACAATACACAGGTAAGGAGCTAACAGGGTGGGATAAAGAAAGGGCCCCTTCTTTCTCCTCTATCCCCTTTTAGGAAAAATATTTTTTATCCTTAGAATTTGTAGAATCCTGCTAGGTATGGCACCTAGGCACAGGACGGCACAGAGCATATAGGAGGTTCCTGCTGTAACAGAAAAAGTGTTTTGGGATGGTGTTGAGCCAGAGAGATACCATAGAACATGGCCCTGGCATTAGGGAGGGTGCGGAACTTGGGACAATGTTATAATGAGCCTTTTTCTTTCTAAATTTGTTACACATATACCTTCTCCATCTGGCTGTACAAAGAAATCTTTAAATATCCTGCTATGTGCACTGTAGCAAAGCTGACTTATTGTGGAAGATGGTTGGGAAGAGTCATAGAAGTGGAAATTGGAAAGTCATGCCAAGTGGTGAATCTCTAACAGTAGAGGGAAGGGAATGAGAATCCTGTATGTAACACCAAACCATAGTTAAAAGGAAGCTGTGATAAACCAGTCCCAGAGTGGAGTAAGACACTGAAACTTCATCCCTGGGAAGATGTAGCCTCTTGAGTTCCTCTCGATTGTCCCTGCCTGGTCTTCTACCTTCATATCTACTCTTCCAACTGCTCTTTCATCTGGTGATGCTCCATAGGATCCCTTCTCAGAGGAGCGATTCCATGTGGAGCTGCACTTTAGCCCTGGAGTGAAAGGCGTGGAGGAAGAAGGCAGTGCCCCAACTGGTTGTGGATTCCGTCCAGCCTCTTCTGAGGTGGGTTAGAGTGCTGGGATTTGGGACTGGGGGATTTAGGGACCAAGTGGTGGGAAACAGTGCAGGGAGATAAAAGGGCTACGAAGTCAGATTAGGAGGCTAGAGGCCATTAACACCCCTCCTATCTGTGCCTGTTGCATAGAATGAGGAGATGAAAACAGACCAAGGCAGCATGGAGAACCTGTGCCCAAGGAAGGCACCAGATGAGCCAGACCAGGCATTGCAAACTTCACCCCAGCCCTCTGAGGGTCCTGGTCACCCAAGGAGATCACCCCTCATTCGGAACCGAAAAGCTGGCTCCATGGAGGTAATGGGAGGGGCTTGGGAGAAAGAAATGGTGAAAGTGGTAATAGGACAATATCCATGAATCCTCTGAATTCCCTTGAGGGGTGATTCTTGGGACCTTAGGTAGAGTCTTCCTGCCCCTGATGGGTGTGTTTTACTTAATCTCTTTCTCAAAGCTGGTTTCCCAGTAATGCTCCTTTCAACTGGTAGCTACTTCTGAAATTACAGAGATGCCAGAAAGGTACCTGTGAGATAGCATTTTAAGAGGTAAGCTTGAGGAGGCCACCTCTAGATGAATTTGAAAAGGTTGTTCTTTAAAGGAAATATAGTAGAAACAGCATGAACTCTGGGCTAGCATCCTAGTCTGATTCTTAGAAGCTGTGTGACCTTGGACAGTTAACTTCTCTAAGCCTCAGTTTTTCATCTATTAAATATAAATAATATCCACCATATAGATGCTCAGTAAGCAGTAACTATAATAACTATACAATTGATATTAAAGGCTCAGCCCTCTCTATCTCTTTATTGCCTCAGATAAAAATTATAGCTCATATAAGAGCAAATATGTGGCACTTTAATCCCTTTAAGGTTATCTATACCCTCATCCTAGAAAAAGAATCAAGTCTGAATGTCTGTGTTCCCTTTCTTCTGATGAGCAGGTTTATGTCTCTGGGTCCATGTTCTGCTATTCTTGGAGTTTGTCTCTAGTCCTGGTTCTAGTTCTCTAGCCTAGAGAAAGGAACCACTGTAAATCTCACGTGTATCCAGCTAACTATTCTGGGGGTTTTGGTTTGTCTTTCATGGAAAGGGTCTTTCCCTTTTTGGCCCAGTGACACTGCTTTGACCCCATAATATATCCCAGCTTCATGGACTCTGACTGTCTGATTTGAGCCCTGTTTTAATAAACGAACCTGTTCACTTGGCTCTGTACCAACTCTGTCTTAGAGGAATTGGTCCTTTAAGACCAATTGGTCAGATATTCCATTTTAGGAGTATCTCAGAAGAATCTTTAGCTTACATAGGTTCAGCAAGATTTACAGTTAAGATTTTGGAGAAACCCAAGAAGAAAAACTAGTCTCTGTTCTAGACTCATCCTTTTCTTGCTGATGATTTTAAGGTGAATTTGAAGTTGTGAATACTTAGTTTCTGTAGGTGGGATGTACATCATTTTCACTCTGAGGTGTAAGTTAACTTAGTATGCATAGTACACTAGTACCCTTCAGACCCACATGAATAGATCAAATGGATAGAATGACACAATATTCTATCAATAAACTGTTCATCTAAAAGTCTTCCCATTCACATGGCCTGCCAGTCTTTCTTCCACTGTTGTGCTTGACCCCCTTCTTCCTTCTGGTTTAAGTAGTTAAGAGACATAGAAAAGGCAGAGTTCTCTGTGTATAATTTCTCAAACTTGATGAGATGAGTTCTTGCTTTCAGGCCTACAGGAAGCTTCCTCTTATAATTACATTTCCTCCTTTCAGTTACTAGTTTGCTCCTTGGTCACACAGCCTTTTAGTATTAATATTTTCTCTCCTTGTTCTATGTTATCCCCATCATATACAATCCTTTCCCCATCCCTTCTTTTCCTCTTGTCATCTCATATTCTCAGACTGTTTTAGAATACAAAATCTGTGACCTTCATAGTGGCTGTGCCCTAGGCGATCATTTTCTCCAGCCCTATAATTAGGTCTGCCCAATAGCCACTGAGGGTAAAAGGAGCTGTGACCGGCTCTCTACCCGGTCTGATTTCAGGTCATGAACATGCAGTGCACGGGGAACCTGGACCTGATTCCTTTAAGGGGACGGCGCCGCAGGAGGTCTGGAGACCTCCCCCGGCCTTCCCCAGCCATCGGCCTACAGCCCCGGGCTGTGTCCACCACTCACCTGGCGTCCTGCACAGAGGTGTTCCTCCCTACCTCATCTTCCTTTTCTGCCCCTGTCTTTGCCTTCTGGGATTTAGGGACTCAGAATACTGTCAGGGGTGGGTGTATGTATGTTGGGGGTTAAATGATTAGTCCCTTGTAGGCATTTTAGAAATCTGTTTCATGTCTCCAGGAGTGGAGGGGAGGGTTTCTTGGCTCAGATAAGAAACTGAGTATAGTTTCCATAGGCACAGCTGTCCCATGGAGAGAAGAAAGGGTGGCCCTACTACTTCTTATTGTGGCTGAGCTATTGTGATTGGTTTTCTGAGTCCTGTGGAGGGATAGGTGAGATTAAGGAACCCTGCTCTGCTGAGAACTGGGAATGGTGGAGTGATTTCTCAGAGTAGGGATGGGAGGGCTAAGGGGACAGGCATCATGGAAGTAAATGTGGCTTCTAGTATAGGATTCTCTGTACAGTTTCCTCTGCAAAACACACTTTGTTTCCTTTTCTTCTACTTCCCCCTTAAAAACTCTTTGATTCTCTCAAACTTTTTGACATTGCTTGGCTTTGTAGGGGGAGAAATTCAGGATCTGGGTTGTACTTAGACTACTGTGTTGATGTGGCAAATGGTAAGGTATTGTCCTTTTTCTCTAGGTGCTTTCTGAGACTTCATCCTCCAGGCCTGGTGGCTACCGGCTCTTTTCTTCTTCACGGCCGCCAACAGAGATGAAGCAGAGTGGCCTAGGTATGGTTTTCCAGTGTCACTCATCTGTTGTTGGGAAGGGGTGTCTGTCTCTTCTTTAGAGTTTTATTGTGGGAATTGTCTGGTGGGGTTAAGGAGAATGAATTTGGAGAAGCCATATTTAGGTATGAACTTTGATCCCAGATGACTGTTTTCATTCCAAGAAGGTATTTGTCTTCCTGTTTTCTATACCAATCCCCCATTTATCTGGATGAAGGACATCTTTCTGGCTTCTCCTCTGATCCCTTATCTGTCCCTCCAGTCCAGCCCAGACCTTAAGGGGCCATGAAGACTCTGAATCTTCAGAGTTATCAGAGACAGAGCTATAAATAGAGGTACATGTGACTCCCATAAGTGTCATACTCCTCATTTGGAGAATTTGTGCCATGTCTTCCTCTGAGACCGATGTTTATTATATCTCTGCTCTGGCCCTTCCTATCTCCATTCCCATTCATCCATCCCCTCCTAATCCTGTAATTTTTTTCCTTCCTTCCTGAGAATTGAGGGACAAATCTGAGACTGGTATAGTGGCAGAGGCTTCTCTCAGGATTTTGAGGGAATGTCTCTTGATTTTTTGATTCCTGGAGAGGGGTGGAGAACATCATTCAACCTTTCCTAAGAACACAGACTGCAGGAAGGACCAAGCCTCAGAGGGTATTGTATTCTTTGGGAGTGGGTAGTGGTCCTTGGGAGGGGCTATCTTTGAACACAGTGCCTTGTGAGCCAGCACCTAGAGATGGCAGTTAGAGATAATTGTGTGGGGTCTGGACCTGGTTCTATCTATCTTGCCTTATTATTGTTTCTACTTAGCTCTTTTCATTTTTCTGTTACCTTTGTCCTTGGCACCCAGTTTTTTTGGCCCCAAAATGGTCAGCATTTGGGCCAGCAGAGGGAGAAAGATTTTGGTAACTTTCCAAGCTAATTTTATGGGAGTAGGTTGCCTTCTAGATTCCTGAAATGAGGTAGGTGGTTTGAAAAATAAATGACAGACTTATAGATCTGTTATATGGACTTCTTATCCCAGAAGTCCCAATGAAGAATACATTTCAGGTAGGCTGAAAAATAGGATAGGTGTGTGTGTTACGTAGGAGTGCTGTTTAGAACGATGCAAAGGTATGAACATGGAAGTTAACAGATGGTGATGGTGAGGTAGAGACTACCCTCTGAAAGGGCAGTATTGGCAGGACTGCGTCAGAACATTATTTAGTGGAGGAAGTGAAAAAACTTGCAGTGGTCTGGGACAAAGCCAGTTAGTTTCACCTTTTCTGAAGAAAAAATGACATATTTAGCAACCCTTATTACTCTCTGAAACCCCATTTCTAGAGCCTATTTGAGCATGAAAGGCCAGAGAAATTGCTGCATAGAAGCAGTCCTGAATTCCAGGATGGAGATATTAAGCCATCTGAGCTTTCTTAATTTCTGTGGTAACCCTAAAATGCTGGGATCCCTGAAACTGACCCATTCTTTGTGGGAAAAGAAACTGACCTCGTCTCTACTTTATTCATCTCTTCTATGAGTGTTAAGTTCCCAAGCCAAGCTCAGTCTTGGCTAAGATGGATTTGGAAGTAGAGCAGCAAATACCAGAAACTAGATTGTCAATGTTATCTCCTCATTCCCATTCTGTCCCCATGGGTTATATAGTTGGTTAGAGGATTATGAGTCCAAACCCTATTCTTGATCAGATATTTGGGACAGTAACTGGCTTGATTTATTTGCTTCAGAGATTTTTCAAATTTTATTTACTTCTCTGAATGGCAATAGAGTCCTCTTTGATTTCTTTGACTTTATATGTGTGGGCATCTGACTTTGAACATAGGGTTTACAAGATAAACTTTTGAGAGTAGAAAAAAAGTCACTTTTTTGTTGTTGTTTCCTTTTCACTAGGTCCTTTTCTTAGTATAGTGCTCAGCACATCATAGGCATGCTCTACATATAATCCCTTGACTCTTCATATGCCTTTCAATTTGTGTCCTCTTCACTTCAGAAACAACCTGTTTCTTCTTGATGAAAAAATAACTATATTTTTTCTAACCAAACACAGTTGATTTCAGAGTCAAGAGACCTGGATTCTAGTCCAGCTTATCTCCTAGCAAATTGTCTAACCTTGAGCAAATGGGATCCCTTTTGAACCTCAGTATCTTTATCTCTAAAATGAGAAGTTTGAACTGGATAATTTTTATGTCCCTTTCAGGTTTAAAAATTCATTGAGTCTCATACTTTCTTTCTCAGGAAAAGTAAAAATGCCTAATGAGAGACAGAAGAGGGAGAATGTGGGATGGAAAATTAGGAGGAACTGAAACTTACAAGAACTTGAGATTTGAGCTGAGTGTTCAAAACTTAGTTTCTAGTTTCAGTCAAAATTCTTTCCTTTTAAACCTATGAGGGATAGATTTCTGGGTTCTTCAAACCCTATATCCAGGGTAAGGGACACTTAGTCAAATCTGGGGCTATCTAGAAAGATGATCTATTCTTTCAGCATTCCTGAGAGCCAATGGAAAGCATAGCCTATCCCTTTCAGTAGCTTTGAGTTCCCTAATATCACTAACCCTGCATTTGTAGTGGCCCCTTGTATCTGCCATGTAGATCTTCAGGAGAATCCCTACTTTGCTTGCCCAGAATAACTGAAAGTAGTGAAAGCTGTTTGTGGCTATATGTAGTAGCCACCTGATGGTGGCTCTGAATGGCTGTGTGTATGTCTTGATGTTGTCATGTGACATTGTGTGTACTTCTGTGTGGTAATTGCAGCTTTGCGTGGCTACTAATGCACTCCCGGCCTTGCAGGCTCACAGTGCACAGGGCTGTTCAGCACCACAGTGCTGGGTGGCTCCTCCAGCGCCCCGAATCTTCAGGACTACGCTCGCAGCCATGGCAAAAAGCTACCACCTGCCAGTCTGAAGCATCGAGATGGTATGTGGGTGGGTTTGGGGGGGCAACTCTTTTCTTTTTTGTGTCCTCCAGCAAGGACACAGTTCAAGAACTATTCATGCCTAAGGTGGCACTGACACTGGCCTATAACAAGGTTTCTTCATCAATTGGAGGGGGGAGAAGGAAGCAAGACTCTATCCACCTCCATTTGCATTCCCTCTCACCATACAAGTATTACTTTTTAATGCTTATCCCTTCATAAACTCCCACATACAGCCCTGCTACATCAATTTACTTCACCTTTGTATTCTTTCCTGGATTCTGGTTTGTAGGGGTAAGGACCAAGAAGGATGATCCATGGTCAGGAAGAATGTAGTGGAGTGTTGGTTAAAATTTAGAAAATCAGGGATGGGGAAGTTGCTTAGCAGAAAAGATGATATACAAAGATATTGGGGGATATAGCATGAAAGTTTCTGCAAAGATCCTATTTCTAAATGATGAGAAAGAGGATGTGGTAGTGAAATTAGGGTTATTTGTGGGGCTGTATTGTGGTAGAGATGACATATGGATTCCTAAGAAGAGATATGCTGAAGGAAAACATTGAAATGTGGTAATCAGGAATCTAAGGGTGGGGGTGGAAGCAGGTCATATACTGACTGTGAAGAACAGAGTAGATTGCTGGCAAATTCCAGAGCAGAGGGTGGGGGCAGGTGTGGGTATAATCCCCATGATGTCTTTTCTCCCCAGAGTTCTTGTTTGTCCCGGCCGTAAAACGATTTTCTGTGTCGTTTGCAAAGCATCCGACTAACGGTACGTTTGCTTCTGACTCAACGTCATTCATCCTCACCATGTCACTTCCAACACTTAACCTTTGAGTTCTGACAATGACTTTGCCTTTCCTTCCACTGTGTTGACGTCCTGCTGTCTATGAATGAAACACTCACTAAGTGTCCCTCTTGGGACATATCCCTTGTGTGACAAACTTTAGCCTTGGCTGCAGCTTGGCTGCTCTATCCCTGTGGCAACTCAGGGTCTTACTTCCATGGTCACCATCACCATTGTGTTACTTTTTTCAGCATCATCACCAAAACATTAATTAAACCTCCACCTTTCCTATCACATGAGTACTGGGCTTTGTATAAACATAATACTGGTTCCCCTTCTTAGGAAGAGAATAGTATTTTTCTATATTATTCCCATTTCTTCTCCCAACCCCAACTCAGCTTATATAATTTCGACCTTCCTGTTTTACCCCCAACCCTTTGGTTGGAGTGGATGACTAGTTTGTTTCCCTTAGGAGCAATGCTGCAGTTCCCAGCTCCCAGGCCTATTCATAAAGACATTGGTCTTGGGGCATATAATTTTCCATCTCCATATTTGTATCTCCTACCATTATGTGTACTTGGTGTGGTTCTTGTGCTCCTGACATCTGCTTTATGTTACTACTAACCTAGGGCCTGGGCATAAAAAATAGGAGCCCAGATTGACCTGGGATAAAAGAGAAAGAAAAGAGTAGGAAGTAGTAGGAAGTAGGAAGAAAAGAGTAGTAGGAAAAAGAATTATACCTCAAGTTTTTATATGTGGTTTTCATGTAGCCCCAGCCTAACTATGGCACTGCTGTCTCAAAGAAGCTGAAGAGTTGAGATGTCTACTGGGATTCTAGGGGAGCTTAGGAATTAATCATATTTCAAGGATTTTGAAGAATTGGGTCTTCCCTCACTAAGGTACCAGAACAAAAACTGAAGGTGGAAACAAAAAACTGAAGGGCTATGATCATTTGTAAAATATGGTAGGGGAACCCAGGGCTTCTCCCTGTTTTATCCTTTATAGCTTTAGTTTCTCTGTCCATTGTCTCTTGTCTTCAAGATAAATCTAGTTTTGTTTTATACGGTTTTCTTCTGTCCAAGAGCTAAGATTCTGTGAGAGAGATAGAGTTAGCAAGGCTTTTGGGCTGGAAAACCTCCAGGTGCTGATCTCCTGCTTCTCAGCCAGGGGTAGCTGCTAGATTTTAGCCTTGTCAGGCCATATGTCTCCACAAGGCACTGCTGACATCTCCCAAACTTGACTAGCTTATACTTGTTCAGTTTATACCCTGACCCCGGCTCCCATTTATGCTTGTGACAGGCTCTCTTCATTCAGAGATGCATTCAGTTTCAAGCTCTTCTGGCCTTCATATGCCACAATCACCTATGGAGTAGAACCTCATGCACCAACCCCAATTCCCTTGCCTGGGACTTGGACTTAGGAGACATGTTACTTAGGGTACAGAATATAATACCAGGAACTTGGACCTCTGAAATCAGAGCTAAATCATAAATCTCTGAGTTCCTAGGCCCTAGGAGAAAAGATCTAAATTCATAAAGAAGGTCTTCAAACTTATGTATTTCTAGTTCCCTGAAGTCTTTGTTAGTAGCCTCATTAGTTCAATAAAAGAAGAATTAATTCTACCAAAAGGAGGAGAGGAAGAAAGACCTGGAAAATTTAAGTATAGTGCAGGAGAGCAAGTTCAAGATCTCTTACAACACCCTGCACACTTCCTCAGGGGTCTCCTGGCTTTTGTTCTTCTTGTACTTGAACTTGGAGGCTACAGTGCTTGAGAACCAGAATCTGGGATCTATCTGTTAGCAACAGAAGAAATTTGGACTTATTATGTCACCTGATGAAGATTATCTAGATTTAACTTGACCATCAGGATAATATGAGGGCTCTCCCCCATGGCCTAATCTTCCTTGACTGACCCAGCAATTACAGAGTGGATGTGCTGCCTGCACTGCTTGTGGCAGACTAGTCACAACAATGTGCCAGCCTACTGTCCCATCATCACCATCTCCTTGTTATGATGTCTGGCTTTGAAATAGTAGCTGGCAAAACTGGATGCGGCTTTAGAAAGGAGTCAAGGCAATACTTTGATGGGAGAACATCTTTTAGCCCATCATTGCTTCTATTTCTGATAAGCTTTGGTCACATCCTGTGACTTCATCAAGTACACACACATGGCCCATTACTAAACTGCATGCTGAACTCACCAGAGTAAACTACTATTGTGGAAAAGGCTGTGGCTCACCATTATCCAGAATCTCAGAGTATGCCCATTGGATTTTCCAAGCCCTTTCATTCCTAGGGACCCTCACAGCTGTCTCACCATTGGTGCAGTCAGTGCCTGAGTAGAGCTGAAACCTCTCCTGATTGTTCAAACTTAGGTCTCTGGAAACCGTAGTTTCATGGGATCACCCTATGCAACCAGTTCTGGTCTTGGAGTTCTGAGCAGTCATCCTCAGCTACCTTGATCCTATCTTCTCTGTACCAACATTCTGTTATAAGGTCTTAAGACTCCATATCTTTCCCCAGGATCTTTTCCCAACTGTTCCTTTTACATCCCCTTCTACATGCCTCCACTTATCTTCAACCTTTTGCAACTGAAGCACATATATCTGCAAAATTTGCCAAGCATTTCAAATAATAAGTGGCTCATTCTGTGGCTGGTTTGGCTCTGCGATTTGAGTGCTGGCCTGAGAATTGAAAGGTTGCCAGTTCTATTCCCTGTCAGGGCATATGCCTGGGTTGCAGGCCAGGTCCCAGTTGGGGGCTTGTGAAAGACAACTGATTGATGTCTCTCTCCCTCTTTTTTCTCTCTCCCTTTTCTCTTTCTAAAAATAAATAAATAAAATCATTTAAAAAATAAGTGGTTCAGGTTAGAAGCTTTTTCACTGACTAGATGAACAAACTGTGATTAGACCCACCAGCAGTGGGAAGAAAATATAAAATTATCTCACTTGACTTATGTAATGGATACAGTATCTCCCAAGTCCCGAGATTTATGTAAACATTTTTTTATTTGTGTATTTCAATAAGGGTAAAGGATGATTAATCAATAATGGCCTGTTTTACACCTGGTTTCCTTCCAGTCTTACATGCCAGCTAACACCCTCTGTGGCTATCTTGGAGTCTGGCTGGTATACAGGGCCTGGCCTGAGCCTTTAGGAGCCTTTTTAACTTCAAAATTTATCTTGATACCCTATACCATTCTTGACCTTCTTCTCTGAGTGACTTCAAATCTTTTTATCTCTAACCTAATAAATACATTAGACTAAGAAGCAGGCCCTATCTAAAGCTTGTCCAGAACTATCAGGGATACTGGACCTCTAGTCAAGGCTTCTGTAGGACTCTGAAGCCAGCTTACTCCTGTCCTGAATGATGTGACTTCTGTCTGTAAGCACTGACTGAATTATGCTCAGTGAGAAAGGGGAGGGCCTTGCTGTATGAGGTCTCACTAGCCCCTTCTTTTAGACTTACTGTGATGCCAGCACTCTTCTTTCCTGCAAGAGATGCCCAGTGGCTCTGACCATCTCTGCTTCTCTCTTAGCCCACCTTGGAGCTGAGTGGCTCCACTTCCTAGTAATGCTTGTGCGTCAGTGCCCCCCTCATTGTCTCTCCCTCTTCTCTTTCTTTATCTTTGTGCTTCCTGCCGTGGTACTCCCCAACCCCTCCAGAGCTGCTGGATGACCAGCACCCTGTGGTCCGGTTGCTGCGCTGTTTTTCCTCTGACTGCCCAAGGGGCCGGCCAGTCTCCTTGGATGCCACGCTGGCGCATCACCTGCACCAGTGCTCCTACCACCTGCGCCTCTTCCGGAACTGGCTGCGCTCAGGCCAGGATGACCCCGAGTGCCTCTACGGTACCCCTACCACCAAGCTGGCTGCTGCCACTACCCTGGCTGGGACTGACTGCTTTGCTTATTGCACTTTTGGCAGGAGAGCCCACCTGTTCCTTTCTCCTGTTTACCCTATGGTTATGTGACCTGCATTTAGCTGCTTGGATGGGATTGGAGCCAGACCGCCTGGCCGCTGTAGCATTTGGCTGCTCATCCTTCCTCACCACCTCCTAATGCTACCCATTTCCAATTCTATTACATGCAGAAGTAGTCTCTTGCCCTAGACTTTATTTCTATCTCTATAAACTTATACTACTACCATCTTCAAATCCAAACATTTTTCTACCCAGCCTGAGAAGCTAGAGGCAGTACCTCTCTTCTTCTCCTGCCACTTAGAGTACATGGAGAAATTGAAGCACAGAGGTCTCAATTGAATCCTTGAAGCAAACAAGGGCCAGAGGTTAGATAATGAGGTATAATTCTTCTGAGGTTTTAGTCATTGGTGAACAGGAGGCTGTGTCTTGCATACATATTGCTGCCCTCCCTACCCTTAGTCCCTTAAAAGAGACGTAAAGGAGGCATAGGAAGGATTGAGGACTGAAAAAGTGGTTAGGATTTGTGCTTCTTGATTCTCCAATGGGAAGTTGTTTGTTTGTTTTTTCCAACAGGCCCTGGGATTAGGGTTACGCATTTAGTTTTACCCTTTACCCTAGCAAGAGTGGTGGACCTACATTGGAATTATTGGGTTTGGAGCAGATAATCGGTATTTATTATTTCTTCTAGAGGGTTTGCCTATTTTTCCTGATGGAATAAAGAAATCCTAGCAAGTCTGGGGTCTTCCATTGAGAGCAGAAGGGAGAACCTTTGATGTGATGGAAATGACCAAGAAAGAACTTCCACCCCCCAACCTGTTCATGCATGTGATTTTCCTGGGCTGAGCTCCATATGTATTGCATGCCCTCCAGCTTGCTTCCAAATATTCTAGCCTTTCTGCCCATATCCTAAATCTGCACGAACCTTTTCTCAGACTACATGCTCTCCTCCTTAATCTGATTCTCTTATACATGATCCTTGAAATCTGCTGTTTCTTCCCAGCTCCATGACCTCCCTAACATCATTTACACCTACAATTTCACCCCTTCCCTATGGACCTTTAATTTAGTCCTCCAGAAAGCACAAGAGCAATGTAGGTGCTTACCCTATTGGGGTTCAGTTGACTTTTCCATGGGACATTGCAGGCTCTCCATAGGTAGGATGAGAGGTGATTTGATTCACCTGGAGGCCTTACCAGGTAGACTTATTAGGAAGTCTGGAGGTGACAGAAATAGATTTCTTTTGGGGCTCTAAAGAGTTCCCTTTTCTGAGAATCTTGGATACCCCACACTCCAAAAGCCACGGACTCTCCTGATGGCTCTCAGGGATTCTCCAATGCTTCCTTGGCCAGTTGGGGTATATCTGGCAGGAATAATATTGACTTTGCTCATCTCTTTTCTAACAGGATTTGAAGGGTGCTCCATGGTGCCTACCATCTACCCGCTAGAAACACTGCATAATGCCCTTTCCTTGCGTCAAGTAAGTGAATTCTTGAGTAGAGTCTGCCAGCGCCACACTGACGCCCAGGCACAGGCATCTGCAGGTATGGGGAATACTCTTGTCTTGCACTCCTATCTCTGCCCTCATGCCCATGCTTCCTGGAACATGAGTAATGAATTAAAAAGATAGGCACTCCAAAAATATACAAAAGTAGACTTGAAAAAGATGTTTAATTGTATTAGCCAACTTAAAATCATAGAAATAGCACTCCTTCTCAACTAAATTTATAAATTCAATGTGATCCCAATCAAAATATTGCTGGCTTTCTAAAATCAGACAAATTGATTCTGAAATTCTCACTGAAAAATAAACAAGCAAGAATACCTCCCTTGGGTGGGGGTGGTGGGGTGAGGACCTTGAAAAGAAGAGCAATGAAGGGATACGAGTCCTACCAGATTTTAAAACATTCCATAAAACTTCTATTACAATGCAGTGTTATATTGGTATATGAATAGACATAGATCAATCAAACAAAATAGAAAATTTAGAAATAGATGCAGTTAGCATTTCAAAATACTGGGGGAAAGATAGACTTTTTACTTAGACAAGAACCTAGTATAAAGGAACCATGGACATGGACAACAGGTGGGATTGACTTTGGGGGGAAAGGGTGGGTGGAGAGGGGGACAGAGGGGAGAAAAAAGGGATGGATGTAATACAACAACAATAAAATTAAAAGAAAAAAAATAAAAAAAAAAAGACTTTTTAATAAATTAAGTTGGGACAACTGGATAGTTATTTGACAAAAATTAAAATCAAATCCATACTTCATGCTATATGTCAATATAAACTCCACATAGATCAGAGAGCTAAGCATAAAAATCAAACCATACAGTAGGTAGCTTCAAGGGTTTTGTCCTTTTGCAGAAGTACCAAAAAAAAAAAAAAAAAAAGAAAGAAAGAAAGAAAAAGAAAAATCAAGCAAAAACTGACAGAATCAACTTTGTCAGAACTCTGAAAAATAGTCAAGAGCTTGTAACAACATAACAATCAGGAAAATACTGAATCAAGAAGAAGGTAACCTAAAAATGACAGAAATCTTTCCAATAGTTTTACCTGACCTCCCACCTGTCTCCCCACCTTGGCAACAATCTTGAAGATGGCAACCCGTGTTCTCAGCATGGGACCCTGGTCCCTGATTCCAGAAAAAGCAGAATAGACCTTTTCTCAAAGAATAGTGTTTGTTTTAACTTTTGTGTGGGCTACCTGAAGAACTGACAAAGGGTGCTTACCTTTGTTTCACCTAACTTGGAACTCTCCCAGTGTATAAATGTGGCTATGCAGAGGGTATTTCTTGAAAACATTTTAAGGTAAATGAATATCATGATGTCTGGGGCAAAAAATAGTTGAGGCAAACAACAGATATCCTGAAAGCCTGGGAGGAAAACCTAGACAGAGAATTTTTTAGGAAATTAGGCATTCAAAAGCACCTACATATGCTGGGAAATTTAAAAAGCCATGCACATGCCTAGGGAAGGACACATGAGTGAAAAAAGATATGAGAAGATCCTAAGCTTTTACCTCTGGCTGAATTCTAGACAAAGCACAAGCAAGGAACGAAGCCTAAGGCAGTGTTGTAAACAATCTGCCTAAGTGTTGAAAGAGTACCTCAACAAAGCAAGACCTGAGAGCTCCTCACCCTCCTTTCCTTCTACTCCTTATCTTCCTTCCTCTCCCCCTTTGTGGTTCCTGGCATATTGAAAGAAATCCTTGTCAAAACACTTGCTGAACATAAACTAAAGGAATAAGATTTCACAGACCACACATGACAAAGAAGACAAACTTTACAAAAATAGTTTAGAAAAATCACAAACTGCTACAGACCTTAGCAAACAACAACAAAAAAAAAAACACTGAGGAAGGTGAGGCTAATCTAATTTTAAGAGTTAACACATTAAAATATTCAAATATCCTACTTTCAACCAAAAAATTATCAAATATGCAAAGAAATAAGACAGTGTAGTCCATTCACAGAAGAAATAAACAGAAATGGTTCTTGAGGAAACATAGACATTAGACTGACTAGACCTATTTTAAATAAGGAAATGAGGGACAAAAAACTAAAGAAAACCAGGGGGATGATATCTCAATAAGTAAAGAATATCATTAAAGGTATAGAAAATGAGCCCTGGCTAGTAGCACAGTAGATAAGGCACCAGCCTGTGAACCCAAAGGTCACTGGTTGGATTCCCAGCCAGGGCACATAACCAGGCTGCAAGCCGGTCTCCAACCAAGTCTGTAGCTGGGGGCAGGTGAAAGGCAACCATACATTGATGTCTCTCTCTCTCTGTCTCTCTCTCTCTGCCTCTCTCCCTTCCCCTCTCTTTGAAAATAATAAATAGAATCTTTTTTTTTTAAATGAACTAAGCCAAAGAGATTTGTTGGATACCATTAACATACCAACATATGCATAATGGGAATCCCAGGAGGAAAAGAGAGTGGGAAAGAGATAGAAAAAATAAATGCCTGAAAACTTCTCAAACCAAATAGTTGAAAATAAATGCAAAGAGAGCTACATTCGGACATATTATAAATAAGTTGTCAAGAAACAAAGACAGAGAAAATCTTTAAAGTAGCAATAGAAGAGTAACTCGTCACATAGAAATGATCTTTGATAAGATTTATAGCCCATTTCTCATCAGAAATCATAGAGGCCAGAGAGCAGTGGGATGACATACTTAAAGTGCCAAAAGAAAATATCAACCAAGAATTCTATATCAGGCAAAAATCTTCAAAAATTAAGGATAAATTAAAGCATTTCCTGATAAACAGAAACTAAGAGAGTTTGTCGCTGGTAGACCAGCCCTAAAATGGGCTTCTAGACTGAAATAAAATGATACTAGACAGTAACTTGAAGGCATTCCAAATAAAGAAATCTGATAAAGGTAACTACATTGGTGGATATAAAAGCCAACATTATAGTATTTTTTTTTATTTGTGGCTCCTCTTTTTGTTTCATATATAAATTAATATACAAGTCAAAACAATCATTATAAGTCTGTGCTAATAGGTGTATAAGGTATAAAGATAGAATTTTTGACAATAACATTAGGTGAGGACTGAGCCTTATAGGAGCAGAGTTTTTGCATGTCTAGATTACTATTGATTCAAATAAGATTATTATAAATGTAGGATGTTAAGTGTAATCCCCACAGTAACCACTGGGGAAATATCTGAAACATACACAGAAAAAGAAATGAGAAGGGAATCTAAATGGTTCACTACAAAAAAAATCAATTGAACACAACAGATGGCAGTAATGAAGGAATGAAAAAGTTACATGACATGCAGGGAACAGCAAAATGACAGAAGTAAGCTTATCCTCATCAGTAGTTATTTTAAATGTAAATGAATAAAACTCTCCAAACAAAAGGCAGAGATTGCAGAAAAAGCTTTTTAAAAAAATCATCCAGTATGTTACAAGAGACTCACTTTAGATCCAAAGACACAAATAGATGGAAAATGAAAGGATCTATTCCGTGCAAATAATAACCAAATGAGAGCAGGGTTTACTAATGTCAGATGAAATAATCTAAATCAAAAATTTTTACAAGAGACAAAGATGGTCATTATAGAATGACATAAGTCAATTCATCAAGAAGATAGAATGATTATAAATATATACTCACCAAATAACAGAGCCCCAAAATAACTGAAGCAAACATTGACAGAATTGAAGGGAAAAGTAGACAGTTCTACAATAATGAATAGTACAATATCCCACTTTCAATAATAGATAAAAAGCTAGGCAGACAGAGATCAGTAAGGAAACAAAATTTGAACAACACCATAAGCTAACTAAACCTAACAGACATTATAGAACATTCCAACCTCCAACAACAGAATACAGATCCTTTTGAAATTTAAATTTATTGGGGTAACATTAGTTAATAAAATTATATAGGTTTCAAGTGTACATTTCTAAGATACATTATTTCATTGTACTTCATTTGACCTGAAGTCAAATTTTTTTTTTTAAGATTTTATTTATTATTTTTAGAGTGAGGGGAAGGGAGAGAGGCAGAGAGGGAGAGAGGCATCAATGTATGGTTGCCTTTCACCTGCCTCCAGCCACAGACCTGACTGGAGACCTGGTTTGCAACCTGGTTATGTGCCCTGGCTGGGGAATCAAACCTGCGACCTTTGGGTTCGCAGGCCGGCACCTTATCCACTGTGCTACCAGCCAGGGCCTCTTCTTTATCCAGTCACCTGTTGAAGAACACTTTGATTGTTCTCATGTTTTGGCCATCATGAATAATGCTGCAGTGAACACAGGGGTGTATTATGTTTGTGAATCAATGTTAAGAACAATTTTTGATCACTCTGACCGGTGTGGCACAGTGGGTTTGGTATCATCCTGCAAAGTAAAAGGCCACTGGTTTGATTCCTGGTCAGGGCACATACCTGGGTTGCAGGTTTGGTGCCTGGTTGGGGGGCTTACAAGAAGCAAACGGTTGATAACCTGGCTGGATTGAGCACTTGCCTGTGAACTATATTCTTAAGTTTTTAAGGAAACTTTACACTATTTTCCATACTGGCTGTACCAGTTTACATTCCCATCAGCAGTGAATGAGGATTCCTTTTTCTCCACAACCAAAACTTATTACTTGTCATGTTGATAATAGCCATTATAACAGGTGTGAGGTGGGTGGTATCTCATTGTAGTTTTGATTTGCATCTCCCTAATAGCTAGTGAAATTGAGCATTCTCTCTTATATCTTTTGGTCATTTGTATGAATTCTAGGGAGGAGTGTTTGTTCAGACCCCCCGCCCATTTTTAAATTGGAATTTTAATTTTTTTTATGTTGAGTTGTATGAGTTCTTTACATATTTTGGATATTCTTGTTTGCAAATATCTTCTCCCATTTAGTTGGTTACTTTTTTGTTTTGTTGGAGGTTTCTTTTGCTGTGCAGAAGCTTTATATATAATGCCACTTATTTATTGTTGCTTTTACTTCCCTTGCCTATGGAGTAGTATAGATTCTTCTTAAGTGTACATGGAATAGTTTCCAGGATAGACATATGTTAGGCAACAAAAGAAATCTGTAAATTTTTAAAAATTTAAGTTACACAAAGTATTCTCTCCAATCACAATGAAATGATGTTAGAAATCAATAATAGAAGGAAAACCAGACATTTTTTAAACATGTGGAAATTAAACAACATATTCTTAAACTACCTATGGGTCAGAACGCTATTACAAGGCAAATTAGAATACTTTGAGATTAATTAAAATGAAAATGCAATATACCAGAAATTATAGCATAGAGAAAAATCAATGCTAAAAGAGTATTAAAAACTGTAAATACCTTTTGAAAAGAAGGATCTTAAATCAAAAACCTAACTTTATACCTTAAGGAACTGAAAAAAGAAGAGCAAACTAAACCCAAAGCTACCAGAAGGAAAGAAATAATAAAGATTAGGGCAGAGATAAAGGAAACAAATAATAGAAAAATAATAGGAAGAATCAACCAAACCAAAGTTGATGCTTTGGAAAAAATCAACAAATTAACAAACCTTTAGGTAGATTGCCTAAGAGAAATAATTTTAAAATACTGTACTCTGACTGTAAATTCTTTAGTGGAGGCAAAAAGAACTATAAAATAATTTTAATTTCATTCAATAGTTTGATAGTGATATTGGTACCATGAAAAAATTGATTTGAGGTGGGGGGAGAGAGACACAGAGAGAAAGAGAGAGAGGATGGATTTGTTGTTCCATGTATTTATGCATTCATTGGTTAATTCTTGTATGTGTTCTGACTGGGGATCAAGCCCACAACTTTGTCTTATCAGGACAACACTGTCACCAATTAGCTATCTGGCTAGAATGTAAAAATGCTATAATTTAAAATTTGAATCGAAATTACCAATATGAATTCAGGTTTTTTTTGAAGTGTTATTTCTAACATTATACATTAGCAGCAGTAGCAATGAGCTCCCTTAGCATATAGATTTTGTTCTCCATGTACCATTCCCCACTACCAGGATTTCATGGGAATATGACTGGATTTTTGGTCTAGTGCATGTTTTTTCACTTAAAAAAAAAAAAAATCACACACTCCCCCATCCCCATCCCTCACCCTGAGCCTCTTTAGGCATTTGTTCCCTAATCATCCCCCATTCCACAAAATTTTAATACCACAGATAGACTATATTTATTTATGTATTGTAGCCATATGATGGACACAAAACAATTGAATATCTAAGAATTTTTTACCCTCACCAAGAACCAATTTTGTTAAGAATGTGTGGTCTAGGGCAATAAAGATGTAAGGGATCCTGGGGCATATAATGAAAACAAGGAAGCAATCAGTCCTGAGGAGGCTACCACTGACCAGAACTGGAATATTTTAGCATTAAAAATAATAATTTATTGTAATTAATTAAAGTGCATTGAATATATAAAAATCTGCAAATTCAAATGAATCTTACAAAAATAAAATAGCCCTGGCTGGTGTGGCTCAGTGGATTGAGTGCTAGCCTGCAGAGAGAGGGTCACCAGTTTGATTTCCAGTCAGGGCACATGCCTGAGTTGAGGAACAGGCCCCCAGTTGGGGGCACTAGAGGCAACCACAGATTGATATTTCTTTCTTTTGCCCTCCATTCTCTTTTCTCTAAAAAGAAATAAATAAAACCTTTAAAATAAAATAAAATAATTATTATCTGTCACTACTAAAGAATACTGTCCAACAACTCTTTCCTTTGAAAACTAATTAAAGGGAAGTAAGCACATGCTTTTTAGTAACAACTGCAGTTCAGTGTAATTAAATAGCCCCATTTGAAGAGGGAAAGCCTTGTCATGACTGGAGTGGCTGGGTTGGTTGGGCATTGTCCCGCAAACTGAAAGGTCGCTGGTTCACTTCTTGGTCAGGGCACACGCATGGGTTGCACGTTCAGTTTCTGTTCAGTATACAAGAGGCAGCCAATCAAAGTTTCTCCTCCTCTCTTTCTCTCTTTCTTTCCCTCTCTAAAAATGAATAAAGTATTTTATCTAAAAAATAAAAATAAAAGGAAAAGCCCTTCTTTACAGCAACTATACCAGCCAATAAATGTTTTTACAGAAAAAAACAGCTAATAAACTAATACAATTAGAAAATCATCATTTGACATCCCTAACAAAATAATAAAGGGTCATCAATGGACACTAACACAATTAGTTGAAATGTTGGTGGGCTTACAGGGTATCAAAGGATTACCTCTCATTAGAAGGGGAAAACTTTACAATGGGGGGATTTTGAGAGCACCACTTTAACCCAATTAGTAAATTTAGCCTTATTTAGTGGGTCAATGAGACATTCTGTGCCTCTAATATAATATAATTTAAAGTACACAGGATCACTTCTTCAGGTAGTCTTGCCAGAGTTATTTAAACTAAATAATCTAATCTAGATTTTTATAGCTAACTTCCAGTTTATAGGAAATACAAGGGATAGTAAAACAAAGTTAAATGATTTTATGAGGAAGCAATCAGATGAATTCAGAATGTGGGAAATGGCATTCTGTGAGACTGCTGACCATTCTTTTAAAAAAAGTCATGAAAAAGATAACTGAGAGGAGAGCATTATCCTAAATTACAAGAGACTTTGGAGACGTAACCAAATATAATGCATGGTTCATGTTTGGATCTTACTATAAAAGACATTTTTTTAATAACTGGGGGAAATTTGAATATGGATTAGGTGTTCTATGATATTAGGGTATTATTTTGAATTTTGTTAGGTTTTATTAGTGGCATATGTCTATATAGGAGAAATACCTTATATTTTAGGAATGCATATTATTTAGTGGTGAAATGTTTCATGATGTCTGTCATCTATTTTATTTTATTTTTTATTTTTTTGCAATAAAACAAATGTTTAATTTAATTTGGAATAAGAGATAAGAAATAACTCTTCAATAAAATATGTAAAATTATACAAGACGCCCTTTCAAAGGAATAAATTATACGTGGTTGGGGGAGGAGAAGAGGGGTAGGGGAGGGAGAGGAAAATGAGATGCCAGGGAACTCAAATGGTGGCCCCACCATTTTCAGGGAGTCAAAACATGGCTTCATCTCCTGCCCCCAACATGGTAAAAAAAAAAAGTATATATAAATTTCTCTAATACGTTTAACACAGACATAGGTACACACACAGTGAAAGTTTTTTTTTTTTTTTTTTTTTTCTGGATCTATTCATTGTCCAAGAATACCTAGCATATAAGTCATGGTTACATTTTAAAACAGAGAATTAACTACACCCCTCCCCCCAAGTCACCTCTGCAGCATGTGTGAGGGCTGACATACCTAGTATTCCACAGAAACCACCGACCTATTTTAGAGAACTTCAGCATGAAGAACTAGATGAAACAAGTATGGTAACATGTTGACAGGAGCTAGTAGGGTTAAATAGTAGGAGATGAGTGTATGGGTATTGATTGTACTAGTCTGTAAATGACTTTTTTTTTTTTTTTTAATATTTTATTTCATTATTTTTAGAAAGAGGGGAAGGGAGAGAGGCAGAGAGAGAGAGAGACATCAATGGCAGTTTGCTTTTCACCTGCCTCCAGCCACAGACCTGACTGAAGACCTGGTTTGCAACCTTGTTATGTGCCCTGGCTGGGGAATCGAACCTGCGACCTTTGGGTTCGCAGGCTGGCGCCTTAACCACTGTGCTACCAGCCAGGGCTTGTAAATGACTTTTTATTTTATTTATTTTTAGAGAGAGGGGAAAAGAGGGAGAAAGAAAGGGAGAAAAACACCAACATGTAGTTGCCCTACTGGGGACCTGGTCTGCAACCCAGGCATTTGCCCTGACTAGGAATGGAACCAGTGACCCTTTGGTTAGCAGGCTGGTGCTCAACCCACTGAGCCACACCAGCCAGGGCTGACTTTTTAGAAATACATTTGAAAATATTCATAATATAAAATTTAAAATATTAAAAATAGTTTGTGTGAAGAATGCCCCTGGTCTACCTGAGGAAATGTAAGTTGGTTTTGACTTATTTTGAGAACTGTGGCTCTTGGATTCTTCATATACTTTTTTTTCTTCCCTTTCTTTCCCCAACCTATCTAGCCCTCTTTGAGTCTATGCACAGCAACCAGGCCTCAGATATCCCATTTTCCCCACCCCGTACTCTTCATTCACCTACCATACAACTTCGGCAGCGCTCTGAGAAGCCTCCTTGGTGTAAGTAATACTTTTGAAACTACCTAGACAAAGGCCAACAGGGATGGAGGAATTGATGAGTGAGAGATCTGTCCCTTGAGGGAAATGAAGATGAGGATTGAAAGACCAGGAGTAACCAGTCAGGGAAGCAGTCTCCTTTGCCTCCTCCAAGATGAAGAAAGGATATGTTTACTGTGTCTTGTCACTTCTATCCTCCACGCCCCTTCTATCTCATTGCGGAGGCTCCTGAAAGATAGGGGTCTGAGGGTCCTTTGGGGAAGAAAGGATGAAGACTTCAGTCTCCTCAGGTCCTCATTTGGTATCTACAGCTTCCTCAAAGCTGACTTAGGAGGAAACTTGAATATATAGAAAAGCTGGGAGAAGGAAACTAGAATCTGCTACTACTCTCTAGATCTTCTTTCTCTCAAGTTGTGTGTTGCAGTAAACATTGAGATGCTGCGTTTTTTCCATCTTCTCTTTATCATCTCTAGCCTATCACTAATTATCCCCATGAACAATGGGACCACAAGCAATTCTAGGGTAACTGTATTGAGAGGAAGATACCAGTAGTAATCAGAGGAGAGATAAGAGCCTGAGAGACCACTAATGGGAAATTCTTTCTTTATTCATCCTGCCTCTAGGGAATAGCTAAAATCAAACAAGCCTTTCACTGTTTGGTTAGAATAGGATTAAGTAGGTTCCTATTTCAGCATCAGGGTAAGTAGTTGTTGAATTTTGCCATTCTCTAGCACCCTGTCTGCTGAAGAAACTTTTCTTCCTAACACCAAGAATTCTCCCCCTGAATTTCAGACTGTGCTACACTTACCTTGCCATTGTCCATTTTATCTCTCTCCTATAGTGTTTATGATTCTGAGCCCTTCTTGTCCTTCTTCTCTTCTCCTGATTATATGTTCCTATCTGGCCTCTTTGATTTGTATGAATCAAACCACTAGCTGAATATTAAGGCTACTTCTACCCTTGAATGAATTCAGCTTACAGTTTTTATTTCCCCCTTGTTTGTAATCTCAGTATCAGAGGTATAATCTCATTGGTATTTTGGGGGTCTATCCCTCTGCCCTAAGTAAGTCTTGTTGGTTCAAATCCATGTTCCTTTTTTTTTTTTTCTTATGCTTGAAACATACCTCCTGTGAACCTTTACAAAAAAGAAATTGCTGGCATACCTTAAACTGAATGACTGATAGCTGGCTGTTGTAGGCTCTAGCTTGCCACATTTCCCAGGTTCTCTTTGATGAAAAGATATTAGGTGCCCCTGTTTCCAAAATCTGTAATTATTGATATCAAAGTACTTTAAAGTTATAATGTCATCAATAAATATAATATTTATAAAGGGAAAAGTAGATTAGTTCCCTACTAGAGGTCAATGAAGTAGTAGAGGTTGGGGTAGGAATTATCCCATAGTGTAAATGAGGACTCTACAGCCTTAATTTTACTACTGCAAAAATCTGGGAAATTATATTTTATATTTTATATGTATATACTATCCATGAACCTGGAACATTGTATGTCCTAGTACTTAGAGGATCTTAACTTTGGATCCATAGATGGATTTCAGGGTAAAGTCTATGAATCCTGGGAATTATACGTAAAGATTAGTATGAGTATTCATATGTACATTTTTCTGGGAAGAAAGTCCATGACTCATTAGTTTCAAAAGGATCAGTAATCCTCAGATAGTTTAATTAAAAACTACTGCCATCTACAGAGGCAAGAAAGGGGAGCAGTTTAGACAAGAACCTAGTATAAAGGAACCATGGACATGGACAACAGGTGGGATTGACTTTGGGGGGAATGGGTGGGTGGGGAGGGGGACAGAGGGGAGCAAAAAGGGGATGAATGTAATACAACAACAATAAAATTAAAAAAAACAAACACAAACAAACAAACTACTGCCATCTAGAGATGCCATGACATTCTTTCACCTTTAGGTAAATCATTTTCCTTTCTACTCTTCTGTTTCACAAAGGGGTTCTACATTCTGCTTCCTTGTATCTTGGGTTATAAACAATGATTACCTCTGCCTCAGAAATACATTGATTGCTTTAAAGAGATGATTCTTAATCAAAGATGTATATCAAATTTAATCAAAATTGTTTCAACAAAGTATATTGCCCTTATTTCTCTCTCCACTGCATGCCTCTACCATAAACCTACGAACCGGAATCTCTGGACAGTCTCTGTTAACCTAATTATGAGCCACTGGGATAAAGTGTTAATTTATATGCTTCCAAAATATGAATGAGGGATTGTGAGGATTTGGAATTGGGACAGGGTTACATTTGTAAAAGAATTGGATGAAGTGAGCCTTAGCACTCTCTCCTAAAGTCTTAGATGTACCTTAGTGCTACTCCTATAGTATACATTAGGCCAGAGCAACAGTTTCTGAGCTGGGCTAAGTTGGGAGTCTTTGCATAACTTAGAAAATATTCAGACCTTCTTTCCCCAAGAGAGTAATACAAGCCATCTGTTCTGGCACTTGAATTACAGACATAGAGTAGAGCCTACTCTTCCAGCTTGCCTTACTTGATCTTCTGACTTTGTTTTACAGACAGCAGTGGCCCTTCCAGCACTGTGTCCAGTGCTGGTCCTTCCTCCCCTACTGCAGCAGATGGTAACTGCCATTTTGGCTTCAGTGATCAACCCTCCCTAAGTTCGCATGTGACTGAGGAATGTCAAGGCCCTGGACTGCACCAGGAAATTCCTGGCAATGGAGCACAAGAGCTCCCCAAAGAAGCGGAGCAAGAGCCTTTTGAACCAAACCAGTCCCCACAGGAACCGCCTTTGGAAACCAGCCAGCCATGTGAGGAGGTTGCAGAGGTCAGCCAGCTCTGCCAGCAGGTCCCTGACATTACTCAGCTATGTCAGGACATCCCTGAAGAGGTCAGCCAATTATGCCAGGAGGTCCCTGACAACAGCCAGCCATGCAAGATCTATGATGATATTAACCAGAAGTGCCAGGAGGTTTCTCAGATCAGCCACCTGTGCCAGAGAGTCTCTGAAGAAGCTTGCCAGCTTTGCCAGGAGAACCCGGAAGTCAACCAGCCATGCCAGGGGGTCTCCATGGAGGTTGGCAAGCTGTTCCATGGGTTCCCTGAAGGGGTTGGTAGCCTGGTCCATGTGGAAGGTGGCAAGCTAGCCCAAGAGATCCCTGAGGATCTCAGACAACCATCCCAGGAGTTCTCTTTGGAGATTGGTGGACTGGCCCAGGAGGCTTCAGCAGCCAGTCTGTTGTCTCAGGATATCCCTGATGTTGATACACTATCCCAAGAGTTCCCTGAGGAGGGTGGTCGACAGGTCCAGGAGGCCTCTAAGAAGGTGGACCCTGGGTTGCAATCAACCCAGCTGCCCATAGAGGATGTTCCCCAAGTCCAGTATCCATCTAGTGATCCAACCCCCCAGACCCAGTCTCGAGCTCATGATCAAACTTAGCACTTCCACCAGCAACATGTGATTGATCATTTTCTCATTAGTGGTGTACCAGCCATTTGAGCTAACAGCTTTTTCTGTTGGCTAACTCACCTGCCAGCGTGAGGTCTTGGATCTTAACAGATGTATCTGAGGAAGCAGTCCCCTTGGCATGAAGCATCCAGGTACTGGAGCTGTGCTTGGAGAGGGGCCAATTTCATGTTCAAAGCAGCTGTTGGCTCCTCACCAAGCCACTAGACTTGAATAGGATTTTCTTCAAGGGCTGGTCTGATCTATCATTACCAGCTTCCTCTGAGCATCCCAGAAAATCCCAGATTGTTAAAGGAAATTCCTCTTAACTGCTGAAGACATCATCCAGAGACAAGTGCAAAAGGGGGTTCCACAGCCTTCATTTTTCTGAAGAAATATTCACAACTTTTCAAGGTACCCTTAGACCATATGTACATTCAGGGAGACTTGTCTTTTCTAGCACTCCTTAGGTGGGCCCACAATGGCTGTCTGAAATGTCTGGGGGCAAAAAGAGTCCCCTTCCCAAACAAACATCCATCATGGCCACTGATCTTTAGACTGGGCTTATGGGTAGTTCCATATCATCCCAAGTGCTCCCAGTTCCATACCTCTGGGCAGTAGCTCTATGGAAAAATAAGTATTAGATTGCTGTGAAAATTTCAGAGTAACTATTTAAAATGCTTTGAGGGTTCTTGGCCAATCTATGAAGCTGGGCCTCCTTTTGTTGTGGGGCTTTTTGGCTTAGGATATGCTGCAGTAGAGAAAATCAGGTTCTATTTTAAGCAATCAGCAGAGATCAATATTGTACAGACATAAGCAAAGATTTTATATATATATATATATATGTGTGTGTGTGTGTGTGTAATTATATATATGTGTATATATATATATATATAATCTTTATATATATATATATTTCTATAGTAGTGCCAGGGACAGACTGGCCAAAGAACAAACACTCCAGTGTCCCCAAGAGGTTTGTCCTTACATCATTGTGTCTTTAGGGGCCAGGTGTGATTATGAAGCTTTTCCCAAAGATCTCGGTATGGGAATGGGGGTGGATGAAAGGGGTAATGTCATCATTGGAATGGGGGGCCAGAACATTATGAGTGCTAAATAAATATGAAATAATGAGAAAGGTAGTGGTGATGATGTCTTTGTGAACTCCAGAATGAATGTGACTATATAAGTTATGTCTGTTACTGAATTAATCTGAACCAGTCAAAAAGCCTTTGTAGTTGAGCAGGAATGGCCTATAAAAATACAGAGATCAGGCATCCCAGGAGGTCCCTATGACAATCAGTCCACCATCCTACAATGTCTTAACTGAGCAGTGTTGTAGGAGAGAGGTCTGTCTCTGAAACAGCAGAGGGTACACAATACTTTTTTACCAGCTCCTTGGAATCGCTCTCTTAATTTTTCACTCTGATGCTTTGGAGTATCAGGAAGAGTTGACATGAAGGGGTTATGCTTTTTCTTTACCCCCTTGATATCTTTACAATGGGAGAGCCCAGAACACTAGGAAGGAAGGCTAAAATATCTTCCTGCTCATATAGTCACAAGCACACTTTGGCCTCTCCTGACATACCCAGGACTACAAAGGTTTTCACTGCAGGGGGAAAATCCAACATTGTATTCCATGAAAATCCCAACTGCACAAGTGAGAGAGGTGTTTACAACCTCAAGAGCCTGCAGATCTCTTACGGCCCCTACACTCCTTACCTCTTTGGTGTTCCCCTATACGGAGTACCTGATGCTACTAATTTGGTCCTCAGCTCTTGACTTCATAGAGACCCCCTACCCTTCTTCCCTCACCTAAACCAAATGTATGCCCCCACCCTTGGTTCAGGTATTCTCACCCATTTTCAGAAATTATGCTGGCTCCTCATATCCTTTTCTCTCTTTACCTACCTACTGTTCTTTGGCTCCCTTGGGTCCTGGAATTGCTTACAGTTACCAGACATCAAGATAAATAACTATGCTTGGAGACGCCGAGAAGAAACCAAGGCCCAGCAACTAAGCAACATGTGGAGTCAGAAAAAGCCTAAGCAGCACTACAGCATCTCTAATGAATCTGATTTATTGTTAGAGTTGAAGGTGGCTCCGTTACAGCAGCTGGAAACTAGAGCAGGGAAGCGTGGGGAGGAGCAGAGCACAGCGGCGGAGCAGGGAGGGTGGGAGCTAGGAATAACACAGGCGGGCTCATTTTGATTCCCACAGTCCTTTGGCAGAGAAGCCAAGCCCTGATGAGCGTCTGGATTTCTCAGTCCAGCAGTAGTCTGGCAGCACCGCTCGTTGGCTTGCTTGGGGTGAAGGTCCTCTCCTGAGATGGCATTTTCAGCCTGTTTTCCCCTCACTCAGTAGGAGTTAAGCTTTAGCTCAGCTTCCTCTCCCTCTTCTTCCTCCCTTTCATTTTCCCCAAGTCCTCTGGCATAGTCTCCACCTTCCAGATCCTCTCTGTCCAAGAGTTTGGGGTTAGAAAGGCAGCCAGTGTTCCCATTTCAGCTGCAGGATGGTATAGTGGAATGTTGTGGGAGTCCCACATTGTTGGGGTGTCAAATGTTGGGATGTCAGGCAGTGGCTTATTTTTAACCCATTATACACCAGGCCACAGTAGATGACCACATGCAGAGAAGCCAAGCAGGGGATGAGAAGGGATCAGGATAATTGGAATGGATAGGTGAAAACTTCAATAGGTCAGGGAGCTTGGAAAATTCTAGGTTGGGACTGGGCTCTCCTCGCCCCTTTGTGCTGCCCAGTAGGCCTGGTCTGGTCACAGCTCTGGGATATGAATGGTATGAAGCAAGAACTGAGAGGATAAGCTCCTTTCTTCTCTCACCAGTTTGTTGGTCAAAAGAGCTTCAAGTTTTGGACTGAGACATTCAGATATGGACGGAAGCAGTGGGACAGCATAGCAGCGGTGTATCCCCAGACTCCTGCTGGAACCCAGACCCTGATGGGTAAGGGTAAGGGGGATGGGACGTGAAGGATGCAGCTCTGGGCACCTCACTGACAGTATTCTGCCCCCAAGTCACATCAGTTACTATTGGAAATCCTTGGGATGCTAAATAAATAAGGAGGTCCCTGGGGGCGTGGATATAATCTCCCTTCATGAGGGAGGAAGTTGTGCTCTGAGACCCATCCTAACTCCCCACCCAAATACCAGCATTTGGCATTACTAGAAGAGGGTGTCACTCCAGGGTTCTCAGGCATCAGATGACCTCCTATCCTAATTTTGTACCCTCCCCTATCCTATCTGTCTCCTTTGGTTCTGAGACTCCTCTCAGGTATGGATGAGGGGAAGGGACAACTCTTCTCATTTAGCCCAACCCAAGTCCCCACAAGACACCCTGTCCCCCACCCTCTCCTTCCCCAGGTCCCATGTCCCCCAACCCCAAAGGACTTAGCAGTAGCCATTCTCTACGGGAGCTGGGGGTGCAGATCCTTGGGGAAGGAGAGGGGTTCTTTCAGAACTCAATCTTGCAGGCTGGGAAGGACTCATCCTGCATGACCACTGTGCTGCTGCTAGCCAGGACCAGGACATTCAGTTGTTGCTGCTGCTCATGAGTCTGCTGGTACCACTCACGTGTTACCTCCGTATCATGAGTAGGGATCAGAGTCACCTAGGAGAGAGACAAGACAGGGCTGATGTGAGACTGTGAAGGGAAGGGAAGTGAGGGGGATGGGACACCTGGTGGTTCAGAAAGTAGTCCCACTGCCCATAGAAAGGGCTCAGTCCTGTTTTTGGTGGCTTTTGGCTCAGAGGAGGCGAAGGTACCAACTTTCTTCTGTCAGCCTGAATCTGAGTTCATCCGACGCTAGCCGCCTCCACCATGCTGCTGAAGTTTGACCACAACAACATCAAAGTCGTGTACCTGAGGTGCACCAGTGGGGAAGTCGGTGCCATGTCTGCCCTGGCCCCCAAGATCGGTCCCCTGGGCCTGTCTCCAAAAAACTTTGGTGATGACATCGCCGAACAGACAGGCCCAGGGTAAGGTAGTGCCTTCTGCCTCTGCCCTGATCATCAGAGCCCTCAAAGAACCATCATGAGACAGAAAGAAGCAAAAACGCGTTAAGCACAATGGAAATAATCACTTTTGATGAGATTGTCAACATTGCTCAACAGATGCAGCACCCATCTTTAACTAGAGAACTCTGGAACTAAAGAGGTCCTGGGGACCTGCCTCAACTGTGGGCTGCAATGTCAATGGCCACCACCCTCATGACATCAGAGATGACATGAATAGTGGTGCAGTGGGCTGCCCAGCCAGTTAAGAACTACAAAGAAAAGTATCACAATTAAAGATCACTAGACAAAGAAAAAAAATAAAGGGCTCAGTCTTTTCATGAATAAAGACTGTGTTCCACTATTGCCTCTGAGGAAGCTTTGACCAGATTACCGCCTTGACATTCCTTGCCACTCACCTGAAGATTCTCCCCCCACTGGGCCTTGCCCTCCAGCAGAGCATCCAGTACAGCCCGGCTAGGCTCGCCATTGGCAGGGTCATTTCCACTGACCACATAGTAGGATGCGCGCACTCGTCGGAAGAAGTCAAGGTCAGCAGTCTTGCCACTGCAGTGATTCGGGATATAGGCGAGATCCACATAAACAGGGGGGCCAGAGCTGCCCTTGGAACCCAAGGCCGCTGTAGAGGCAAGCCAGCACTTATTGTAGGGTAAAGTAGACTGCTTTTGGCAACCTTTTCCCTCTTTCCCTTCCCCCCACTCCAGAACACTTAGACCAGCCACACCCAGCCCCAATCCATAACCTCTCCTACTTTTCACATCGTACTTACTTGATCCTGCCTTGAGTCCGTTGACTAGGCCTTTAGACATGGGGCTGTGTCCATCCTTCTCCTCTGCTGGAGTGACCTGGCTACGTGGCCGAGGTGGGACCCGGGGTGCTCTATCTGCAGGCCCTTTGCCAGGGGTGGGTGAGCGTTTCCCTCGAAGATCCAGACGCCGTGCTGGAGAGGCTGGCTTGGCCCTGCTTGGGGGCCTGCGCCCAACTCTCCCCTGTGCCTTCTCCTTTTCCCGTAGCCTCTCTACCCTTCCAGACTCTGAGCTGAGCCCCTCGGGATCAGCCATGCACACATCAGGGCGGGGAGGGGATGGGTGGGGATCAGGCTGGGGGATAGGAAGTGGGTCATGGCCAGGCCTGGGATGGTGAGTTCCACTGACCCCCCCAGCTTTGTCCACAGGCAGGAAGTCTCCATCTTCATCTGAGTCAAGGGCTGCCTCAGCTGTGATGGATGGACACTCCTCAGTTTCTGGTGGAACGTCAGAATCTGATTGTGAGGATCCTGAGTCGCTGGCTGATGTTGGGGGTGTTTCATCTGCCACTGGACATGGGCCCCCTGTGGCTCCAGGGCCCCCCGCCCTGCGCCTCCCCACTCTCCCTACCAGCTGAGCTTCCTCAGTTGAGAGGTCACTATCATTTGTGGACTGGGGCAGAGGTGGGTTCAAGAAGGATGGGGAGAGTTCCCCACGGTGGGGCAGGGGCTCAGAGGCACATCCCTGGGGCCCAGCCTCCATCTCAGGGGAGACACTTCTAGGTTGGCCACCAGAGGTCCCCCCAGGGCAGAGTGGCTTCTCAGGGGAGAGCAGCGGGTCAGGCTGGGAGCTCCTCTCAGCTCCCGCAGTCCAGGACCCATGTTCCCAGGCAAGGTAGCTTTCAGCCTCTTTCTTCTCAGCCTTGGCTGGGGCAAGGCCTGAGGAGTTGGGGCTGGTTTCAGTTGGACCATTGGTAGCACAATCCCCAGAGGGACCCTGGAAGGAGCTTGGCTTCTTGGGGGCTGCCCCTGAGCACTCCAGGTGGCAGGACAAGGAGCCATCAAACATGTCTCCAGGCACGCTTGGAGGCGGAGCAGGAGCCAAGTCCAATGAAGCTGCAGGTGCTGGGCTCTGAGGAGTGAGGTCCCAAAGGCTGTGGGCAGCTGCTTCCGTTCTTGGGGCCAGCTCTACAGACCCCTGTTCTGCAGTCTCCAGACCAGGAGGGAAGCGCTCGGCCACACTCGAAACCACAGGTGTGGTGGCCTCAGAGGAGGAGCCTTCAGACAGGGCTGGTGAGGCAGGTTGTGGCAGATTGGAGAGGAGAGGGGCCCCAGGAGAGCTGGGTGACGGGAGCTGGGGCAGTGAGGAGTCCAGACTGGGGGCCTTGGTCACTTCTAGGTACTCGTCATGCTGTGCTCTGGAGGGGGGCCCTGGAGCCAGAGCCAGAGCTCGGTCTCCAGAGAAGGCAAGGGAGCCACAGGGTGCTGAGCGGGGTTCAGCAGGGGAGGGCAGCTGAGGGGGAGCTGGCCGAAGTGAGGAGAAACCAAAGGCTGAAGCAGGAAAGTCCAGGCTGGGTCGGGCAGGACCCAGGTGTGAGTCCGAGGAAGGGCTGGTGTGTGCCTCACTCTCAGGCCACAGTTTAGGGAGCCCCTCGGGGATGGGGTGAGGGAGACTTGGGGATTGGGCCTCTTTCTCTGGCTGCTCCAGAGCCCCCTTCTCTAGCTCCGAGTCACTAATGCTGTCATCCCAGTGACTCCGGCCTGATTCCTTGGGGGATGGGGTTTTCCTGTCGGGGCTACAGCTCAGGATGTTACCATTAAGACGGGGACTTGGGCCTTTACTCATGGGGATAGGAGCACGCGGAGGTATTGCAGGGGGAATGAGGCTGGGCTCCACACTGGGCCCTGGATCAGGCTCCTGCCTAGGTGGTACAGTGGGCCCCACCAGAGCTGCATAGCTGAAGGGTGGGGTGTCGAATTGGAGGCTTTTGGGGGAGACAGGAGACGAAAGCTCCTTCTCTGCAGACGTATTTCGGCCAGCAGCCTCCTCCTTGGTCGAGATGTGTATGGGCCAATCCCTGGCTGCTCCAAGAGGAGGTTCCCTAGTGGGGCACGCAGGGCCAAGCCCAGTCAGCATCATCTGCTCATAGATGTCCGCGTACTGAAAGCTTCTCTCGTCAGGATAGGGTGTGGGCTCTCTCTGCTCTGGCTCTGTCTGCTCAGGCTCCGTGGTAGCTCGGCTCTCGCTGGCCTCTGGGATCTTGGAGCTGCAGGGGCTGCTGTCGGAAGCCTCAGCCTGACCTTCTACTTCCCTTTTCCCTTCAGCCTTGCGGTAGTCCTTCCCAAGGGGAGAGTATGGTCCACCTTCCAACTCAGCCGCCCCCTCCTGCACTGCAGCCACCACACTGTCATACTCCGCTGGGCCCCAGGAGAAGGGTGCAGGAGTGTGCGGCTCAGGAGAAGGAGTTGGGGGATCTGGAGCTGGAGAAAGGGGTGCAGGTGGCAGAGGTCTGTCCTTGGGCACCCATGGTGGGATGTCAGCCAGCCATGAAGGTGTGGTGGGTTCGTTCCTCATGGGTGGCATGGACTTAGGCTCTGGGGTAGGGCTCTCTTGTCCTGGAGTCGGAGAAGCCCTCTGTCCGGCCATCTCAGGTGGGGAAGCTGGAGGAGAGATGATCTCAAAGGGGGAACGGGTAAGTTTGTCTTCTTCCTCTGGTGGCAGCCCAACTGGTGACTCAGCAAGCCACCTCTCCACCTCCAGCTCCTTCTGTGATGAGGGCTTCGGGAAACCCTTGAAGTCTGAGGCCCAGGGGCTCTGAGGCATGTGCTCTAAGCGCAGCACTTCTTGCTCATCATCTGGCCCCTCATCGATGAAGGTGCTCTCTCGCTCCTCTGTGTACCGTGGCCGTGCCCCCTGGCTATCGAGCTCACGAGGAAACCAGACCTTCCGATCACAGCTCAGTTCCCTCCAGTATGTATCCTGTTCCAGCACCACACCCTCTCTGCCCCTCCAGTACCTGTCCTGCTCAGGAGCTGCATCCTCCCAGGTCTGGGAGGGCTCTTTCTGTTCTCCAACTGGCTCCCCTCTGTTTGGAGATGTTTCTTGCCATGCCTGGACTACATCCTGCTCCTTGCAGTATTTCTTTTCCTGCTCCTGGGCCTTGTCCTCTTGTACTGGGCTCTCATCCAGCCCCAAAGCTTTGGTCTTTTCCGACAGAGCTTCTTCCCTATGTTCCACAACCTCAACTTTTTCTGAAGGTTTTTCCTCTTGGATCTGTGTTGGTTTCATGGTTTTCTCCTGCACTGGGCTCTCCTGCTTTTGAGTTCTGTCCTTCTCTTCCAGAGCCTGATCTTTCCCTTTAAGAGCCTTATTGTTTTGTTCCAGGGCTTCATCCTTCTGTCCTAAGGCCAAGTATCTTTGTTCTAATGCCTGGTCCTTCTCTTCCAAGGCTTCATCCTTCTGTTCCTGGGTCTTGTCCCTCTGTTCGGGGACCTTGTTTATCTGTTCTAAGGCCCTGGCCTTCAGTTCAGACACCTTGTCTTCTGGAACCTTGTCTTTATGTTCAAAGTTTCTGATCTTCTGTTCTAAGTTTTCATCTTTCTCTTTTGGGACCATGTACTCCTGATCCAGGGCCTTGTCTTTTGGTTCTAAGTCTCCGTGTTTTTGCTCTAAGTCTTTGTCTTTTGGTTCCAGGGCCTCGTCCTTCTCTTCCAGGGCTGTGTCGCTTTGTCCCAAACCTCTGACTTTTTGTTCTGAAGCCTTCTCTGGCTGTTCAACAGCCTTGTTCTTTTCTTCCAGAGCCTCACCCTTCTGATGGATGGCTGTATCCTTCTGCTCTGTAACAATATCCTTCTGTTCCAGAGTTCTGTCCTGCTGCAGGACTTCATCCTTTGGCTCCGAGGTTCTGTTTTTCAGCTCTGGAACTTTACCTTCCCACTTCATGGCAATGTCTTCCATGGTGGGGCTTGGCAAAGACTCCAGGCTCTTGGTGATGGAGCTATCAGGTGTCAGAATGTGTTCACCAGGGCTTGTGATCACTTCAGGTGAGTGCTTCCCATCTCCCAATAGTGTTGAGTGAGAGGAGCTGGCAGGTAATTTTTCACCAGGGCTCTCATCTGTGATGCCTGTGTGTGCAGAGTACTTGGCATCCCCATCTGTGGGAGGAGAGGCTGCGGCTGCAGGGGGTTCTGGAATAGACACAGGGGCTAGGTGCTGAGAGGTGTCCTGAGCCTGCATCAGAGAACCCTTTTCTTCCTTTCCAAGGTTTAGTTGTCCAAGCTGCAGGGTGCCAAGGCTTTCTGGAGAGAGCTGCTTAGAAGAGATATCCAGAGAGGTCTCCTTGCTGGGACTCTCTTCTGAGAGAGAAAGTGACCGGGTGTCTTCTGGAGATACCTGTGACCAAAGGTCTTGGTGTAGATGCTGCTCTGTCAGGCCACAGGGAGACCTCGGGATGGCTTCCTGATTGGCCATGTCTGGGGAGACCACGCTGAGGACAGAGAGGGACTCTGCATCATCAGGGGAGAGGCTTTGGTCAGGAAGGAGCAGTACCTCATCTTTTTGAGGTTCGCCGGGTTCTTGTAGTGATGCCGTCAAATCTCGAGGAAGGGCTCCTGTTGCTAGAATTGGGCTGGTGGGCTCTTGTGCCTCCACAGTCTCAAAGACTATTGCTTTCTCCTGTTCTGGCAATAGTTGGATGGTGTAGCCTGTGTGTCCCCCAGCAATACTAATGGCGGCTTCCTGAGCCTGGGGGCTCTTGGGAAGAGGCACCTTTCCCCCCTCCTCTAGTGCATCCTCTTTAGGCCTTGGCTTGACTGTCTCTTCAGCAGCATCTTCCTTGCCTGCACCCGGTGCACGCCTCGTCTCCCCCCAGGAGCCTGCTTCCTGAAAGTCTTGGGGTCCAGACTTTTCTTCCACTGGGGACTGATGAAACGGTGTGTGGGTGGCACTGGGTGGGCCTGATGGTGGAGGAGAGGCCATCTTCACTGTGCTGTCATCTGGGCTGAGACAGCGCTCCTCCAGTTCTCCGAGGGCTGGCTCGCCTGGATACAGGGTGTGCCCGGGGGCACCTAACGTTGGGGTCTCATACTGACCATGAAGTTTCTCAGATACCTTGACCTTTATGGTCTCCTCTTTCTCTTTCACAGCTCTCTCTCCAGGCAAGCCCCTCCCCGCAATCTCTTCTCTCTTCTCTGACTCTCCAGTCACAGAGAAATCCTCACAAGGTGGTGATTTGAAGCCCTTGTCTTCTTCTAGCGAGGAGGTGGGTGAGATGGTACCAGCTGATGGAACATAGTCCAAGCCCTGAGTGGCTTCAGTACGGGACGATGGGATGCTTGTGACTGTGTCAAGCAGCAGAGAACTCTTACCCGTCTCCTCTGTCTGGGGAGCTGTGAGCGAAGCCACGGACTGGTCCTCAGCCACAGATGTAGCGAAGGAAGAAAGTTTGTCGCACTCAGTGATTGAGGTAGCCGAGGACACATGTTCCTCTTCAGCCAAAGGGGCGGCCACCATGTTGGGAGGGTAGGTGAGTTCGGTGTCTGGTGCTCCGTAGCCCTTGCTGGAGGTGACAGGAACAACACTGTCTGCAGGCTGACTAGCCTCAAAGGGGCCAGGATCTTCAGGCCCAGGGAGGTCATATGCACCGGCAGGAAATCTAGGTGGAGCCGGGCGCTCCTCTGGCTCATCATGGATCTCCTCGTCTGAGATGGTCTGTTCCGTCTCTGAGTAACCAGGGATTGTCTCATCCTGGATATAAGAGATGTGCTCTGTGGCTCCAGCAGGTGTGGCCAGGCTGCTTAGGAACGATGAAGTCTCCTTCTCAGGGGCCTTGCCCTGGAGTCCCAGGTCCCGGCTCCTGAGAGTCCCCATGCTCCTTGGAGCTACCTTCAAGGCTTCCTGCATATGTTTTTGGTAAAAACCTTCAGCCTTTGTCTCTTCCTCTTCCTCATCCTCTGAAGGGTGCAACTCCTCCATTTCTTCTAACTCAGCCTTTTCTATCACATCCTCCTTTACCTCAGGCTCACTTTCCTCTCTGGCTTCTGTTCTATCAGGAAGCCTCTCTGCTTCCTTCCCCTTCTTTTCCTCCCAGGTATCTTTCTCTTCCTCTGTGTCAGCCCCAGAGTTTGGGTCTCTATCCTTGCTGCCTTGTTCCTTGGGGATGTCTGAGACAACCTCTTTCTCCTTTACCACAGGCTTTTCTTGTTCCAGCCCTGGGACAGAGGGTGGTACCCCCTGGACAGCTATGCTGGGGAGTCCCTCCTCTGCAGTGTCTGCAGGGAGAGATTTCTGTCCTAGTCCTGCGTCCCTTTGTTCAGTTAGCAACCTCTTCTCCTCACGCTTCAACTCCTCAAAGTCCTGCGTGAGGTCCTCTGGTGAAGACAGGACCAGTTCCCTATGCCCACTAACTGCTGGAAGTGGTACAGCAGTCCCCTTCTGTCCTGGGGGTGTCCGGGGCTCAGAAGACAGCTCCTTCTCCCCACGGACAGCCCGGCTTTTATCCATCTTGACTCTGCCAGGGGCCTTGGCTTTGTAGAGAGTCTTACGTACCTCAGGGGTAAAGGGCTTCAGGTCCGGCTTGGAAATCTTCTTGACCTCAGGTTTGGTATCTTTCCTCTTCTCCTCCTTCTTGGCATCCTTCTTCTCCTCCTTCCTACCTTCATCTTTTTTGAGCTCTTTCCTCTCCTTCTTGATCTCCTTTTTCTCTTTGTCTTTTTTCTCCTCCAGCTTTGATATCTTTTCTTTCAGGTGCTTCTTCCCTACCTTGTCTTTGATCAGCTTTCGCTTCTCGGCCCTTAATGCCTCACTTGACTCTGTCCTCACCCTTTCAGCTTTGGCAGGTTTCTCTGGGGGCTTCTCAGATGATTCCTTTATCTTCTTCTCTGTCTTGGCTAACTCTTTGGCCAGTTCTGAGCGGGCCTCCTTGGCTCCCTCTTCAGCTACTTCCTCACGTTTGGCCAGCTTGCTCACGGGTGTCTTAGCCGTGGCCTTGAGGCTCTCCTTGCTGTCAGCCCGCTGTTTTATTTTGCTGGGTTTGAGGTTGGCAGGCACGGCCCCAGCAGACAGGTCCTTCTGTGTGGCCACAGGGTAGCGCAGGAAGTCCAGGTGCCGAAGCTTTTCCAAGCCCTCCAGGATTTTGTTCTGGGGAGCATTCCCTGGAAAAAGCACACGCACAATCTTCTCCGTGGGGTTGGCTGGCAGCCAGACCACCAGAGCAGTGATAGAGGTCAGGTAGGGCACCGAGATCTCAGCCTCCTTTCCGTTAGCCAGCACAATGCCTGTCTTAGCTTTGCTATTACCTGCCCACTTCTGCATGAGGAACTGCATCTCCTTGCTGTCCTTGACAGGGTTGAGGACATACATGTCCAGCCGGCCCACACCCATTTTGTGAAAGAGAGTCAGCGGCTCAATGGTGTTGCTGACCACACGGTACAGAGGCTCCGCCTGGATGCCCAAGCGGTTCAGGTGCTGCAGAGTGAGGCAGGCCTCCTCAATGCTGCGCTTGGCCTTCCGGGAGGCGTCAGGCAGCCGCAGCTTATCAGGCACATTGAAGAAGACAACTCCAAGCTCCGGGGAAATAAGGTTCTTCACCCAGTCACTATAGCTGCTGGAGCCCTGGGACTGCTCCTCCTCCAGTTCTGCCACTTTGCGCTGCAGGAGTCCATTGATGCCTGGCAGGTTGTCTGCCCCGATGTGTGTCAGCAGCACCGAGTCAATCCGGTCCAGGTGCCGCACCAGCTTCCAGAAGCAGGACTTGCGATCAGAGCCACCATCCACTAGGATATTGAAACCATTCACAGCAAAAAGGGCAGAGTCCCCACGACCACCAGGGAAGATGTAGCAGCAAGGTTTGGAGAGCTTGAGGAAGCCCCCTGAGGTAGGGGGCTCTAGCAGGTCAAAGGGGGATGGCACATCCACGGTCTCAGAGACGTACTCGGAGAATTCAGCCACACCATCCATGGTGGGTAACGTGGGCTCAGGGTTTAGCCGGAGATGCAGGGTCTCTTGGGGACTGGATAGTCCCAGGTGGCTCCAATCACCCTCCCCTAAGCAGGACACGGTGAGGAAGGCCTGGATTCCAGGGTCTCTATTGCTGAGCAATTGGGCAATCTAGAGTAACGGGAGATAGAAGGCTGATCAGGTCATTGGGGTTGTCTTCATCCGACTCAGACTCAATCTGCTAGTCTCCAGCACTCACCAAGGTAATCTACCTTTCTGCCAGGACCGCCGATGGCCAAGCATTATGAGATTTTCCCTTCCTTGAATCCCTCCCAACTGCTCTAGTCCTATCCCATATTCTATTCCTCCCAGACATGTGGACATGGAACTTACCTCTGGGTTGTGAAGAACCTGGACAAAGTTTTGATAGGAGTAGGTACCACTCTGTAGGATGAGGTCTCCCCCTGGCTCTAAACTTTGCCCACTCAGGATCAGTAATTTGTGAGCTGATGGGCTGCTAAGGAGATGGTGAACCTAGAATGGAAGGAGCACGTGGTCACAGATGTAGGGAACCCAGGGAATGGCACTGAATGGTCCTGGTTTCCTTTCAGTACTGCAAGGATATGCTTCCCATTGATAGCCCCACAACACCTGCAGGAGTTGGGGCTGGAGACTGTAAGGCAACTTAGATGACAGAGGAAGGATGGTTTGAACCCAAGTCTAGAAATTCTTGGCCTCACAAGTGGTAGCATTGGCAAGGGTGAGTTACAACACTTTCATGCCAGGCCCTTGTGACAAAGCCTGGCCTTACCTCAGAGCTGATGCTGTCGGCACTGGGGTTTACCAGAATGACGGTCTCTAGGATCTCACTCTGGTGGCAGAGGGTCCTCTGGCCTGAGGGAGAGATACAGGGTTTTATATTGAAGACAGTGGGTATAGATTAAAATAGAGACCCATGGTAGAGGGGCGGGTAGGAGGGAAAACAATGCACTATCTTTAAATGGGGCTTACGAGAAAGAGAAGCCTGGCTATCCTTAGATCCTGCCACTTTGGATGCTGCTGAGTAAGGTCCCGGGACTGGCTCCTCCAGCCCTTCCCAATCTGGGTTTCCTCCTCTCCTCTTCCACACAGTCTATCTTTGCCTTCCCTGCCACTGCCACACCCTCTGCCTGGAACTCCCGCCTCAAACTGCCCTGCTGACAAGAAGCTTTTGTCCCTTTAGAGCACTAAGCTCCTGGTGCTGCCTGGGGAGGGGGGGCTCAGCTGGAGGGAGGGCTGTCGGGAAATGATACACACGCAGCTCTCTCTTCTCTAGCCTACGGCTGCCTTGGGCCTTCTTGCCAGCAGAGTGCCTGGAAATTAAGAGATGGGTGCTTCTGTGGAGTGTTTTCAGGCTCCCCATCTGCTTTCCAACCCCCACCCAAGTCCAGAATTCCCGTTCCAAACGACTAAGAGAAGCATGCACTATCTGTCTAAACTCTTGGGGTTTTATAATTCAAAGAGTAGAAACAGGACTACAACTTTTTGTTGTTTGCTGGTTCCCCAGAGGCCAGGCCTGCAATCACAAATATACCCACCACTGAAGGTTTGACAGCTCCCTTTCCCACCTCACCTTCATGTCCCTAGGCTCCAGAGAGGCCTGGTTCACTACCCTATAACCCATTCCTTGTGAACAGTTTCTCCTCTCATCCTTGGCCCTCTCCTATGGGCCTTCTGCCATGGAGAGGAGAGTTACTGGTTCAAAACAAGAAACAAATAAGGACAATACAAGAATCAATGAATGACCCTGGCTGGGTGGCTCAGTTGGCTGGAGCATCATCCCATGCACCAAAAGATTGAGGGTTCAATCCCCACTTACAGCAAGCAACCAATCAATGTTACCCTCTCTCTCTTTTTAAAATCAATAAACATATCATCAGGAGAGGATTTAAAGTCTGTCTCTCCCCTGTGTTTCTAATTCCTTAAATAATAACAATAATAATAATAATAATAAACAGAATCAACCAATGAATACATAAATAAGTGGAACAGCTCAATCTCTCTCCCCACCTACCCCCCTCCCCAGACCCCAGCCAAAAGAAAGAAAGAAAAAGAAACAAATAAGGAAGCAAAGACAGAGTGTTCCCCAGGCCATCCCCCAGGTTCACATGAAACGCCAATCATTGAAGCAAATAAAGTGAATTAAGACGGAAGATACTAAAGAAGGATGTTACCATGCCCTACTCCGGCCCTTGCCAACTGCAGCACACAGTGGAGTTATCTTACAAACAGAGAGGTGAACAGATGGCCTGGGGAGTGGGTGATCTGGAAAGTATTGGAGGGCTCACAGTCTTCCACTACACCCCCTTCTGTGACCTAGCTCTCTCCTTTGTCAAGTGGAAGAGCCTTGGTACCAGGATGGGGCAGATCTGGCAGCAAGGGGCTGCAGTTGCAACTGCAGGGGAGGTTAACTATGGCGGCCATCAGAATCGCAAACCCCACATAGGGCTGGTGGTGCCCAAGGGGAGTTCAAGGGTTCTCTTCTACTACTGGGAATTGAGGAAAGCTTTGAGGTCAGTTCAGAGGAAGACCGTGCAGCAGGGCTGGGGCAGGTGAGGGACATCATGGTTCAGGAGGCAGCTAGCCCTAGTCTAGCTCCAGGTAGTTTAGATTTAGAAGGGCAATCCCCCTGCCACACACACACACACACACATCACAAGGTTGCACATCTGAGCTAGGAGACTCAGAAAGAGAAATATCTGTGGCACAGATGGATTTGCTTCCTATCCACCATTATTACCCTTCCCAATCTATGATTTCATGCAGTCCCCCGTTTATAATCATTAGACTTCTCTGATCCCAGTTCTTGTCTGGGCGTGACACCCTCACCCTCACCCTCACCCAAGTGCTCTCCAGTTGTGACTGGCAGGTACATGGTTTGTATCCTGCGCCCCTCCTTTTCAGGACTGGGAGAAAGCGCTGTTTCTCTTTTCTACTCCCTCAGCAATACCACCAAAGGGAATGGACTGCTTTTCCTTTTTCTTTGGAGAGGGCTTCTTGTGAATCAGGGTCACTTCCCTTGGCCAGTGACAGGGTGGGGGTGGGCTGAGGGTGCTGAGGCTGAGTCGGCAGGAGGGCAGGTGTCTCCGCAGTGAGGCAGGGGGGAGGAGGGGCCACTCGGGCAGCTGCAGTTTGCCGCAGTGTGTGAGTGTGTGTGAGTGTGCGCACTGAGCTCAGGCTCCAGCTCCGCCCCCACCCCCACCCCAGCATGACAAGTCGTTTTCTTGGCTGCCTATGCATGGGGGGGGGGGGGGGGGGGGGACGCAAATAGGGAGAAGAAACTGGCTCCTCTATTCAAGAGCCCCCATCTTGGGAAGGGAAGCAGAGATGAGGTGGGGGTGGGGTTGACAAGACTGGGAATGCAGGGCAGCTGCTCGGGAGGGAGTGATCTTAAATCTCCAGAGCCGACTCTCCATCTCCAGAGGGAGCCAGAAAGGGCTGGGGGCGCTTAGAGTCCCAATCTCAAGCTAGTCCCAGGAAGGGTGTGAGGGGAGCCCACAGCAAATAGGTCGGTCTGTGAAGAGGTCCGTGCCACGTCTTAATGACCCATTCCTCCCTTCTTTTCACATGATGTCCCCCACCTTCCCTTACTTGGCAAAAACTCACTGTCCCACTCATCCACAGCATAGGGACAGCTGAGTAATCTGGCAGCTGACAACCAGAGACCCTCCCATTAGGTACATCCCCAGAATATCCGCCTTTCCCTCAGATTCTCCTGCTCCTGCCCAAAGACACAGCCCAAACTCTCCCAGCACCCAGGCTGTGGGGCAAAGCCTGAGACACCACCCTTTGCTGCTGCCCCTAGGCTGATGTCTCCCAGCCCAGCCCAGCCCAGCCGGAGGTGGACAGTCACTGTCCTGGCCTCGTTGGCCTCTGCCTGGTTCTGGGTCCAAGGTGGCCCCAAAGCCAGTAATGTTCATCTTCCTCTGGTCCCTCACCCTGCCCACCCCACTGGTCCAGTTTCAGACCAACAGATTAGGTATCAACTCCCTTCTCGTTACCCCCATCCCAGCTCTCTATCACAGAATCGCCCACTCCCCATGACAAGCCCTTAGGTTCGGTTTGGTTCTTACCCTGGGTGTGGGATGGAGCCCCTCATGGAGGATGAAGCTCCGGCCTGAGCCGGCAGCTTCAGGGAAGAGTCTGCCGCACTTAGGGTGGGAGTTGGGGGGGGGGGGCGGGGGCGCTTGATGGCGAGGGCGGCGCCAGGGCGGGGAAGGGAGGCTAGTCCATGACGAGGCACTGGAGACTTAACTGTTTCTTTGCCTTCACAGTGTCAGTGCTCTGGTGCCTCTCCTGGGCTCTGGGGGGTCTGAGGAGCTGTCTAGCAGCTCAGAGAGCCAGAGAGAAGGGCCCACAGAACCCTTCTCTCAAAACCATGCTTAGTTGAGAAATACTCTTCTAGCATCAGCCAAAAGACCAAAGCCCTGTGCTGTGGTACATTGTGGGGGATATAGGAGGTATAGGCTGCCGGGGTCCTCCCCCTTCTCCCAGGAACCATCTGCTGCCTTTCCCCTCAGACCCTGGGAGTGACCTTCAATTCCTGGAGGAACAGGAGACAAAGGGGCTGGGGGACTAAAAGCAAGGAGTAGGAGTGAGGGGGGTGCTTGAGATGAAGGCTGGGGATGGGAGTTGGCTGAGTTCTGCCATCTTCTGAGCCACAGCTGCAGAAATAAGGGGAAGGCAGAAATGAGTCTCATTTTAGGTTGGAGGGTAGTTTGACATTCTGGAGTGGACGCATAGTCCTTGACAATCTGGGGTGGGGCACAGGAACACTGGGAGCATGCAATTCTGTGCCAATGCAGCGCAACACGGTAACCACAGAGTCACCAATACTAGGAATTCCTGGGTCTTTGGGTATGAAAAGGCAGGGTGCTTCCTGCCTTTCAGTGAAAGAATTAACAGGGACCAAACAGGATCACCAGGGTCCCAGGACCTAAACAAGATTTCTTACTATAGGCCAATTATTAAATGTAACATAAGGTGAAGCCCTGGCTGGTGGCTCAGTGGATAAGGTGCTGGCCTATGAACCTAAAAGTCACAAGTTTGATTCCCCAGCCAGGGCATATAATAAGGTTGCAAGCCAGGTCTCCAGCCAGGTCCATAGCTGGAGGCAGGTGAAAGGCAACTACACACTGAAAAAATTAAAAAGTAAAAAATAAATAAATAAAAATAAATAAATGTAACATAAAGTAATAATGGATTTTAAAAATCTTATAACTTTGTAAAATGTTGGATCCCTGTTCTCCCTTTGTTTCTGCAATTTTCTATGTCTCTTTGATGTCTCTGTCTTAACTTTTTGTTAATCCTCACCAAGGACATTTTTTCTTTGCATTTTGGGGGGGGGGGGGAGATATGGAAATATCCTTTGAGAGAGAAACATCTAAAACCTGCAATTTGGCTTCCATCCACAGGATGAAGTTCAAACAACTGAGCCACACTGGCCAGGGCTTTCTTATACATCTAATCCTTCTAATATTGGCCCTGTTTCTTCTATTAGTCTCTACCTCTGTCTTAGATTTAGTTACATGCTCTAGTATTCAAAGGGTGGGCCTGGGGAGCTGTAGCACTAAGTTCCAACCGAATGATGCTCATGCTCCCACAAAGTCCTTCCCTGCCCTCTTCATTTCCATCAACCTTCCAGAGGCCTGGCCAACTCCTAAAGCCTTCCACAAATTGACATCCACCCACTCATACCCCAGTACCAGCCCCACCCTTGTCCCAGGCTGCCAAGAATTGTTTCTGAAGGTCAGAGAAGCCAAAATAGTCTCTGCTCTCAGCATCCCCCCTTAAACTGCCACCAGAGTAGAGAGCTGAGTCACCAGTACTGGGGAGAAGGGGGGACAGAGGGGGAGGAATCCTTGCTCAGATCCGGGGATGCAAAGCAGCAACATGGCAACAGCCCCGTTTGGATAGAGGAAGCCATCTGCAGGGTTACACAACACAAACCAGACAGTTCTGAGCATCACAAAAGGGAAACTCCTTCCTTCCGCAACCTCATGCTTTTTATTCCCTTCTATCTCTGCTTTCTAGGTCTCTCTGAGGTGTGCTAAGAGGGAAATTGAGTAGACATTGGCTTGAGAACAAAATAACATTCCCACCCTGATGTAGAGCCCACCCTTATTCTCAGCTGCTGTGCCCAAGGGCCACACCCTGGGCATGGTTCCAGCTTGAAGGAACGTTTCCCTTCGTTCTCACCCTCTGAACAGCCACCCACCACAACCAACACCTCACCTTCTGTGTTCCTAGGCTCTGCTGCAATGAAATAGTGAGATGCCAAAGAAGAGAACAAGGCCTGAGATCAGATGCAAAGTAAGATCCAAACTCCTGGATTTGAGACCTAACTCTACCATTTTTACTAACCGTGCAACTAATCAAGTCACTTAACCCTCTGAAAGCTTGCTTTCTGAACTATAAAATGAGTATAATATTAGTACCATTCTCCAATAATGCTATGAGGAGTGAATTGTGTAAAAGATGAAAAAATGCTTCATTCCTAGAATCCTAAACCTGTAACACACTGGAAATCTGTCTCCCTTTTGTAGAAGATTTATGAGTGATCATTTAAGTGATCAGCTTAAACCTTGAGAAGCCTTTTCCTGTGAGCACTTCTAATTCTGGGTTTACCTGGCAGCTAAGGGTAAACCAAAAACTGAAAGTGCGCACAGGAAAAGACTCCTCAAGTACTATTCATGTCCCCGCCTTCCAATTTTAGATAGCAAGCAAGTCGCAATTGTAGAAGCCGATGAGCTAATTTATTATCGCTAATTCATTATGGCGTCCATGTTTGAAGGTAACAGAACTAGCACTAACTGAGCAAGCACATAAGTGATCATGGAGAGTTACACAGAAGACCTCCAAACTGGCCCCTTCAGCCTGTGTGTTTTTGAAATCTAGAATACCAACCATGAATTATAAATTATGAAGCCCTCTCCCTTTTCTATAGGTGCCTAGAGTAGTAGTATCAGAGTGTTATTTAAGCTCAGTTTTTTCCCCATGGACCTAATTGTCTCTGGGTTTGTTTTATAATGCTTGGAATTTCCAGGTTTTTTTTTTTTTTTTTTTGCAGGGGTTAGAAAGGAAGGCTACAGTCACCATTAGAGACTGATGACCTGGCTCAAAATTCACCTAGGAAAGCCATTACCAGATGTGACCACTAGGAGGAGCTGGACCACTGACTCTATATTGGAGGGTCCCTCCTGTTCCCTAGTGGGTGAGGGTGTGGATGGGGAGGTGGCTAGGAATGATTGCACTCTCCCTGTCATTGTAGGGTACATTTTTTGTCCCCTTTCTAAGCATTTCAGCCAAGTACTTAAGAAGAAGTGAGCGGGATGGTAGCCTAGCCTGTGGGGTGACCAGAAAAAGTCAATGGGTGTTAGCATATCCCCTTGAGTCCATCCTAGGAGCTTGATTCCCTTTGCCTCCCCTATAGAGGGGCACTGAAGGGAGGGGCAGTGTCTGCAGCTGCTCTAGGCTGACTGTTGCTTGTGGGGACAGCTGAAACAGGAGCCAGCAGGGGTGGGGCTGTAGCTGTCTTGAGCCATGTGGGTTTTTCCAGGAAATTCTCCAATATTCTCCAGGGACAGAGACAGGCCACCAAGAAAATGTCCATACCTTAAAAAATTCAGTAGGCTAAAGTAAGCCCTGATTTGGGTGTATGACCCTAAGCCCCATGGCGTAACCCTTAGACTGAAAAGATCTAGTAGGTGTTTATTTATCAGTGCTTGCTTCTGAGATGTCCCTGAGAGTAACTATACTCTCCCTATAAGCATCTTCCCAAGCATCCCTGAACCTTAATTTTAAAATGACTAAGTATCTTGGTTTAAGTTCTGTACATGTATACATCATTCCAGAAAGCAGCCTAATCTTAAATCTCTGCGGCCAAAAGGACAGATTAGAGAATTCAGTATAACTTATCAACATCAGCAGGCACTCCTCAAACTTCAATTCATTCATTAATTTTACCTGCCATCCTCCCCTTATCTAATCCTGCACCAACGCTCCAAGGAGTAATAAGTGGTAAAACTATAGATTTTCAATCACCAATGCTGATGGAGGAAGCCATGACATGAGAATTATTTTAAACACAAGGCAGTCTTAGAACAGTGAGTGGTTAAGCTTCATAGGAATCCAGTCACATCAAGAAGATGCCAGCCTCACATTTTTAAAATGCTGCACATATTCCTAGGATAATAAAGCATTAGTCATATTCACCTTGTCTTCTCTCTCTCTGAGAGCTTTTCCAGAGGAGTCAGTGACCGGGGAAATGACCAAAGATGTGGCAGTTACAGGAGGAGCAGGAAGAGAAGGGGATGTGACTATCTACTATATTGAATAATTAAGACTATCTATATAAGATAAGAATTCAGTCATTTGATGCAGTAACTGTTGATTTGGATGGACTTTATATTCCATGAAGTCACTGGCACATGGATTGGTGTCAACATTTACCAACAGCATAACCAAAATATCCAGCACGTTTATTATAATGGATTGTAGGGCTTTCTACAGTCTCCCTGAAGGTACTGTCATGGAATGACAACTCCTAGAATATTAACTTTCTCAAGTACCTGACCCATTTCTCCCACTCAGCAGAATGGGAAATTGCATCCTGCAAACTTTGATCTCAGAGTCAAACCTCAAAGTGTGACCAACTCTTATAGCAGCAAATCCGGGAGACCCTGCCTGCTTCCACCCTAGATCTAACAGTGCTCATTATCTTTTGTACCAGATTTCTGCTTCCTTCTGGAGACCTGTTGGCCTAATCAAAGAAGGAAGCAGAAACCCTAAAACCTGAAGGGTAAGCTGTGCAGTCTGAGGGAAAGTGCTAAGCAAGGATCTGGGAAGCCAAGCGGGGGATTCAAAAGTCTCTATAAAGGAAAGCAAGGAGACTGGGATTCACAAAAAGGAGAACACAAGAGGAGTGAATTTGTGCATGGGAGATGATTGATTGTTTGTGAGAAGCACCTCATTCCCTTAGTTCATGTCAACAACAGTCCACAAACCACCTTCTTCTCATGTAAAATTACCTTCTCCAGGCTGCTTCCACCATCATACCATATCTCTTTGAAATGTACTGGCCATACATTTCAAAGAGGGATAGCTGTGGAACTTCACAACTTTCCTGTGAGGAGTCCCTCCCTTCTCCCTCCACCCAAATCTCCCACAAGGCCAGTTCTACTCTTCTGTGACCAACCCTCACCCAAAGGACTGAGACAAATGATACTAATTCTAACCTTTGACCTCTGAAGAGAAGTGAGCTAGGTGCCGGGTAATGAAGAGTCTTAACTGTTGGTTCAAATCAAAGGATGATAAGTCAATGTCCCAGGAGAGAATCCCTGTGAGAGAAAAAGAAACAAAGAGGGCTCTAGATTGATAAGGTCAGAGAGATTGGACTTCAGAGAGAGCACTTCCAAGCTCACAAGAGGGGTGAGGAGATGGAGATGATAGGGAAAGCTGCCATGTTCAGCCTCACTGATATCTTTAAGAAAGGCGGTTAGTGCCTATGTCTATCTCCTGTCTTGTGCTTTTCTTGGGCTTTGCCTGAGCTAGAGGGAAAGGGGCAGAGTTTAGGCTAAACTTGGTGATTAGGTGAGTTGGTATGTAGAAATTTTCTTGCAGAGTTGCCCACTTGTGATAGAAGTGGCACCCAAGGACCTATTCCTAGATACCGGTGGCTGCCTTTACTGTCCTTACAGCTGAATAGGATTATAGACTCTCCTTCCTTTTATGTCCCCTTCCTTGCCTCCACCCCTTGCAGGCTTACTTCCACCCGCAGGTGGCTCCGCAGCACTGCACCACTGGCTGGCAACTGGGGAGGGAGGTGAGGACTGAGGAACTTGTGGCCACAAAGGTCACTCTCTCAGGTTGGCTGCCCACACTGGGAGATTTGAGATTTGTCCGCAGCGTTCAGAAAGCACCCTGTGCCTGTTCAGGGATCCTAAAGAAGAAACTAAGGTAGGGACATGGACTCTTTTTTTCAGGGGAAGGTGAGGACTTTCAAGACACTGCGGGGGGGGGGGGGGGGGGGGGGGGGGAGAGGGTGTGACCGGAGTGAACCCTGGGGCTGCACGGAGCTAGCTACCCTACCTCAGGGAGATTTCGCAAGGACGTGGGGTGTGCGGGAAGGACCAGGAAGCAGATATTTGTTGGCAGCTCGGGAGGATACGGATGCTAGACATGGAAGATGCAGGTGACAGGGGCTGGTGGTTCAGATTAACAGGGCGCAGGGATTTCAGGGAGTGCACACTAGGGATGGAGGATGCAGACGTAAGCTCTGGGAGGTAAATGCAGATGGCGCAGAAGCTCGGGATGGAGGATGTCCCGAGCACAGCCAGGACAGCGGCTCACCTTGTTCAAGGTGGGCCCGCACGGCCCTCAGCTGACTCTCTGTACCGATCTCGCCGATCACGATGAGCAAAGAGTGTTTCCGCAGGTCCCAGCTGGCCGCTGCCACCACGGCTCTAGCCTCGAACAGCGGCTCCGCGGGGTTTTGAGACGGCGGTGAGCCCAGGCTTGGGAGCCCCAGCCCGGGACTTGTCTCCATGGTAACGCCGCGAGGCTGCCCGGGCCGAGCCTCGGTCTCCATGGAAACTCCGCGGGCCTGCTAGGCCAACTGGGTCCGCTGCGGGGAGAGTGCGCGCCGTTCTTAAAGGCCGGCGGCAGGGGCCGCTCATTGGCTGCTGCCTGTCAGGAGGCGGAGCACTGTCGCCGCAGGGGCCGGGCTGCCGCAGGGACGCCGGGCTCTGCGGTCGCCGGCTCCCTGGGGCTTCGGGTGGCCGTCACCTGCTGGCTCTTCGCCTTCTGGTTCTCCATTGGGAGCTCCCACTCCGACTTGGGCAGGGGCGGTGTTTCCGAGGGGCCGGGTGGAGGGGCGAGTCGCTTGCTTGGGCGATGGAACGACCTTCCAGCTAGAATGTTCCCCTAGAAGTACTACCTGGTAATTCCGCAGTTCCGCAGCCTCGCTCCAGCGGAGGGAGCCATCTTGTCCCTGGCTGGCTCCGTTTCGTACCGTCGTCTCCACCTGTGTCATTGTGTCTGCGTTATCATTGCCTGGCTTTTCCGCCCGCCCTGCTGTTTTTCTTTTTCTTTCTTTTTTTTGATTTCTGCCCGTGTCATAGACGCGAGTCTCGGTTTCCCTGTCCACATTGCCCTAGCCCCTGGGAGCGCCCTGGAAGGCTGCGCAGTATTGGAGGGACAGAATGACCCTCTGGCCCTGAGTCCCTGGTGAGTTGTTATCCTGAAGATGGTGGCTGGCTAGTCTCCATCTCTGCTGAGTGCAGGACTTGGGGCGAAGTGAGCTCAGACTGCAGCAAAGGGGATGTGAATAAAACTTAGGAAAGACCTTCCCAACTACAGGTAACGTGTGTGACCCAGTGAGTGGGGGACTGTGTTATTTCCCCAGGGAATTTTTATAGCTGAAGGGATGATATTTGAACCAAGGAAGAGGTTGAGCCTTCCAAAACCAGAGAACCAGGGATTAGGGAAGAGGACTAAGGAGGATGCCACTGTTTTATAACCGACTGGGATATCCTTGTAAAAATGATGTGTGCTGCAAGTCTACCCTTACCCATTGCTCAAGGTGTTCCCATCACCCACTCAGCCCTTCAGATATTTTACCCAGGACATTGATCATTCTGTACGTGTGAGTATCAGACAGAGAGCCTGTCTTAAATCCTTAAATCCCAGTAGGACTTCTTGGGTTTCCATTTGCCTTACGTTTGGGAGATGGTACCCAGTAGAAAGCAACACATTACCCAATTCAGCAAAGGCTGCTGAAAGTGCATTCTGATTCACTTCATCTCTGGAGACCCTGAGGAGGATTGGACAGTGTCTGCATGTTAAATACCTCACAGCAATCCTCTGCCCTATCATGGAGCATGTGTTGCAGCAAAATAGCCATAACATTTTGCAATCAATTTGGACATGGTCCTACATAAGACTGATATAATATTATATGTCAGTTACATCTCAAAAAGAAATTGGACAAGGCCTTGACATTCCTGTTTGTCGCGGAAAGGGAGAAATAAGAATACTGGCAAGAACAACAGAAGGTGGGGATGCCTCACCCTATATGACCCAGAAGATGATGCTTTGTTACACCTCTGCCCCACCATTTGAATATTCCAATCTGGCAAAAAGTATGGAGAGAGGTGCAGGTCTCCTCTTCTGCAATCAGGAGAGAGTGTCAGAATAGGTTGTAGGGAGAGGAAGGGGACAGTTTCCATAGCAACTGTAGAGCTGAGACCTTTAGCACAGGGCCTCAGTTATAAGGGTCAGCAGCAGTTAACCACAAACTCTGCTTTCATTAAGTCTGACAAAGAGGTTAGACAATAGAGCTGAACGGCAGCTAGTCAGATGGTAGGGGCAGAAATTCAGGCCTATCATCTCAGGCCCTGCTAGAACTGGGTTTTATTCATTAGAGCTGCAAATTTAGACTATAATAGTACTAAAATTGGATATTTACTAGGCGAGATTATTCAGCAGGCTCTTTGTGTCAAAGGCAGACAGTGCCACAGAAAGATTAGCTATGAGTATATTAATAACCCCAACCCTTTCCTGGTTAACAGTATCCCAGCCACTGGGTGATAATACCATATCATCATATTATCAGAAAATATTTCCTGCCTGGGTGGGTAGTTCAGTTAGTAAGAGCATCGTCCCAATACACCTAGGTTGCAGGTTTGACCCTTAGGACATATGCAAGAATAAACCAATGAACGCATACATAAGTGGAACAACAAATTAATGTTTCTCTCTCTTCCTCTCTAAAATAAAATTTTTAATGAAAGAAACTATTTTCAAGTGTGAAGTGGCACAAAGTACTGAACAAAGTGCTCTATGAAGAAAATATGGAGTGTTATCCTCTATGCTCCAACATTTTACAACTGAAGACAGAAAATACTGATACACACATATAAATATAAGGCATAGAAACCCAAGTAAGGCCCTGGCTGATAGCACAGTGGATAAGGTGCCAGCCTGCAAACCCAAAGGTTGCTGGTTCGATTCCCCAGCCAGGGCACGTAACCAGGTTGCAAGCCAGGTCTCCAGCCAGGTCCTTGGCTTGGAGGCAGGTGAAAGGCAACCATACATTGATGTTTCTCTCCCTCTCTGTCTCTCTCCCTTCCTCTCTCTCTAAAAATAATACAATAAAATCAAAAAAAAAAAAAAAAAAGAAAGAAAGAAAGAAACCTGAGTAAGAACATTAAAGAAGTCCATTTACATGGTACTTATAAAGTATATGAAAACTTATTTTGGTTAGGGATAGTGTGCTGTGGCAGGAACCTACTAGTAAAAGATGTAGTTCAAGGGCCCACACAAGGGGTTTAGTGGGGACCTGTGATATGCATTACTGTGAAGTACATGCAGTAGTTGTGTTGTGGTTATAGAGCCCCCTGTAGTGTTTCTCATAATTGTCGAACCCTGGATGGCCCAGGTTTGATCTTTTGGGAATTCTATATACTCTTGTCATGGAGTGTTGGCAAATATAGTGGTTACAACCAATGCTTTTCAAACTCTCTGTGATAAAGGATTCTTAAATCATGGAAGGGGTCTCTAAGGATCCACCAGGAAAGGAGGTGAGAGGAGGGGCACAAGAAAAGCATTATTAGAGGCTCATTCCTTTGGTGCGCAGTGGAGTGGGCACAAGGCAGAAGGTGGTAGATATCTCAAATGGTATGAAAAGTAATTGTAGCCTTGGTTAAGTTTAAGCTAGTTAGGTGATTCTCAACCCCCAGACCTTCATCAGTTCATAATGCTCAACAATAAATTACCCAATAGGTAAATTACACACATTTTAACAAAGTAGGAGGGGGAATAACAAGTGAATGTGGAGTAAAAAGAATCCTGGTACACTGTCGGTGGGAATGTAAATTGCTGCAGCCACTATGGAAAACAGTATGAAGGTTCCTTATAAAATTAAAAATAGAATTACCATATGATCCAGTGATTAAACTTGTGGATATTTTTTCAAAGAAAATGAAAACACTGAATTTGAAAAGACATGTACATTGCTATGTTCATTGCAGTATTATTTACTGCTAAGATAAGAAAACAACCAAAGAGTCCATCGATAGATGAATGGATAAAGAAGATATGGTATATACAGGATGAAGCAAAAATAGGCTTACAATTGTGATTATACTATATGTACAATGGAAGATTACTCAGGAATAAAATAAAAAGGAAATCCTACCATTTGTGACAAAATGGATGGACCTAGAGGGTATTATGCTAAGTGAAATAAGTCAGAGAAAGACAAGTACTGTATAATTTCATTTATGTTTGGAATCTAAAAAACAAAACAAACTCATAGATACGAAGAATAGATTGATGATTATTAGAGGGGGAAGGAGTTGAGGGGAGGTGAAATTACTGAAGAGAGTCAATTGTACAGTGATGGATGGTAGCTAGACATATTGTGATGATCACTTTGTTGTGTATACAAAAGTGGAATTCCTATATTGTACAAGTGAAACTAATATAATGATATATATCAAAGTATTAGAGGCATCTCTAAATTTTTTCTGGAAATAATTTTGGCTCATATTTGGCATTTAAATTAAATAATTGAAGTTGTCCTCATGAGAAAATCAGAACTTTATTGAAATTACTTACACTCATCTTGGAATTATGTATGTGGGAGAGAGGAGGGCACCATAATCCTTTCAATGCTTAGGGTCTCTATAGCTCGTTTGGCAAAATTCCAGCCTGCTCTGCTAGATTGCATGGTCTTATCAATCAAAATATCCAAAAGAGTGCATGCAGCTCAGATTCCCACCCCGTTCTCAGTTCTGCTTATAAAGCATTCTTTACACAGAGAGAAGAGTGTTAAATTACAGCATTGCTGTGTCAGAGGCTTATCCTTGACTTTTGGGCAAAATACTAATGATCATAATGTATACCAGCAGCTGTAAGGTCACTAGCAGAAGCAGCTGGTTTAGTTGCAAAGACATGGAGTCAAATAACCTCTAAAAAGGCACTGAGTAAAATAATCTCCAAAAAGGTTGAGATGGGGGAGAAGTCTGTATTCATTACTATGCCTGGCACACCACGGAGGAGGCCCAACAGTAAATATTTGTTGGGTAATTTTCCTAATTATTAAGTAAGGGGAAGAGCAAAGGCAATGGATTTACCCTCCCCCCGCAGAACATCACAAAGTAAGTTTCCCTTTTATCCTTCTTCCCTCCCCACATTCTTCTTTTGAAGGAAATGATTACTGAAAGCGAAAAAGAAACTCTTATGGATACTATTTTTCCTTGTTCATTCCATTTCCCTGTGAGGTAGAAGTTAGTGTTTGGCTGTGGCCTCTGAGTCCATCTTTTCCTTTATTCTGAACAAAACTACCTCTTACTGCAGCAATCGCTAAGGATTTTCTTGTGGGGAAGGTGATGGTGGTAAAGAGAAGCTATGTGCATCTAAGTGGATGACTTAGTTTTGAGGCCACGTCTGTGTGTGAATTAAATTTTGCATTTTTTCAAGATAGTTATGAAGTTATTTTTCTTCAAGGAATGCTTGGGTTGAAGAAATATCACTTTACAAAAGTCCCCTTTGCAATGTCACTATATCACGAATACTCTGCTTTCTTATCAGTTGTTTTTTGAAGATCCTTCATAATATGCCCTAATTTCCCTTTGTAGCATTACCTCCTGCCCATACCTTACATGAACTCTTTCATTCAGTCTAAGCCAATTGCCCACCCCTCAGTCATTCTTGTACTTTCTGTTCATGCTGCATTTTTTTTATTTGCATGTTTTCCCCTCCTCCTCATCTAGGAATTTCTTTATCTTTACCTTTATGACTTATTTTATTTGTGGAATAAAATCCCACACAGGATTTAAGGAGTATGAACTAACTCAAACACAGCTGCCTCTCTGAAACTTGACTTCCCACTTGCCAACTGTGTGAACTTGGGCAAGTTGCTTATCTTTTCTATGCTTTAGTTTCCTCATTGGTAAAATTATAATAATAGCACCTGATAGGGTTATCTTGAGATCAAGTTGGATAATCTCCTAAGTATGCTAAGAACAATGCCTAGAACTGATTTATTTAGTTATTCATTCAATATTTATGGAGCACTTATTGTGTGTCAGAAAATAGAACACACAAGAGATACGTAGGTAAATTATATAATGTCAAAAAGTGATTAGTGCTTAGTGGCAAAAAAAAAAAAAAAAAAAAGGTAAGGGTGATTGAGAATGCTAGTGGGAGCTGTGATGATAGGGGAGAATAGTGAAGGGTCAGGAAAGGTTGCAATTTTAAATGGGCTGGTCAGGACCTTAATGAGAAATGAGGCTTGAGCTGATTTGAAGGAAGTAAGGGAATTAGCCATTTGACAATTTGCAGAGGAGTTTTATAGGCAGAGAGGATAGCTGGCATAAAGTCCTGAAGGTAGCAATATACCTGCTACATGCAAGGAACAGTTGGGACCCCTTATGCTTGGAATAGTGGAGTGAGACAAAAAGTAATAAGAGATGAGATCAGAGAAATAATAGGGCCCAGATGACTTAGGGCCTTGCAAGCATTGTTAGGACTTTTATTTTTGTTCCAAGTGAATGAGAAACATATGCAGGCTTTTGAACAGAGGACTGCTATGGTTTGACTTAGATTTTACAGGATCACTTTGGTTGCTATACTCAGAAGTTGTAAGGATTAAAGTAGGAGGCTAGTCAGGGAGTTTGCAGTAATCTGGGTGAGCAATGATGTAGCTCAGGCGATGTCAGTGGAGATGATGAGAATCAGTGGGAGTCCAAGCATACAGTATTTTAGAGGTAGAGACAATCTGGTTTCCTGCTTCATCAAATGAAGAAGGACAGAGAAAGAGAGTAAATAATGACCCCAAAGATAAACCAAAAACTTAAAGGGAAAAAAATGTTACCTGTAAGAAGAGAGAAAAACAAATTGTAAGGCAGCCAGTGATGGAGTGCAGACTTAATTTGTAAGTTTGACTTTGGAATCATATACTTGCTTTACATAAGTATAAAATAAAATTAAAATGACCAGCTGACAAATAACTTATCTATAACATATTTTAAAAAATCTACAAACCAATAAAAAAAGAGAACCAAATTAGTGACCAATTTGAATGAATTTTAAAAAAGATTATTTATTTATTATTTTTTAGACAGAGGGGAAGGGAGAGAGGCAGAGAGGGAGAGAGACTTCAATGTATGGTTGCCGTTTATCTGTCTCCAGCTACGGACCTGGCTGGAGACTTGGCTTACAACCTGGTTATGTGCCCTGGCTGGGAATCCAACCATCGACCTTTGGGTTCACAGGCTGGTGTCTTATCCACTGTGCCCCCAGGCAGGGCTATGAATGGATTTTAATAAGAGAAGATATACAACAAGACAATAAGAACATTAAAAAGTGTTCAATGCCCTGGCTGGTGGCACAGTGGGTGGGGCGCCTGCCTGCGAACCCAGGGGTCGCTGGTTCAGTTCCCAGCCAGGGCACATGGCCAGGTTGCAGGCCAGGTCTCCAGCCGGGTCCTTGGCTGGAGGCAGGTGAGGGGAAGCCATGCGCTGGTGTCTCTCTCCTTCTCTGCCTCTCTTCCTTCCCCTCTCTCTAAAAATAATAAATAAAATCTTTAAAAAATTAAATAAACGTGTTCAAGCCCTGGCTGGTGTTGTCCAGTGGATTGGCATGGGCCTGCAAATCCAAAGGTTGCTGGTTCGATTCCCCAGTCAGGGCACATAATCAGGTTGCAAGCCAGGTCCTTACCTGGAGGTAAGTGAAAGGCAACCATACATTGATGCTTCTCTCTCTTTCTTCTTCTCTCCCTGCCCTTCTCTCTGAAAATAATAAATAAAAAAATCTTTTAAAAAAACTACAATATACACAGATAGATGAACAAAATTTTAAAACATTATGTTGAACAAAAGAAACAAAACACAAAAGAGTACAGTTATTTGGTTTCCTGAGAAGTAGATACCAAGACATGATTAGATGTGTAAGAGATTAATTGGGTGAGCACATTGGCTGTCTATTGCTTTGAAACAAATTATCCCAAAACTTAGCAGTTTAAAATAACAAATATTTGTTACTTTACAGAATTTCTAAAGATTTGAAATCCAGGAGTAAATTAGCTGTGGGGTTTGACTTAGGGTTTCACACATTGTTGCAATCAAGATGTTGGTTGGAGTTACAGTAAGGCTTAACCGAGGCTCTGTGATGTATTTCCAACATGGCTCACTTACATGGCTATTGGCAGGAAGCCTCAGCTCTTCACCATGTAAACCTCTTCATAGGTCTACCGAGTACCCTCATGACTGGGCAGCTGGCTCCTCCCAGAGCTGGCTTCTCTCCAACCAAGAATAAGTAAGAAGGGAGCCACAATGCCTTTTTAATGACATAGAGTGTTGAAAGTTAGACATTATCACTTCTGTCTTCTCTTTATTTATTTATAAGATATTTTTATTCATTATTTTTAGAGAGAAGGGCAGGGATTGAGGAAGAGAGGGAGAGAAACATCAATGTATGACCTGCCTCCAGCTAAGAACCTGGCTGGAGACTGGGCTTACCACCTGGTTTCGTGCCCTGAATGGGAATCAGACCAGCGACCTTTGGATTCATAGGCTGGGCCAATCCACTGAGCCACCAGCCAGGGCACACTTCTCTTATTTATTAGAAGCAATTCACTAGGCCTTGTTCCCTCTCAATTGGAGGGAAATTGTCCCTACCTTTTGAAAGGAGTATCAGTGAATTTGTGGATATGTTTTAAACCATTGCAGGGAAGGACCAGGGAAAGGCTGGGAGAGACTTCATACCAAAATAAACGTCTCATGTTTGGAAGGACAGAGGGAAGGGATAAGGATTGGAAAGGAAGAGTATTGCCCTATAGCATGGTTCCAAAGAAGGTTTGGCCAAGCTGATGAGTCTCTAAATCAAAGCAGCTGTTGAAGGAATCTTGCATGTCATAGGACTAGGTCTGCCTCTGTAACCCTTTCATGCTCTGTCATAGGCTGTAATCAGCCTGTGGTAAGTGTGGCTTTGGTACAAATGTGGGGGTAGATCCATAGCGGCAGCAGGTGGTGTCATCAGTCAGGTATGCTCTCTGCAAACAGACTTCAGCAGTTCATTCCCATGAATACACAAGTATATACTGCATGAATAAACTTACATGAAATTCTAGAATGAGCAAAACTTATCTACAGTGATAGAAAACAAATAAGTGATTGCTTAGGGCTAGAGAAAGGATGGAAATTAATTTCAAAGGGTCACAAGGGGACTTTGGGGGGCGATGAAAATGTTTCCTACTTGGTTGTGGTGGTGGCTACACAGATATACTTTTGTTGAATTCATCAAACTCTACACTTAAAATGGGCACATTTTATTGTACATGAATGATATATAAAGTTCACTAAAATAAATAGATACCACTTTACACTGATAACATCAAATGTGGAGGATGTGCAGCACCTGAATTTCTCTATGTAAAGGAAGTATAGAAATTACACAACCATTGTGGAAAACTGGCAGTTCCTTATGAAGTTAAACAAATACCTATCTATGATCCAGCAGTTCTACTTGTAGATACTAACTCAAGAGAAATTAAAATGTATGTTCACAAAAAGACTTATTCATGAATGTTTATGGCAGTTTTCAAAAGTAATTGTTCAGTGCTCGCTTCAGCAGCACATATACTAAAATTGGAATGATACACAAGGATGACATGCAAATTCGTGAAGCATTCCATATTTTAAATAAATAAATAAAAGTAATTGTTCAAAACAACCCCAAATGTCCATCAATAGGAGAATCTATAAACAAATTGTGGAACATGTATTCAATAAAATACTACAAAGTAATAAAAAAAGAATGAGCTACTAATGCATTGCAACAACATGGATAAATCTCAACAAGGTTATGTTGAACCAAAGAGAGTGCATACTACTGTGTATGCACAGTAGTACAACAAACAAACTGTGTATGCACAGTAGTACAACAAATCTATGGTGATAGAAATTAGAATCTGGGTGCCATGACAATCTCTCTGGAATGATAACACAATTTATATCTTTTTGTTTTTTTTTTAATTTTAGTCATTATTTTTAGAGAGGGGGAAGAGAGGGAGAGAAACATCGATGTATGGTTGCCTTTCACCTGCCTCCAGCTAAGGACCTGGCTGGAGACCTGGCTTGCAACCTGGGTATGTGCCCTGACTGGCGAATCGAATCAGAGACCCTTGGGTTCACAGGCTAGCGCCAATCCACTAAGCCACCAGCCAGGGCCCGTATATCTTGATTGATATACCTATATATCACAGATGTGTACATTTGTCAAAACTCACCAAATTATACAACTAAGAATTGTTCATTTCAGTGCATTTAAATTTTACTTCAATTCTAAAATGAAAATAAAGAAGCAGTCACTATAAATGGAAAACAAAATGAAAGAAATTAACTGTATTAAATTGATAGAATTATTTCAAATGACTTTAAAATACAGTAATTTAACTTGTACGTTTAAATTTTTTTATTGTGGTAAAATATATATAAAATTGACCATCTTGACCATTTTAAATGTACAATTTAGTGGTATTAAATACATTCACAATATTAGCACCATCCATCTCTATACTTTTCATCTTGTAAAATTGAAGCTCTATACTTATTAAACAATAACTCCCGATTTCCTCTCCACCCTCCCCACAGCCCTTGGTAACCACCACTCTACTTACCTTCTGTCTCTATGGTTTGAGTACTTTAAGTACTTCATATAAGTAGACTCATACAGTATTTGTCTTTTTGTGACCAGCTTATTTCATTTAACATAATGTCCTCAAGATGTATCACACTATTTACAATAGCCAGGTGCTGGAAACAGCCTAAGTGCCCATTGGTGGATGATTGGATCAAAAAACTTTGGTACATTTACACAATGGAATTCTATATGGCAGAAAGAAAGAAGGAACTTGTACCCTTTGCAACAACATGGATGGAACTGGAGAATATTATGCTTAGTGAAATAAGCCAGTCAGTGAAGGACAGGTA